>VWZI01011136.1:101230-154602 GCA_013396835.1 Psilopogon haemacephalus | reverse complement strand
GGGTCAAATCAGTAGTAATGAAAGTCCATCTTGAAAAATTAGCTGATTTTTCACCCATTGGGTGGATGGTTCCTCTAAAACACAAAGGAAAAATCTCAAAAGAAAACTTAGCTGCCATTTTAAAATATAATCATACAAAGAGTTACAACTGGACGGTTCATCAGGAGTATCTCAGAATAAATTGCTTCTGTCGTTTAGGATGACTTTATAAAACCCTCCATCTGAAGGCAATATTTATTTTTTTAAGTTTATAGGGAGGGTTACTAACTGACTCATATATAATCATAAAATGGCTCAGGTTGGAAGGGACCTCAGAGATCATCTACTCCAAATCTCTTGCCATGGGCAGAGATGTCTCTCATCTAGACCTGGTTTCCCAGGGCTGATCCAACCTAGCCTTGAAAAATTCCAGGAATTTTTCAACTCCACAATCACTCTGACAAACCTATTCCAGAGTTTCACCACTCACACCCAAGAACTTCTTCCTAAGATCCAGTCAAACCCCACTTTCCCTCAGCTTCAAACCATTCACTTTCTCCTGTCTCTAAACGCCCTTATGAAAAATCCTTCTCCAGCCTTCTTTAGGTACTGGAAGGCAGCTATAAGGGTGCCCTTGTAGTAGAGTCTTCGCCAGGATGAACAACCCTGGTTCCCTCAACCTGTCCTCATAGCAGAGGTGCTCCAGTCCTTGAATCATCCTTGTGGCCCTCCTCTGGATTCACTTCAACAGCTCTGTGCCCTCATTATGGGGAGCACCAGACCTGGCCACAGTATTTGAAGTGGGGTCTCACAGGAGCAGAGTAAAGGGGCAGAGTCCTGCTGGCTGATGAACCTAATGAAGTAGGTTTAAGATTAGAAAGAAGTAGGGTTTGGTGCATAAGTAATAAGGTCACATCATCAAATTGTTACAGATAAAAGCCCAAAAGAGCACGGGGCCTGTACCAGCTGCAGTCATAACTTCTCAAGCCACACTGTTCATTTAAGGGTAATAATAGAATCATGGAAGGGATCTGAGGCACATTTGCTCTCAAGGGTTGATACAGATACATTATTGCTACTTGTGTCTGCAGAAACACCTATCTGGAAGACCCAGGACTTACTCTGAGCAGATGATAGAATGGTTTATATTTAATTGTTACATTATATATTTTTATATTTAATGATGTATATACCTTTAAGATCCCTTCCAACCAAACCATTCTATGGATATATATACATATTCAATTCATGGATTCATAGAATGGTTTGAGTTGGAAGGAACCTTGAAGATCATCTAGTTCCAACTCTATTGCCATGGGCAGGGACACCTTCCATTAGATCAGGCTGCTCAAGGCTTCATCCAGCCTGGACTTTAACAACTCCTGGGAGGAGGCATCTACAGCCTGCCTGGGCAACCTGTTCCAGTATCTCAGTACTGTTTTTGTTATATTATGTTATGTTATCCATGCTAAAAGATTAACAAAGTACGTCATCTTATCATTGGTCCTAATGCTGAAACCACAGAAAGTTCCACTTCAACTTAAGGAAAAACTTCGGCTGTGAGAGTTCAGGAGTAGTGGAACAGGCTGCCCAGAGAGGCTGTGGAATCTCTTTCTCTGGAGACTTTCAAATCCCACCTGGGCATGTTCTGTGCAAACTCATCTAGGTGAACCTGTGTTAGCAGAAGAGCTGGGTTAGATGATCTCCAGATGATCTCCCTTCTAACCTCTACTATTCTGTGATTCTGTCAAAATAAATTAAACAGCATTTATGTAATCCATTTTATTATGTTTGGACTCTGCAGTTAGTGAGCTTGCTGAAAAATCTGACTGTATTTTTTGATCTAAGGCTGAATTTATAATTCTTCTTGCTCAGAATAGGGGTAATTATGATTATTTTTCTACCATACTAAGGACTCAATGTCATCTCCTAAGATGATTCACGTAGTGGTGCTTCCCTACTTCACAGCCTGACATAAGAAGAGTGGGAAGTCAATTACTCCAAAAACAAGAAGGCTGCTGGGGGATTTTGCTGACAGTGACTGTAAAGCAAGACTTGGTGGCAAATATTTCTCTGAGTAAGGCAGATAGGGGGGAAGAGACCAGCCACATGATAAGACATGGCACAGCATTTTTGCTTTAATTGGGTAACCTCCATGGATGAAACTACTCATCAGTGAGTGTTTATCAGATAAAACCTTTCTACTGTATTATAAAAGCACATCTCTTGGTATCTGCTGGACTGCTACTTCCAGGTTCTTATCACTAGCCTCCTACCAGATATGTGGTGGCATATTTGTGGTTTCCTATATTTCTTAAAGATATTTATAGGCATCTTGAGGGTTCTTTCTCTACTTAACTACTTGAAAAGAGCATGTAGACAGATGAAAGGGCACTTGCCTTGTTGAGAAAATGGCTTGTGTCCATCATCATCCTGAAACACAGGAAAGCTTTTTCATTTCTGGAAAAGAACAGACTTCAAGCTCTCCAGGAATCTGCTCAGCAGGGTGCCATGGGAAAAAGCTCTGGAAGGAAAGAGGGCCCAGGAAAGCTCGACAATGCTCAAGGATCACCTCCTTCAGGCCCAGGAGCAATGCATCCCAAAAAAGAGGAAGGCAGGTAAGAATGCAAGGAGGCCTGCATGGATGAATGGAGAGCTCCTGGACACACTTAGACACAAGAAGAAAGCCTACAGAGAGTGGAAGAAAGGACAGGGAACCTGGGACAAATACAAAGACATTGTTCATGCAACCAGAGCTCAGGTTAGGAAAGCTAAAGCACAGCTGGAGTTGAATTTGGCTAGGGACATTAAGGGGAACAAGAAGAATTTCTTCAGGTATATCAGTGAGAAAAGGAGGACTAGGGAGAATGTGGGACCCTTCCAGAAGGGAAATGGAGAGCTGGTGACAGAGGACATGGATAAGGCTGAGGTGTTCAATGACTTCTTTGCCTCAGTCTTCAGCAGCAAGTGCTCCAGCCACAACGTCAAAATTCCAGAGGGTAAAAGTAAGGACTGAGGAAGTGAAGATCTGCCCACTGTAATTGAACATGCACAAGTCCATGGGGCCTGAAAAGGTCCAGCCACAGGTCCTGAGGGAACTGGCAGATGAAGTTGCTAAACGACTGTCCATCGTACTTGAAAGGCCATGGCAGACTGGTGAAGTTCCTGCTGACTGGAAAAGGGCAAACATAACACCCATCTTCAAGAAGGGAAAAAAGGACGACCCCAGGAACTACAGACCAGTCAGCCTCACCTCTGTGCCTGGAAAGATCATGGAGCAGATCCTCCTGAAGTCTCTGCTGCGGCAGATGGAAAACAAAGCAGAGGTGTCTGATGGCAACCAGCATGGCTTGACCAAGGGCAAATCACGCCTGACAAATTTGGTGGCTTTCTATGATGGAGTCACAGCAGCGGTGAACAAGGGAAGGGCAACTACCTGGACCTGAGTAGGGCATTTGACTCTTTCCCACAGGACATCCTGGTCACCAAAGTGAAAAAACACGGACTTGATGGGAGGACAACTTGCTGGATAAAGAATTGGCTGGATGGTCGCACACAGAGAGTGGTGATCAAGGGCATAATGTCCACCTGGAGACATCTGAAAGCTTTCTGAGACTTTCACTTTTCCCTTTCACTTTCCTTTCGTATGATCTGGCATTTGCTCAGGTTGTGGAAGACTTGGTTCTACATGCTTAGAGCCTTCTTGCAACAAAATACTCTTGGACTTATTCATAAAAGAAAGGTATTCCAGACAATAATCTTCAATGGTTTGAGTGCAATAACCTAGCCCAATAAAAAAGGCTGAGATAATGGTTGAATTATGCCATCCAGCACCTTTAGAGAAACCAAACTGGTCACCAAACAGGAAAAACACAGACTTGATGGGTGGACCATTCACTGGATAAGGAATTGGCTGGATGGGTGCATGCAGAGAGTCATGATCAAGGGCACAATGTCCACCTGGAGACCAGTGACAAGTGGCATCCCTCAGTAGTCAGTGCTGGGACCAGTGCTGTTTAACATCTTTGTCAGCGACATGGACAGAGGAATTGAGTGCACCCTCAGCAAGTTTGCAGATGACACCAAGCTGTGTGGCACAGTCGACTTGCTAGAGGACAGGGATGGCATCCAGAGGGAGCTGGACAGGCTGGAGAGGTGGGCCCAGGCCAACCTCATGAAATTCAACAAGTCCAAGTGTAAGGTCCTGCACCTGGGTGGGCACAATCCCAAGCACAAATATAGGGTGTGTGGCAAAGGGCTGGAGAGCAGCTCTGAGGAAAAGGACCTGGGGGTCTGGGTGGATGAAATGCTCAACAGGAGCCAGCAGNAGAGTCCAGAGGAGGGCCACGAAGATGATCAGAGGGCTGGAGCACCTCTGCTATGAGGACAGGCTGAGAGAGTTGGGGCTTTTCAGCCTGGAGAAGAGAAGGCTTCAAGGAGACCTTATAGTGGCCTTCCAGTATCTGAAGGGGCCTACAGGAAGGCTGGAGAGGGACTATTCACAAGGTCTTGTAATGACAAGATGAGGGGTAATGGGTTTAAACTGGCAGAGGGGAGATTTAAACAGGATGTTAGGAGGAAGTTCTCCACAGTGAGGTGGGCAAGACACTGGAAGGGGTTGCCCAGGGAGTTTGTGGCTGCTCCCTTCCTGGAGGTGTTCAAGGCCAGGCTGGACGAGGCCTTGAGCAACCTGTTCTAGTGGGGGGTGGCTCTGCCTATGGCGGGGGTTTGGTAGTGGATGATCTTTGAGGTCTCTTCCAACCTAAACCATTCTATGATTCTATGATTACATAATGTCCAAATGGAGACTAGTGCCGGCTGTCAGGGTGTCTACTGGGACCAATGGTGTTTAACATCTTTGTCAGCAACATGGGCAGTGGAACTGAGGCACTCTTAGCAGCTTTGTGGATGACACCAAGCTGCGTTGTCTGGCTGACATGCTGGAGGAAAGGGATCCACCCAGAAGGAATGGGACAGGTTTGAGAAGTGGACCTAAGCCAACATCAGGAAGTTCAGCAAGGCCAAGTGCAAGATCCTACAAAAGGGTCAGGGCAAGCACAAACATAGGCTGGACGAGGAATGGCACAAGAGCAGTCTGGAGGAGGACTTGGGGGTATCAGCTGATGAAAAACTCAACAGGAGCCAGCAGTGGTCACTGGCAGCCCAGAAGGTAACTATGTGCAGCAGAACAGGGACGACATTCTGACCCTCTGCTCTGGTGAGACCCCACCTGCAGCACTGCATCCAGTTCTGGTGCCCCTGTGTCGGTTTGAGGTTAATTGCAATATTTTAATAAGAGAAATTAGGTTATAGGCTGAGGTAGGAAAACACTGGTGATGTCTCCTTCACTTATACATTTGCTGACCAATACAAAAGTAAGAACCCAAATATAGATAAGACAGAGCTGCTTGGGTCTGAGCTCTGGGCTGCTGGTCTCTCCCTGTCTTCCAGCTGGATCCGTGTAACCCAGCTTTTCAATTCCTGCTTCTAACTCTCCCTGGTCGATCTTCCCTGCTTACCTGGCACGAAAGACAGATACTGGGATAAGATTGGGTAGGGGGGGGATGTGGAAGGGTGGTTGGGAACCCCTCCTGGGGACTCTGATCTCTGGGAGGGGTGCAATGTTTCTGTGTCACATTTTTACTGCATATATATATGTAAATATCTGTTATATATTGTAAATATCTGCTTGTATATTGTGCTGAGCTGTAAATATTAACTTCCAGCTGGCTGAATCTAGTCTGGCTGATTTCAAAAGTGTAGGGGTGCGGATAACTCACGAACTACCATAGCCCCAAACACAAAAAGGATATTGAACTGCTAGAGTGGGTCCAGAGGAGGACACCAAGATGATCAGAGGGCTGGGGAACCTCCCCTATGGATACAGTCTGGCAGATCTGGGACTGTTTAGCCTTGAAAAATGAAGGCTCTGGTGAAACCTTAGAAGAGCCTTTCAGTTAATGAAAGAAAGACAAGAAAGCCAGGAAGAGACTTTTCATAAGGGCTTATAGTGACAGGACAAGAAGAAATGGATTCAGTCTTGAGGAGGGCCGATTTAGACTAGATGTGAGGAAGAAATTCTTTCCAGTGAGGATGGTGACACATACCATCTGGAACAGGTTGCCAAGGGAGGTTGTGGATGCCCCCTCTCTGGAGGTGTTCAAGCCATGGTTGAATGAGGCCTTGAGCAGCCTGTTCTAATCGAAAGTGTCCCTGCCCATGGCAATGGGGTTGGAACTAAATGATCTTCAAGGTCCCTTCCAACCCAAACCATTCTATGACAATCACTGATCCTATTTTCAAATAATATTTAGAATATCAATATCATTATTTTTCTACCATATTAAGAAGTCTCTGTCACGCTCTAAGAAGATGGAGAAGCTTGTCTGAAGTGAAGTCAGAGTTGTTTTATGGACTGTTTTTCTATCCATGGACTTGGAATTTACTACTGAAAGTTAGAGATAGAGGTCTCTAGCTAGAATTCTGCTGAGGATGTTTTAGCACTTCAGGCTCTTTTCCCTTCCATAGTATCTGCTGCATACATCAGCATCTAATGAATGCACTGCCCTATGTAGATCACTCTGATAGAGCAAATGATCTATACAAAGAAAATAAAACTTTCCTAATAACCTTTGGGTATTTTAGCATCAGCTGATTTTCTGCTGAGGAGAGCAGAATGTGATTAAAGCAACGGAAAACATTTTATGGAGTGACAGGTGGCCATGAAATTATATTAGCATCTAAGTGACTAAAACAGAACCTTTCCTTTCCTGGTCTGTGAATGTCAGAAAAGGAAGAGTCAGGATGGGTCCTCTCCTCCCTTTCCCCATCGGTTGTATTTTATGTTAAAAGCAGCTGTTAATTCTGTGTCACAAATGATGAAGGATTTAAAGGAGAGTATCATGACTCGCGTTTTCCATCTGGGTGACAGATTTTAAGAAGCCCTCAGTCACTCACAGAACCAGTTTTGTGAACTCCATCAGATGTTTTTCTGCTCTTGTTAACTAAGAATCAACTCCAGGGAGCATTAAGATCACCATGGTATTTATTTTAAGTGAGTGATTAAATGATTCCTGAGCTGCTCTTCCGGAAAATGAAGCAAAGCCCTGCTTTAGAGGTCACCTCTAATTAGAGATCAAAAAAATAACTGCAGATAACTTCATCAAAAATATAAATAACTAATCAGTATCAGTCCAGTGGCTTTGTTTTATAATTAGTCCCTCACAAAGGCTCCTTGAAGTCAGATGACAGGCGGGTCTCCTGCCTCCGACTTTACAAACAAACCAAGAGCTTCAAGCTGATGCTCCCTTTGAACTGCTCTCCCAGGATAAATTACTGATGGCCTAAATGTTACATTTACATTTATTATTCTACATTACCAAGAACATGTGAAGCTGCAAAAGATTAAAGCAGCAATTACTGAAGTTGGAACATTGAAAATCAAGTTCAAACACCAGCTATGGATGTTTAGGAAAACAGGAAAGACAATTACTAGAGGCCAGATTTAACTAAATAAAAGAGAAGATGTTTCCAGGTGATGGTTTCTGTGCTCATGGATATTTGAATGAATCACCAACAGCTTCTGCAGCTGGGTTCAGATGAAGTCTGGGTAAGATCTTGGTGGCCAGAAGGTTAACCTTGACCACAGGGTCTTAACAATCTCAGACTTCAGTAAAATGAACAAATGAGGGGTTGACCTGCTGGAAAGTAGCTCTATGGAGAAGGATATGAAAGTCTGGGTGGTCAGTAAGTTCTCTGTGGGAAAGCAATGTGCCTTTGTGGCCAGGAAGGCTAATGGTGTCCTGGAGTGCATAAGGAATGAGCATGGCCAGCAGGTCAAGGGAGATTCTCCTCCCTGTCTACTCTACCCTGGTGAGGCCACATCTGGACTAACTTAGGTGACCAAGTCATAGTGTGGTTATGCACATGGTACTGTACACAAGCTCCGTGAAGCAATGAAAATGTCAAGCTTTGTACCTTTCTTTCTTCTTTTTTTTTTGTTTTTTTTCTTTTCATGTGTGCGGTAAAACATAACCAGAACCAGACCAGGAGTGTGACAGCTACTACATAAATGCATAAATGCATGGAAAGAGACATCACCTATCTCACAGACTTCATAGTAAAGTGCTGATAGACAGATGAAAGCAGAAGGAGGAATGAGAAGACAGCAAGAAAGTGACCTTGCTCCAGTTGCTCCAAAGGTCGGCCACAGCTCTGCAGACAGAACACTTCCTGAATTCAGGGTATCCATCAATATTTAATGCAATGAAAATCATGCAGTGATGTAAGTGGGAGGTCTTGGGTTTTGCCAATAAAAATCAAAGGAATCGTCAAATGAACCTCTGAGGATCATCTGGTCCAGCCCCTCTGTCAGTGGAGGATCACTCAGAGTGAATCACACAGGAACACATACAGGTCAGTTTTGAATGCCTGCAGAGAGAGAGACTCCACAACCTCTCTGGACAGAAGAGAATAAAATGTTTGCAGATGACGATGACACCAAGTCCCAATCAGAGGGTAGGGAAGATTTACAATAGGATCTGGACAGGTTAGATCTATGGTCCAAGGCTAATTATATGAAGTTCAACAAGGCCAAGTGCCAGGTCCTGCACCTGGGTCACAACAACCCCATAGTAAACTACAGACTTGGGCATGTGTGGTTGGAAAGCTGAAACCTGGGGAGGGCCCTGGGACTATTGGTTGACATCCTGTCTTGTGTTAGAAACACTGTGGCCAGAAGGGACAGGGAGGTGATCATCCCCCTCTACTCAGCGCTGGTGAGCACTGTGCTCAGTTCTGGCCCCCTTACTACAGCAAGGACATCGAGGGGCTGCAGCATGTCCAGAGAAGTGCAACAAGGCTGGAGAAGGGCCTGGAGGACATGACCTGTGAGGACAGTCTGAGGGAGATGGAGTTATTCATTCTGGAGAAGAGGAGGCTGAAGAGAGACCTCCCTGTTCTCTACAACTCCCTGAAGGGAATTTGGAGCAAGGAGGGGCAAGTGACAGGACTAGATGAAATGGTTCCAAGCTGCAGCAGGGGAGGTTCAGGCTGGATATCAGGAAATATTTATTCATTTAAAGGGTTGTCAAACATTGGAATGGTCTGCCCAGGGCAGTGGTGGAGTGACCATCCCTGGGGGGTGTGTTGAAGTGCTGTATGAACCTGGCTCTTTGGGACATGGTTTAGTGGTGACCCTTCAGTTCTGGGTCAAAGGTTAAACTGGGTGATCTTTGAGGTCACTTCCAACCAGACACATTTTGTGATTTTGTGAGTATAAGTGTCCCCTGGTTTGGGATAGACTAAAACTGATCCCATTCAGTGTTGTGACTTCTCAGCTCAGGCTCTGCTCATGGAGACACTTTCTGCAATTCAGGGCAGGTTTGCACAGCCAGAGGCTGCTGCTAGCAGGGAGAACATGATGGGGAGAGTCACTGCCAACGGCTTAGCTGCAGACCAAGGGCACTGCCACATCTTGTGCCCCATGTCACAGTGCAGGAAGTCAGAGGTGGCACCTGTGAGGCAGAGAGGACAGGTGACTCTAAACTGCTCAACAAGGGATTCCATCATCTTCAGGATCAAGCTGAGTGATCACCATGATCAAGCCTATTCTTCAGTAGTTTGTGTCTGTTTTTCTGGCTTTGATCCCAATCTATGTGTTCTTGAATCAAGCTCCCAAATTCAGGTCCTGAATCTGGTTCCCATCTGCTGCTGACTCCAGTCTGAGACTTCTGCTGTAGCATCAGTGGTAATAGTGACATTATTGCCCTAAGGTGTTGGCTTGGGCTCTATATTGGTTTCGTATATATATGTATCTATTTCATTTAATTGTTTTCTTTCCTAACCTGTCTGTCTCTCTCTTTTCTTCCCTTTGGGAAGGCAGAGGGATTTGTAGACAGCTTCTGGCATTCGTCTAGTGGCCAGCCCTGCTCTGACCCTTGATACCTTGGAGTTAAAGTGACATTATGCTGAAACAATGAAAATAAAGTTTGTCACAGAACTATTTTTTTTCTCAAAAGGAATGAGGGGCTCTCACTTCACTTCCTGTGCCAACAGTAACTGCTGCTGAAGAAATTCAGTCTCCAAAGGGTTGCCAGTGAAGACCAGAAATAAGAATCTAACAAAGAGAATATATTGCTGTTGAGGGTCATGGCTGCATTGGGCAGGGTGCAGATATCTGGATGCTTCCAGGAAGAGATAAAAGAGTGATTGAACAGGGTATTTCATTTGGTCTCCATCCCAGTTGCAGTAGGTGAGAAGTGAGATTGAGGCTAACAGCAATGCACTGCAGAAAAGCCTTTTGGGGACTCCTCTATAAATTAGTTTTGGAAGTAAATGAATCTGTCTGTCCCTGGCTCATCTGTCTTCTCTTAGTTTCACTCATATGAGTTGCAGTCTGCTTTATCAGGTCAAGGAAATAATAATAGCAGTAAGGTGTCAAGTTGGGTTTGTAAATTTGCTGTAATTTTTGAGACATATCTTAAATTTCTGAACATCTGAAGCCATCCTTTTGTGACTCTCTAGCTGTAAGCATACTTCCTTATTAAAAAATCTCCACCTACTTCTAATGAGCTCACTTCAAAACTGCTATTCCAGGACATAATCAAGACATTAATGTGCTTAAAGCATCAGCCTCAGCAGTCACGTCAGACCCTCCCACTTTATAACAGAGTCATCCTTTTCCATCTCTCAGTTCAAGAAATGAGAGTTGTGCTCTGTACATGGAGGGAACAGCATGAAGGAAGTTTAGCTGTGATTGTGAAGGAACTATCCTGAGATTGGTTGTATGTCACCTTGAAGTGCAGAGTCCTACACCTGGGGAGGAACAATAAAATGCACCAGTACAAGTTGGGAGATGATCTGCTGGAGAGCAGTCCTGTGGAGAGGGAACTGGGAGTGCTGGTGGATAACAAGTTATCCATGGGATAGCAATGTGCCCTTGTGGCCAAGAAGACCAATGGGATCTTGGAGTGTATTATGAAGTGTGTCCAGCAGATCAATGGAAGTGCTCCACCTCTACTCTGCCTTGGTGAAACCCCATCTTGAGTACTGCATTCAGTTTTCAGATCCCCAGTTTAAGAGAGACAGGGATCTGCTCAAGACTCCAACAGAGGGCTACGAGGATGATTAGGGGACTGGAGCACTGCCTGATGAGGAGAGGCTGAGGAAGCTGAGGCTTTTTAGTCTGGAGAAGACTGGGAGGAATCTAATAAATGTTTCTCAATATCTGAGGGCTGGGTGTCAGGAAGGAGGGGGACAGGCTCTTCTCACTTGCTCCCTGTGATAGGACAAGGAACAATGGATATAAGCTGCATCACAGGAGGTTCCTCCTCAACACAAGGGGGAACTTCTTTACTGTAAGGGTGACAAAACACTGGAACAGGCTCCCCGGGGAGGTTGTGGAGTCTCTGTGGCAGAGCAGGGCACTGCCCCACCGGAGGTTTGAATGAGGTGTGAACTTTGGCAGGGCACACCCCAGTCCACTGCCCCACCAGAAGTGTGAATGGGGCAGGAAACAGTCTTCCTCCCTCCCCACCTCTGTCACTGGAGGCTTAGTACAATAGGTGTGAAGTGCCTTCTCTCACCCTCCCTGGGCTTGAACAGGGAGGCAACAAATCACCTCAGTATATATATGGCAGCTGGACAGATTGGAGCAGGACTTGCTCGGACCTTCACTGGGACCTTCACTCGGACCTGCACTGGGACCTGAACCGGGACCTGAATGGACCTGAACACGGACCTGGAGACACGAACATCGCACAGAATTTGATCCGGACCTCGAGGAGCATCCTGGCTTCTTGCTGCAGGACCTGCCTCTAACGGTAAACTGCAGCCATTCGTGGGAATCCTGCGGAGCACCCCTGGCTTTCCCCTGCCTTGCTTCATGATCATGGCTTCGTGAAAGCTGTGTCTACAGCGATCTTGGACTCTGGCAGGCACTGGACTCTGGACACTGCCATGAAAGAGACACTCTCCCATCTGTAAGTAGGGCAAAGCTGTTTCATGCCCAAACTTTTCAAATTTTCTGATTTTTCCTGAATTACAAGAAAAGGCATCATTGTGAAGACTTTTCCCGACCAAATTAGACCCCAAACTTAAACTAATTTACACACAGATTGTGGGTGGGGCTTTTGGAAATTATAAAAGCTACAAAACTTATAATGTCTGCCTCTTCAATCGCCCCCAATCAATACAGTCTCCTTCTCTGGAGACTTTCAAGGCCCTTCTGTATGTGTTCCTCTGTGACCTGAGCTTGATTGTATGGTCCTGCTCTGGCAGGGGGATTGGATTTGATGATCTCTTTGGGTATCTTCCAACCCCTGACACCCTGTGATCCTGTGAAGTTACAGAGTAGAAGCTCATGAAGTTCAACAGGAGCAAGTCTATAGTCCTGCAACTAGGGAGGAATAGCCTTAGGACTAGAACAAGTCAGGGGTTCATCTGCTAGAAAGCAGTTTGCAGAGTAGGACCTGGAAGTCTTGGAGGACAAGTTTACCACAAGTCAGCAGTGTGCTGTTGTGTACAAGAAGGCCAATGGCATTCTGGGGTGCATTAAGAAGAGTGTGGCCAGCAGGTTAAGTGAAGTTCTCCTCTCCCTTTACTCTGCCCTGGTGAGGCCACATCCAGAGGACTATGCCCAGCTCTGGGCTCTGCACAGAGAGGACAATATTAGAGAGAGTCCAGTGGAAGCTACAAAGATGATTAAGGGCCTGGAGCATCTCTGTGAGGAAGAAAAGCTGAGAAACCTGGGGCTGTTTAGCATAGAAAAGAGCAGCCTGAGAGGAGATCTCAGTGCTTATTGACATGTAGACAGTGAGGGCCAAGAAGATTGGGCCAGACACTTTTCAATGCCACTCAGTAATAGGATAAGGGAAAACAAGAACAAACTAGAACGTAGGATGTTCCATCTGAACATGAAAGCCTCCTTTCTGTGAGGGTGTTAGTGCACTAGAAAAGGCTGCCCTGAGAGGTTGCGGAGTCTCCTTTGGAGAGACTCCAAACCCATGTGGACATTGTGATCCTGGGCATTCTGTTCTAAGTCAATCTGTTCTGGCAGTGGGGATGGACTAGATAAGCTCCAGAGGTCCCTTCCAATCCTTGCCATGCTGGGACAGCTTACGGGTTCTATGCTGCTTGAAGCTGGCCACTAAATTCTAATTTATTCTGAACTGTATTAAAATGTAATGAGAGGTGGGAAGCATCTGCCCTGCACTCCTAGTTTGGTTCACACACACAATTCAATATCCCAAGAATAAAAAAGTATCACAGTGTTGAAACCGGAAAGGAGCTGGGAGAGATGAGAGTGGTGTGTATTTAAAAGGTGATTTTAGCTGTTGCCCTGTAACTGTATATGCTGTTGGGGAAGAGCCTCTGTCTGAGTAGTAAGTTCTGATTTCAGGGCAGCACAGGAGCTTTTCTCTGAAATCAGAATGTAAAGCTTCAGCAGCAGCGTAGCTGTGGGAACTCAGCTGATCAAGAAGTACAAATATCCACCATTACTCTTCCCTAAATCACCCAAATTCCTCTCTCAGGCATGCACAGGATTTTGTATAAACAGAAGTGCTATTGTATCAATCACAAACTACAGGTAATACAAACTACCTGGGTGCAGAATTAAACAGGCACTTGTCTGTGTTCTTGTTGACCAGTGTTTATTTTATTTGAGGTATCTGCAGAGTGAAACCATTGCATGTAACTCAGACAAGAACAAGGCAGGCTAAGCCCTGCTCAGTTTAAGGAAATGATCCAAAATTACTAGGGCTGCTAGGGCCAAGAAATGTAGCTGGTGTTTGGCATTAAGCGTCTTTACAATATGTTCAAAATGGTATGCGGTAGTGTGTCAGCTGGTGGAAATCACTGTTTCCACTACCACCATCTTCAACAGGTATACTCTGATTTACACTGAGGGGATCTACCTCTCTGCACCTGGAGTTAGTGTAGGAAAGTGAGTTCTTTTGTTCCAGCATTACACTTGCTTTCAAGGAATGCATCAGAATTTAGATAAATCTGTGAGTCCTGTCATCTTAGAGTTGTAGAATCATTTTGGTTGGAAAAGACCTCTATGATCATTGAGTCCAACTGTCTGTCCAACACCACCATGACTGCTAAACCGTGTCCATGTCTACACAGTTTTTTAACACCTCCAGGACCCCTGACTCCGACACCATTCAGGGCAGTCTGTTCCAGTGCTTGACTACTTTTTTCAGTAAAGCTTTCTTTTCTAATATCCAGTCTAGTTTTCTAAGAGATTTCTATTTTCGTGCAAGTGTCAGGTTAAGAACTTCCATACCTAAGCCTTAGATGTACACAAATTTACAATTTTCATGGTTGTGGAGAGGCCAGACACCTGCTTCTAAAGGTCCAGCCAAAGGTTTTAATGAAAATAAATCTATTTATAATCATCATCCATCACTAATTGAATGCATACTGAAATCACTCTGGGTAAATGATGCAGTGTTCTGAATTACTGAAACTACAAAATATTCTAAGTACAGAGTACCTGGGCTGCATCCAAAGCAGTGTGAGCAGCAGTATGATGGAGGTGATTCTTCCCCATCTCTTTGCTGAGACCCTGCCTGGAGCACTGCAACCAGTTCTGGTGCCACCCAGAACAAAAAGGACATGGAACTGCTGGAGCAGGTCCAGAGTAGGCCATGACACCCTGGTCACCAAACTGGAAAAACATGGACTTGATGGGTGGACAACTCGCTGGATAAGGAATTGGCTGGATGGTCACACACACAGAGTGGTGATCAAGGGCACAATGTCCACCTGGAGACCAGTGACAAGTGGCGTCCCTCAGGGGTCAGTGCTGGGACCAGTGCTGTTTAACATCTTTGTCAGTGACATGGACAGAGGAATCGAGTGCACCCTCAGCAAGTTTGCAGATGACACCAAGCTGTGTGGCACAGTTGACTTGCTGGAGGGCAGGGATCCATCCAGAGGGACCTGGACAGGCTGGAGAGGTGGGCCCAGGCTAACCTCATGAAATTTAACAAGGCCAAGTGTAAGGTCCTGCACCTGGGTCACTGCAATCCCAAGCA
Source organism: Psilopogon haemacephalus (assembly GCA_013396835.1). Lineage (NCBI taxonomy): Eukaryota > Metazoa > Chordata > Aves > Piciformes > Megalaimidae > Psilopogon > Psilopogon haemacephalus. The sequence goes on along the minus strand of VWZI01011136.1, from coordinate 139,579 downwards.
CAACTCCAGACTGGGTGGTGAGTGGCTGGAGAGCAGCTCTGAGGAAAAGGACCTGGGGGTCTGGGTGGATGAGAAGCTCAACATGAGCCTGCAGTGTGCACACGCGGCTCAGACAGCAACTGTGTGCTGGGCTGCATTAAGAGAGGCATTACCAGCAGGGCAAGGGAGGTGATTCTCCCCCTTTACTCTGCTCTTGTCAGACCCCACCTGGAGTACTGTGTGCAGTTCTGGAGCCCCCAGCACAAGAAGGACATGGAACTGCTGGAGAGAGTCCAGAGGAGGGCCACGAAGATGATCAGAGGGCTGGAGCACCTCTGCTATGAGGACAGGCTGAGAGAGTTGGGGTTTTTCAGCCTGGAGAAGAGAAGACTTCGGGGAGACCTTATAGCAGCCTACCAATATCTGAGGGGGGCCTACAGGAGGGCTGGCGAGGGACTGTTCACAAGGTCTTGTAATGACAGGACGAGGGGGAATGGGTTCAAATTGGGAGAGGGGAGATTTGAATGGGATGTTAGGAAGAAATTCTTCACAGTGAGGGTGGCAAGGTGCTGGAACAGGTTGCCCAGGGAGGTTGTGTCTGCTCCCTCCCTGGATGTGTTCAAGGCCAGGCTGGATGAGATCTTGAGCGACCTGATCTAGTGGGAGGTGTCCCTGCCTGTGGCAGGAGGTTGGAACTGGATGATCTTTGAGCTCTCTTCCAACCTAAACCATTCTATGATTCTATGATTCTATGAAGATGATCAGAGGGCTGGAGAACCTCCTTTATGGAAGCAGGCTGCAAGAGTTGGGACTGTTCAGCCTGAAGAGGAGAAAGCTCGAGGCAGACCTTTGAGCAGCCTTCCAGTACCTGAAAGATTCCTACACGAAAGCTGGGAACTTCACATGAGGTTTTCCACCTAGAGACAAGCCACCTGAAGTCCAGCTGCTGCAGAACAGGTAGTATTGCTTATGCTGAGAGTGACTGAGGCAGAACAATGGGAGGATTTCCTTGAGTCTAACATTATTTTTCATCCTGCTGGCTGTGCCAGTTTCTACAGCTCATTAAGCACAGGAAAAGACAATATTCAGCAGATGCCTGCAGAGCTACTCAGCAGATGGGATCTTTTCTCCCTAGCCCACGTGCACATTAGGGAAATGTTTCTTGGGAAAAATGGTCAAAAGCTGCCAATTACGCATGTTTTGAACATGAACAGAAACGTTCCTGCAGCAGGGGAAGTTGGTTGTGTCACAAATACTCTTCTAAGTATGCACATGGCTTTTCTTTAAAATGTTTAAAAGAAGATAAAAGATTGGACTGAAGTTCAGTGTTGTCATCCCACTAATTCCCTTCAGCAACTAAAGGCAGATGGTGCTTGTCAACCAAGCAATGAAAGACACACGACACTGGGACCTTCCAGTTCTGAAATAGGTGCCACTCGAACTCACTTCTTCAAAAGTTTGTCTTTAGAAGAGAAGAACCTCACAACTGCAGAACTTTTTTTCTCCCTCTGGGAATAAAGTCAGTCTATGAGTTAGGCTCATTCTCACTCGACCCCTAGCTGGTCCTTACTATGCCCTAGGCAAATCTGCTCTGGCAGTGGGGTTGAACGGGTGATCTCCAGAGGTTACTTCCAATCCCCACTGTGCTGGGATTCTGTGATCACAGGATGTTAGGGGTTGGAAGGGACCCAAGGAGATCATCAAGTCCAACCCCCCTGCCACAGCAGGACCATACAATCTAGCACAGATCACACAGGAAAACATCCAGACAGACCTTGAAAGGCTTCAGAAGAGGAGACTCCACAACCTCTCTGGGGAGCTTGTTCCAGTGCTCTGCAACCCTTACAGTAAAGAAGTTCCCCTTGTGTTGAGGTGGAACCTCCTGTGCTGCAACTTACAGCCATTGCTCCTTGTCCTGTCACAGGGAGCAAATGAGAAGAGCCTGCCTCTCTTCACGTCCCCTCTCCCCCTCCCCCCACCCTCAGATATTTATAAATATTTATTAAATCCTCTCTCGGTCTTCACTTTTCCAGACTAAAAAGTCCCAGGCCCCTCAGCCTCTCCTCCTAAGGCATGCCTTTCAGTCGCCTTCGCATCCTCATGATACTGTGTAAGCATGGTGAAAGTTATTATTCTTCTGATGAATTTGCACTGGACTCATGACAGTTAGAAGGTTTGGTTCTCTACTTCTGGAAGCAGAACTAAGCTTCCAGTCACACTTTCTGTAGTTAGACTGGAGAAGAGTGTATTAGTTTGAGAAGAATGTGCAAATTATATCTGCTTGTATTCAGTGTGCACAGCTGCATAGCAGAGAGGGTTTATAAACTCATCGTTTATAATCTAGCTGTTTAGAATCTCAGCATGGTGGGGATTGGATGGAAGGAACCTCTGGAGATCATCCACTCCGACTCCTCTTGCTAAAGTAGAGACACCCACAGCAGCTTGCCCAGGATCAAAAAGTCCAGATTGGGTTTGGAATCTCTCCACAACATCTCTAGGCAGCCTGCTTTAGGGTTCTGGCACTCTCAAAATCAATAATTTTCTCCTGCAGTTAATGATAAATTGATAACAGGGAAGAATTAGAAATTGCCTGCTTTGCTTTTGATAAAGAAAGCTTAGCAGGTAGAGTTAGGACTAGCATTAGATGTTCATCTGTGATTGTTATGGTGTCAATGATGATGAATCTTCCTGGATGGAATATGTGTTGCATTACATTACATAAAGGTGGGTAACAGATCAGCGCATCCACTCCTCTTCCCCTGGAGCCTCTGAAGGGGATTCCAGGCAGTTAATCAGAAAGGCCTTTGGCAGGGACTCTCGTGAGATACCATTGAGATTTTCTGGTGAATGGAAGTGTTCTGAGGTGGAATGCAGATGTTTGTTTGAAGTTTCGTTGCTTTATTTAATCCTTTTGCTAAGCACTTCTTCATTGACGTCAGACAAAGAGTTCAAGTTTCTTAAGGTCTGGGGCTGGTAGGTGCCATTCCAGAAGCTTGCCTTTGGCTCTGAATTTTACATGCAAAGCTGAAATCAGCAGTTTCACAATCTGAGGAGATATGAAAGCACTACACTTTTGGATAACACAACAAAAAGCTATGTTCCCTCTTGCTGTGTTAGATGTAATGTACATAGGTTGGTAAGGAACGGCTTGGAAGGGGTTTTGGGGTTTTTTTGTTTGTTTGTTTTAAAACTAAGGCTTTAAAATTTATTAAATTGTATGAGAGCAGAGGTACATGTGTTAGAGTAGAGAAATGAGATTTAGAAGGACTGTTTGTTGTATGTTCCTTTTCCTCTGACTTAGGTAAATCCTGTGAGGCTGGACACAGGACTGGGTAAGTTTAACTCCAGCTTGGCTTTTATTCTGTCTTCTCTTATTGTGTCATGTTAACTTTTGTATACCTAGGATGTTAACACCTTGCTGCCTCAAAATGTAATGCAGACCTTTCCAGTCTTGTGTGTTAATCCATGCAGGGAGGGCTCTGAGGTCTTTGGAGTGGAGGTTGTGAAGTCTCCTTCTCTGAAGCCTTTCAAGATCTTTCCAGTCTTGTGTGTTAATCCATGCAGGGAGGGCTTTGAGGTCTTTGGCTGAGAATGACAAAAGCAGTATAAACTCAGGATCTTAAAAAGTATTTAAGGCTGCAATATTCAGTCACCTCTCTTTAGTTTCATTGCATTTATTCAATTAGGCCACTCTCTTTGGTACCAAAATTTGCTGAATATGTCAGGAAAAATTTTACTTCAATTATTTCAAGTATTTAAACCATGAATGTTCATGTGACAGAATACACCATACATTTTCTATGTTGTGCTGTGATTCAAAGCACATTTCCAGCCTCATGGATAAGTTCATCCTACTTTGTTTATCATAGGGCTTTAGAGAGAAAAGAAGTTTGCAAGGAAATAAGGGTTTCAGTGTAGTGTCTTGGGCACAAAGTTTGGCATCTTCAGGTTAGCCTGCTGCTAATTAAAGAAATTAGTCATAGAGAGTGAGTAATTCTTCCTCCTTTTGAAGTTAGCAAGTAATGCACAGCACATGGCAGTGGCTTCAGAGAGTCACCTGTTGTAGTAGGCAGCTCACTTTATAGCTACCAGCCTGTGCCTCTTGCTTTTCAAAAAGCCCCCCCATAGATCCAGTGCCTCAAAGAGGCCTGCTAGAAAGCCAGGAAAGGATTTTGACAAGGGCTTGTAGTAATAGAACAAGTGAGAACGGATTGAACCTTGACAAGGGCAAATTTAGACTAGAGATTAGGAAGAAATTCTTTAGAGTGAGGGTGGTGAGATGCTGCACAGGTTGCCCAGGGAGGTCGTAGCTGCCGCTCCCTGGAGATGTTCAAGGCCAGTTTGGATAAGGTCTTGAGCAGCCTGTTCTAGTGGAAGGTGTCCCTGCCTATGGCCAGAGGTTTGGAACTAGATGATCTTTAAGGCCCTTTCCAACCAAACCGTTCTATGAATCCACTTTCTGGCAGCTCTTAGGAAACATCTCTCCATCTCCTGCTCCTCTTCTCTTTTCCGGGCTTTTGTTATTGTCATACTCCAATTGTGTTTGTGACAGCAGTGTCATCCAGGCTGATAGGAATCCTCACATCTGGGCCCAGGGTGAAAGGCACTGTGCAGCAGTTGAAGGCAGCTGCATCACGAATGAAACACTGTTTTGTAACAGCATGCTCTGCAGGGAGCAACAAGAAGTTGGCTGCACAAATATCAGTCACTGTTTTCTTCCACATACCTGTGGAGCTTGAGGCTCTTGCTGAGCGTCTTTTGGCAACCAAGAGAGCCTATAAACATGCAATTGCTTTGTAGAGCTGAGAGTAACGCAGACCTCTTTTGTCCAGAAAACTGAAAAAGCAGCAGTAGGACGTGGCCTCTGGAAAATTCCAGGAGTTTCTTCCCCTAAAGCAAGCAGAAATACAGGCGATGTCTCCTGGCATTCTGTACTCTCGGTTTCCACTCCCCCATCAGAACTGAAATGCAGAAGCAAGCAGCAATTAAAAATTTCCAGCTCAGAAGTGATTTCAGCTATTAGTCATTAAAAAAAACTGTTGAGTTTAGTTTTGGCAAAATGTCAGTATCAGCTTTCTCTTAATTTGTCTCCTTGATCTCCTCCTTAAGGCTGAGCAAAGTCCTGTTGCCTGCAAGCCGGAGGGAGAGAACAGCACTACATCATCTGGAGCGCTGCCACAGCAGTCAAATGTTATCAGGCAATTATTCTGGAATATTTGCTTTGACGTGAGTTCAGCACAGTAAACTGGAAGAATGTTAAAGGCATCAGGGGTGTAATAGATTTGTCACACCCTGTCAGAAATTGGTATAATTCTGTATCACACCTATCTCATGAAGTTGTAACAAACATGCCAGTTCAGCAGCTGGGAGTCAGGGGCTGCAGTCTACCTGGTAATAAATGTTAAATCCTGATTATATTTTTGTCAGTTTCTTCTCTTTTGACCGTTTTTGACCACTCAGTGAAGGCTAACTCCAAGTGGTGTTACATAGACCGGCTTGGACATCAAATTCCAACTCATGTTCTGAGTTTTCAGAAACTATGTCCATTCCAAATTCGAGTGAAATCCTAAACCCTCCTGGTTTTAACTGCACCTAAATCTGTGAGTTGTTAAAGTAATGGCATGGAGCAACCTTCTCCAGATCCCTAGACTGAAGAAGACATGGGGGAAGGTGCAAACTCTTGTGACTCAGATACTTGCTGCTGCCTCCTGCACTCAAATTGCGGCTGTGCCTCAAGCCAAAGTCCTCTCTATTTGAAAAGTCAGTGCCATTGCTTTCCTCAACAGGATTTAGGTATTCAGAGGAAGGGCATATGTCGGAAGGGAGGCTGCTGGAGGTGGTTGAAATTGCCTCACAAAATGAAGTGGCATAGAAGTCATCTGAGGAGATTCGGTGGTAGGTATTTTTAAATCAGGATTACAGTGAAGTTAGAGGACTGGCTACAAAGGCAGGTTCCCAGTTCAGATAGCCATTGAGGTGAAGCAGATAGAGAGGCAGCTGTAGGCACTTCAGTCACCTAACCTTCCAAAAACTGGAATTAAACATCAATTGCTGTGGCCAAACAATACAGTCATGATCCACTATCATTGGGACATTTTCCTTGCACGGTCTTCATGCATGATATGAAGGTGGAAGCTTTGATGGTGGAAGTGTGGGGTTCCTCATCCCTACAGCTGATGATTCCTGGCTGTGTTTATAATTGAACACCATTGCTGTTGTGTTGGGAAAAGCACCATGGAGACACGACAGGTATCAATGTGATTAAGCCATAACTCCGTTTATTTGCAATTCTACAGATCCATTTATAGCTAGCAAATAGGAGGCGTCTGCTAATACTGCAACCTAATTGGTAAAGGGGATTATATGTGGAAGACAATAATTGGTTATTGTCCAAGTAGTAACAATAACAAACAACACCTCTTTAGCTAGAAAGTTCTTGATAACTTTTCCAGAAGCAGGAACTGTCTCAGTCTGCATCGCTGTTTTCCTTCCCTCTGTTCCGGCACCACTTTCTCCTCACAGGCATTCCGCTGTGCTTCTGTTCAAAGGCATTCCTCACAGCGGGGGTTGCTCACCACTATCACGCTATCACTTCTTAGAAATCTCTCCACTGCTCTTGTAGCTTTCATCTGAGGAAGAAAGGTGCTGCGCTTTTTTTTTTTTTTTCCCCAGAACTTTTTAAAAAATAAAACTATTAACATGCCCTAGATAGTAGCTTAATTTTACATGGCTGACATCCAGAAATGCTTAAAAGACTTAACACACTCCTCAAAGCTGAAGATGGGCCTGATGTAGACAGACTGTCTACATCGCTCCATTTGGCTGTGAAAAAGGCCCATTTAAATTAGGACAGATATTCCTTAATGCAGTGGTTCTACAGATGCTGGCAGCTGAAACAAAGCAGCTGCCCAGAGACAAAAGGTTGAGATTTATTTTGCCACCGTTGTATAATCCCTTTAGGCAGGCAAAGACAGGAACAAGGCAACTGCAGTGGCAGAGGCAGGCCATGATCATGCTGGGTGACAGAAGCCTGAGTGTCAGAGATGTCAGTCAATGTGGTTTGCCAGTTGTTTCATTTTGGCAAGTGGATATGGACATATAAAACAAATCAGCAAAGAGGGAAGTGGTTGAATCATTGTCCCTGAAGGGATTTAAAAGATGTGAAGGGGTGGTGCTGAGGGATGTGGTTTAGTGGCAGACTTGATACTGTTGTGTTAATGGTTTGACTTGATAATCTTAAAGGTATTTTCCAGTCTAAATGATTCTATAAATCATCTCCCATGTTGTTGAGCTGTCAATAACAGCAACAACTACTGTCCAAGCTCACTGGGAAGCAGATGTTTGCAGAAGATTGGAATGTTTTGTCCTACATGGAAACTTCTTTGACTTACTGACAGAGCAGTGCTTTTCATCACCTGAAAGTTTCTTGAGAAGCCAGCCACACTTAGAATTGCTTCTTGTAATTTTTAAGAAGGAAAAAAATCCAACAAAACCCCCAAACCAACAGTAAACAAAGTTAAAATGTAACTATTTGCTATTTGCTAACCTAAAGAGAAAATAAATCTTTTAGAGGCTGTTTAAGAAAGTCTTTAACCTTTCGAGCTGGCTTCAGCTCATTACTTTCTTGCTGCCTTTCTTACTGTCAACATTCTTCTGTTCACTTCTTCCTGGCACATACTTAGGCTGAGTTTTAACTCTTAATCATATTTTTTGTACCTTAGTTATAGCAGGGGAAATCATATCTGCAGATTGGTAGTTTTTTTAATTGGTTTTCAGGCATTGGAATGGGCTGCCCAGGAAGGAAGAGTCACCAGCCCTGGATGTGATGCTCAGGGATATGAGTTAGGGTACACCTTGTAGAGAAGGGTTATCAGTTGGACTTGGCTATCCTGAGGCTCTTTTCCAACTGGAATGTTTTTGTGATTCTGTGAGAGAGGAATCTCTGCCTGCTTTGCTTCTGAGCTGCATACTTGTTTCTCTTTTTCTTCCATCTACAATTACATTTTGGAAGCAAATCTGTGTATCAGTGCCTTAGATCAATACCATTAAAGCTCTATTTGAAGGTAAACTACTTCAAGAGCCTGGCCAGACTATACCCTGCAATTATAGCATGTGCTAAGTGGTGAAACCTTCCAAGGTATGGAAGACTCCTGGGTCCATGTTTTTCTTTTCTATTTCACTAGATGACATCCAATGATAATGGCCTTAACATGATGGGAAATTAATTGAGAGAGCATTTCTACACTGCCATAATTTTATCATCCATCCTATCACTGCTATTAGCAGGAATCCATAACCCCATGGGTATATTGAGAGAGAATTTTAGCAGGAATTAGGGTGTTGATGTTACATGGTTGGCTCTTTCCATCAGCTGGGTGTTAAATCACAGTAAAAAAGAAATTATTGCTGTATTCATTTTTATTTTTTTCTGAGCTTCCATCCTTGTGCCATGGTGCAGGAGATGATTTGTATCAAGCCACTGGGGAGAGAAGACTGCTAGCAGCCCTTGAAGGCTTCTCTCACAATGGTTTTTAGCAGAATCCCTGTACATTAACACAGATACATGCAACAGCATTTTGGATCTAATGTCCCTTACAAAGTGGTGTCAGGAAATAACTCCTTCTGACTCATCGTGTTGGAGCAAGATAGCAAAAGAATCATGGATTTGGTTATTAAATTTCCTCTGCTGAATTTCCCCATGCTGGCTCCCACAAAGCAGGTTTTCTTAAATCCCTAGTAACAAGCCAGCCTTGGTAAGCTCATACCACTGACAAGGTACAACAATTCCATTTTCTTCAAAGCCTCTTGTTTCTTCTTTCACATTCCTGCATTTTGTTAACAAATCCTAAGCTGATTTATGAAGCACTCTGCAAGTTAGAAGAAAGGGTTTGGAAATGCTTGACATAGGCTCTGTAACTTCTTTACTTATCTTGAGACATTCACAACTATTCTGCTTGTTTTCTGAATGAAGTGCCCCTTTTCCTGCTCTCCTTCTCTATGTCAGTCCAGTAAATTGGGATAAAGGGGAGTTTTTCTCTCTGTTGCTGTAGCAAAACAGTAATAGCTCCATGGAAGAGATTACAGCCACAATTGTGACATTAGTTCTCAGCAGCTACACACTGGAACTTAAATTTATCTTTGGTGTGATGTTATATAATTAAACAATGTAAACTCAGATGAGAAATTAATCTCTGAAGAAATTATCCCTTTTTTTCACCTGAAACTTCCTGCTTTTAAATCCTGAAAAATCTCAAACTGAGAATCCTTTCCCTTTTCTATAAAGTAGTGTTTCTTCAGATCCAGCTAGGAAGGTAGGGAGAGATATGCGGGAGCCAGAGTAGCTCTAGAATTGCTCAAGCAGTTCTGTCTTATGTACGTTGGGGTTACAACTCTTAAACATTTTTTTCCTTCTTCTTCAGTAAACCTATGAGTGAAGTAGCATCATCAGTGTTTTCCTTTCTCAGCCTGTACTCTAATTTCTCATTCAAATCCTCCAATTAGTTCAAACCAGCACACATAATTTTCTCCCCCTTTCTGCTTTGCCATGAATAAGGAAAAGGATGAGAGACGAGAAAGCTGGGGGAAAAAAAATAATCAATATTTTATCTCAAATATTCACCTTCTTCCTTTTTATTATTTCTTCTCCTCAAAATAATTCATGGCACTTTAATCCTTAATTGACATTTTTGATGCTTCATGTGGAATTCTCACTGATCTCTACCTGCACCAGAACTCATGATAATTAAGCAATAATCATGCTTAATTTTCCCTGTGCTGCTTAACTTTCCCTGTGCAGCCAGGTGATGTGACTGAGTGCATGTAGGATTCAAGTTAATTGTGTGAAAGTGAGATTTTTGCCAGATCTTCTCTTCGAAGTGAAATCACAGTTTAGATACAACCCTGCAGATGCTGCTTCTTCCTCTCTGCTTCCTTCTGTGTGACATTTTCTCTCTAGAAAACATTTTCCTCTGCTCATATTCCCCTGTGGGATTTCTTTTGATTGCCTCTGTAGCTGCAGGAGTTAGTGTGAGGAATTCAGAAGCCCTGAACAGGCTGAGCTTGCTTTCACTCCTCTACTGCATAGAAAGAGAGCTCAGGGTGATGCATTTGCAGGCAAGAGCTTCCTACACCCTCTGCCACCCTTTGCAGCTCTCCCAAGATTTTCTCTTCCATGTGCTCCACATACAGCTGAAGAGCACAGAGAGAGCAAGGCTGTGAGTAGACCCTAGTTTGGGCAATGTAACCACACAAATTAGCAGTTGATTATTAATAGAAGCAACGTTTCTTCTCTTCTCCTGTACTATTGCACACCCAGGTTAAAATAATCTTCTTCAAACTCCCTTACCGAGCAACCCCATCAAGAGGATGTGCTGGGACTGTCAATACAGTGGAATGGTCCTGTGGCCAAAGTCCCATGGGGAAGCTGGCCAAAATTCAGTGTAGGGCTAGCATGAATGGAAGTGAATGAGAACCAGCAACCTAGAGCAAGCTCAAGATATCATTCTGTGGATCATATTTTGCAGTAATGCTTATATCAAAGGGACAATGCTCTTGCAAAATGTTGGAGTGCATCTCTTAGAAGGAAAAAAAAAAATCATAAAAAAATCCCAGGGATGAATCATTCTTGCTGCTTTTTTCCGCATACGCTTAGCAGATCTCCTGGGATTGTTAGGATTTTTTAAATGGAAATTTTGGGAAACATTTTCTTATGTCATCTCTGCTGTAGGCTCAATAGTTCACAAGGAAAGCAACATCTTCTTGACTAAAGCATAGGGCAAAAAAACACCTTGCATTTTATGAGCACTGTAAATTAATGCTTGCAGCAGCAGTGGGAGCATCTGTTGATATGTTCAGTTAGCAAGGGCACAGTGTTAACCATCAGATAGGTTTGGTCATCAGAGCTCCTGACCTACTGTAGCTACCAAAAAAAGTCATAGAATTGTTTAGACTGGGAAAGACCTTTGAGATCACCCAGTCCAATCATTAGCCCAATACTATCAAATCAATTGCTAAACTGTGTCCCACAGCACCACATTTACACAGCTTTTAAACTCCTGCAGGGACAGGAACTCCAACATACCTCTGGGTAGCCTGTTCCATGGCTTGGCAATCTCTTCACCGAAGAAATTTCTCCTAATATCCAACCTAAACCTGCCCTGGCACAACTTGAGGCTGTCACCTCTTGGTCTGTCACCTGCTACTTGGGTGAAGAGATCAACTCCTGCTTCATTCCAACCTCTTTTCAGGTAGTTGTAAAGAAGCTGCTCGATATCTTGTAAACTGATGCGTTGCTACTCTGCAAGAACATTAAAGCTGTTATTCAGTTTGTGCTCACAAATATTTCACCACCAAAGTAGATTTACATGATAAAACAGGGGACTAAAACCTTCCAGGACATGCGCCTTGGCAAGGTATCAGCATAGTGATGTGCTCTTCATTGCTTCAATAATACCTTTCCACTAAGTTAAAGCAAACTCAGCATTTTGGTTTGGGCATAATAAAAAAAGCCTAAATTATTGGGTTCTTCATTTGCATCCTATTTATTAGAGTTTTCATTTGGTACTTTCAGAATGGTGTGTTGCTCTGTCAGGTGCCTTGTTACAAGATTTCCCATAGGGGAAAATGGAGTTTCATCTCCGTGCTCAGGTAGTACAGTGTGCATAAGACTACCACACACCAGCTGGCATCTGGATATAGCACTCAAGAAGCTGGGCTACCATTGGTTTTAGCTTCTCACATTGTGTCACTAGGTACAGCTTCATTGTTAGGGAGCTGGAGTTGAGAAACAAGGACATGTTCCAATTTTCAGCATGATTAAGACACTGCATTAAGGAGCTTTGATAGAGTTTGATGAATTGTAGAATCATAGGATGGTTTGGTTTAGAAGGGACCTCCAAAGGTTATCTAGTCCAATCCCCCTAGATCAGGTTGCTCAGAGCCATGTCCAGCCTGACTTTCAATATCTCCAGGCATGGAGCCTCAGTTACCTCCCTGGGCAAACAGGTGCTCCAGGCCACTATTTTCATGGCACTCCTCTGCATGTGTTCCATCATGTCCATGTGCTTCCTGTGTTGAAGGCTCTAGTACATAGGTATTAGAACTAATGAGGATGGTGAGGCACTGGAACACGTTGTCCAGAGAAGCTGTGGAGGCTTCAACCCTGGAAGTGTTGAAAGCCAGGTTGGATGAGGCCTTGAGCAGCCTGGTCTAGTGGAAGGTGTCCATGCCCATGGCGGGGGGTTGGAACTAGATGACCTGTAATGTCCTCTCCAACTCAAACCATTCTGTGATTCAATTGTTGCTTTAAAGGGACAATTTCTTTGGTTGGTTGGGTTTCAGTGGTTTCAGTGGTGATGGTTATTTTTGTTGCTGTTTTTCTTAAGATATATAAATGCTGGCAATTTTGATGGGGACAGCTGGATTACAAATAATATATATTAAATTTTATGCCAAACTCCATCTAAACTTCAAGGGAGAGTTACTGCAATCTTAAAAAGCTAAAAATTGAAGAGAAGAAATGCCCTTTCAGTCCTCCTTTCATAGCAGGAGCTATCACTGTCTACTGTTGCTGCATTAAACATGTATTTGATTATTATCTCTGAACTTGTCCTGCTGTTGAGTTAAGAAGACAAAGAGCATCCACCTGTCCTGGTTAGCCAGCCTTGTACAGCAGTGCACACACACAAAAATAAAAAACAACAGCAATGGTAATTTTTCAGTTCATTAGATGCATATTCATCTTAATGGGGCATCAAAGTTAAAAACTATAATGCCTTCCTCTCCTTTAATACTCCAGAGAACATTCACAGTAACCACATGAAAGCAAAAAGGATTTTGGTATTGGAGCTGCAAAAGTAGGTGTTTTTGCTCCCTCTAGGCAGATAGAAGGGGAAGAGAGAGAGAAATATTTTTTATCCTTTTTCCTGCCTCACTTGCCTTTTTGTGCTAGCTGTTGGTCACTCCGATGAAGAACAATGTCGGCTTCTGCTAGTTTTTCTGGTAGGTTAAATGTGAAATCCACAGTCTGTAAACATTCAGCATCAGCTGAAGAGAGCAGGTTAGTTAAATAACCTCTAGAGGTTATTGTATTGTTTACCTGGGTGTGGACCCTGACACAGAGACTCCGTGCTACAACCGACAACTCACTTGCCTTAAAACACTGAGGTGAATGAGTCCCATCCTTAAAACAGTGTCTCTGAGTAAAGTGCTAACTTAAGCTCTGAACTTGCCTAAGGTTCCGTTTCCTGTGGTTTAGATAATAGGATCACAGAATGCTTGGTGTTGGAAGGGACCTGAAAGATCATTGGGTCCCAACTTTCCTGCAAGGCAGGACCACTTAGGACAGATCACACACGAATGCATCCAGGCAGGTTTTGAAGATCTCTAGAGGAGACTCCACAACCTCTCTGGGCAGCCTGGTCCAGGGCTCCAGCACCCTTACAGTAAAGAAGTTTCTCATCCTGTTGAGATGGAATTTCCTGTGATTAAGTTTATGCCCATTGCCCCTTGTCCTATCACTGGGTATCATTGAAAAGAGCCTGGCTTCATCATCCTGACAGTCACCCTTTGGGTATATGTAGACACTGATAAGATCCTCTCTCAGTCTTCTCTTCTCCAGACTAAACAGCCCCAAGTATCTTAGTCTTTCTTTGCAAGAGATACACTCCATTGGGTCCCTATCTCTCTTAAACTGGTTGCAATATGTCAGATGTGGTCTAACTAGGACTGAGTAGAGGGGGAGAAGAAGCTTCCACACACATTCTTTTTAATGCACCCAATTACATTATTGGTCTTCTTGGCCACCAGGGCACACTGCTGTGGAGTGGAGAACTTATTGTCAACCAGGACTCTGAGGTCCTTCTCTGTGAAGCTGCTCTCCAGCACATCACCCCTCATCTGTACTGCTGCATGGTGTTGTTCCTCCCCAGGTGCAGGACTCTACACTTACCCTTGTTGGACTTCATGAGGTTCTGCTCTGCCCAACTCTCTAGCCTATCCAGCTCTCACCAAATGGCTGCCCAACCTGACTGGCTGTCAGCCACTCCTTCCAGTTTGGTATCATCAGAAAACTTGCTGAGGGGACACTGATGAAGATGTTGAGCAAGACTGGACCCAGCACTGATCCCTGGAAAATAAATACTAGCAACAGGCCTCTAGCTGGACCCTGTGCTGTTGATCACAACCCTCTGGGACCTGTTCTTTAGCCAGTTCCTGATCTACCTCATCATCCACTCTTCTAACCCTCATTTTCTGAGCTTACCTGTGAGAGTTTTTTAAAAGTGTCCAATTTATGCTGTTTACTCAAACAGCAGTACTCCCAGCACTGCTTCCTAAAGGATTTCTGAGCCAGCACCTAGCACAGTGTTGGGGCCTGTTTACAGATGTGAACACCTGTATGCATGACCTGAATTGAGTTAAACAGAGGTAATTCTGACCATTTGTAGCAAGGTGAGTGTTGGTCTGTGCTCTCTGGTAGCGATTGATAGGATGAGAGAAAATGGCCCCACATTGCACCAAGGGAGGTTTAGGTTGGATAGTAGCAGAAACCTCTTTACTGAAAGGGTTCTCAAACACTGGAATGGGCTTTCCAGACTTATGATTGACTCTCCATCCTTGGAGGTGTTTCAAAGACAGAGATGTGGTACTGTGAGAGACATGGTTTAGCACCAGATGTCTTGGAGTCAACAATTTAGAGGTCATCCAAAATGAGTTTTATGAGGGAGCTGGGTCTCTTTAGCTTGGAGAAGAAGAGACTGAGGAGTGAACTCATTCATGTTTATAAAGATGTGAAGGATAGTGTCAGGAGGACAGAGCCAGGCTCTGCTAAGTGATGTTGCAGTGGGTGCAAACTGGAGCAGAGAAGGTTCCATGCGAACATAAAGAAATATTTTTCAGTGTGAGAGTGACAGAGCCCTCGAGCAGGCTGCCCAGAGAGCCTGTGGCATCTCTTTCACTGCAGATGTTCAAAAGCTGCCTGGATGCATTCCTGTGTGATCTGTTATAGGTGATTGTGCTCTGGCAGGGGGACTGGACTTGGTGATCTTTCCAGGCCCCTTCCAACCTCTAACATTCTGTGATTCTATCATTCTAAGAGAGTATAATTTGTGTTATTAGGTCAGTTATGAAAGATGAAGTGTGTTGAACCATCACAGCATTCAGCCACTATCTCGCAACCCCAAAATTCTCAGCAGGTTTTGTTAGTCTCTCCTAACCATAAAATGATGGGCTGGGTAAAAATAACTTCTGGTAGCATGTGTCTTCATTCAGGATTCGTTCCAGATGGGTTCTCTTTTTTCTTCACTTCTACCACCCACATCAAGAATGGAGAAAGGCTGCTTTTTTTCCTGCAATACCTATTTTTTTTCTTTAGGATCTAAAAGGAAAAATTTAGTAGAGGATTCTACTTTGGTTAAAAGGTAACTTTAATGTAGGTAATTCCTACAAGGCTTTTGTGCAATGGTCTAAAGTCAGTGAAATTTAAAAAAAATAGAACAGTTTATGATATAATTAAGAATAATTTTAGTGGGGTATTAGCAGAATAGAGGGTTAAACAAAGTTAAGGTGTTCAAGAAACGTGTGGACATGGCACCTGAGGACATGGTTTAATGGCCACGGTGTTTTTGGGTTGATGGTTAGGCTTCATGATCTTAGAGGTCTTTTTCAAATGAAAACATTCTATGATTCCACGACTTAGGAGAGAAGGGTTTGAGGTAGATGCAAAAACTAGCAGCGAAGTAGAAATGCTGGGAAGCATTCAGAAATGGGATGAGAGAAGGCAAGGTAGATCCATCCATTGAAAAAGCATGAATCAACAGGAGACAGAACCAGAAGATAGAATGCCTAAGTTCACAGATCACTACACTAATTAAGGTTCTTTGATTTCAGTGAAGCTGTATGAATTTCTGTCAACAAAGGTGGGGCACAGATGAGGGATAGCCTTAAGAAGGATGAAGCAAGGTGAAAGTCAGTTGGATGGGCCCATAAGCAATCTGGTTTAGTAGGAATTCCCCCTGCCCATGGCAGGGGAGTTGGAATTAGATGATCTTTAAGAGCCCTTCCAACCTAAAGCATTTTTGTATTCTGTGATGCAAAAGAGAAGGGAAAACAGGCCTGTGCATAGGATTTGTCATTTGGGGGAGTGGTGGGAGAGAAAGGGACTGATGGACAAGAAGGAGAGATACTTGAGAATGGATATAAGGCCACCTCCTGCTCCTATTGCAGATTTTGGATCTCAACAGATTAAGTTCTGTTTGTGGTCTTGCCATCTTAATTTTCTCCATAGTATTTGGTTATGGATGCCTTGGAATGAAATACGTTTAGAGAAAATAGAGCTGTGAGCTCTGAATTACTGAAAGGCAAGGGAGGGTTGCTGTGTTCAGGCACTTTAACTCAACTGCTATGAACAACAGCAATGGAAGATGCAGCCAGTTTATAGCACATGCCCTTCTTATTTTCTTTCCCTTGCACAGGTCAGTTTATTGTCTAGTTAATATTTTTGTACATTGCTTGTGCACTAAGTATCAGCAGAAGTGCAACATAACCTATTGGCACATCCCATCAATATGTGTTAGAGCAATCCAATGATCCAGCAGCTCTGTTCTGCCTTTGTTCATGATGCCTGCTCCTTATATTAGCAAATGTTGCCCTGTTCCAAGGTTCCATACTGGCATTTAGGAAAAAAGATTGCTCTGTGTTAAAGCAGTTGACATCTAAGCAGGATTTGGACTGATCACTAGGATCAGGATGCTTTCATTTCTGTGAAGTCGTTTTTTAAGCTGTGCTGAAATAAATTCTGCTGGATTCCTTTCATTCCTGATGGAGGAATCACTGGGGAAAATTCAGCTACCTCTGTTATGGCAGAGCTGTGACTGGACCTACATATTGGTTTCTTTTGGCATCTATCTTGGTCAGAGCTGGAACAGGACTGATTCTTCTCAGTGCTGTGACTTCCCAGATCAGGCTCTGCTCACTGAGGCAATTTTTGCAGTTCAGGGCAGGTTTCACAGACAGGGACTCCTGCTAGCACAGAGAAACTGATGGGGAGAGTCACTGCCGAGGGCCAGACTGCATGCCAAGGGCACCGCCACATCTCGTGTCCTATGTTAAGGTGCAGGAAGTCAGAGGTGGCACCTGTGATGAGGACAGGACAGGTGACCTGTGGTGGTTTAAGCAGTTACCTGCCCCCCTCCCCACACACCTTTTATAAACCCTGGATAGGACTCAGAGACACTGGAAATTAATAAATGAAGCTTTATATTTAGAGCAATGCACAATATACAAGCAAATATTTACAAGGTATAACAGATATTTACAGATATATACAATAAAAAGGTAATACAGACACCACACCGCTCCCAGAGACCCAAATCTCCTAGAGGGGTAACCAACCACCCCCTACCACCTTTCCCCCCTTCCCCAGTCTTATTTCACCACCTGTTGATGCTGCAGATAACCTGAAGTAGATTGGCCAGGGGGATTAGTAGTAGAAAGAAGTTATCAGTTTTACTGAAAATTAGCTACCAAGGCAAAGGGAAAGGAGACCATGCAAGAGAAGCAGCTGCAGCCAGAGCGGTCAGAAACCGTCTGATATCTAGTGTTTCAGTACCATTCTTTAAAACAACTTTTTTTTTCTTTCTCGGTAAAGGTCTGGGTGAAGTGACATCCTGTGTTTTCCTCTCTCAGCCAATAGTCTAATTTCTCACTCAAATTCTCCAATTATTTCAAAGCAGCACATGACCCTAAAACCCACAACAAGAGATGAACATCATCTTCAGGATCAAGCTGAGAGATCACCAGGGTCAAACCTTTTCTTCAGTGAAAGAACAATGGAACAGGTTGCCCAGAGAGATAGTAGAGGCCCCATCCCTGGAAACATTCAAGATTAGTTTGCATAGGGCTCTGACCAACCTGATCTAGTTAAAGATGTCCCTGCTTATTACTGTGGGGGTTGGACTAGATGACCTGTAGAAGTCACTTCCAACTTAAAGCATTCTATGATTCTATAACGGTATGAATCTCCCACTCTTTTTTTCTTTAGTACCAGGAGGTCATACTTTGGGTGCATTGCTACCAGCACAAATGCACTTATTCTCTTCCTTCTATGTAGCACGCTTATTATTTTCCCACTTTTCTGTTTCATTAATGTTTCTCAAGTTTCCCAAAGACAGTGTGATGACAAACCACTGACAAAGAATCAGAATTGCACCAATTAAACGAGTCTGATTTGTGATGAAGAGAGGAAAAAGCTGAAAATCATGTGCACACTTCATCTGGGAGAACAATGAAACACTGCCTGCAGAAATGCCTGTGCCGGAACTGCAGGCAAAGCTGCTAGCTGAGCTCCTAGCAAAAGAAGCTTGGCAGGCCAGGATGCTGTGCTAAATATATGTCATTCCTGCTACAAAGTGTTGTTTTTGTGGCTGGTCTTGGATTTTAAGGAGGATTTTTTTTTTGGCCAGTGTTTGTGTTCGATGCCAGAAAGCATCCATGCAAGAAGGTTACAAGTGACAGTGAGTGCTCTTTTCAGGGAAGCTCTGTTCTCAGGAGGCCTTTACATTTCGGTAGGAACAGAGATAAAGGGTACACAAAATGTGGGAATAGAAAGCAGATCGAGGGCCTGAAGCCTTGGGAAAATACCTTTTACTGATCAATAGGCATTCATGGTAAAGTATGGAATTCAGCATAATCCATAGGTGCAGAGCCTTCATCCATGCAAGCAGGACAAAGGACACCTCTATCTCTGGGAGCTTTGGTGGTGGTCGATTTGTTGTTGGTTTTTTCCCTAGAGGAATCAAAACATAAGAAAATGAAATTGTGTTTTTAATTGCTGGCTGTGGAGTTGAAATACATCTTTTGTTTTCATTTGATTGTCTGATTAAGCAGTTCTGAAGCCCTGAGGGAAAATGGTCCTTCCTCCAAGGACCCTTCCCTAAAGCAACTAAATGAGTTCTTTTCAGCTAATGCATAGTTCTAAGAATAACTCTAGACTCCCTCAGATGCCCAGATGAGGACTCCAGGTTCCTATTTGATTCACATAGAACTGTAAATCTTCCATAAACATTTGAAGATTTTTTTTCTTGATTTTTACATTGCTACAGTGCAAACCATGATGGTCTTCAGTTTGCCTTTGTGTAAGGAGACAAAAAAGCCAAGACCACATTTAATCTGAGTCAGCACTAATTGTGTGTTGTCTGAATCAATACCGTCTGGGGAGAGCATTGTTGGAAAAGGAAGGACAGAGTGTTTAACAAAACAGGACCTGGTCCCCTGGCTTTGTAAAGCTGCAGAAGATGCCATGATAGAGAGGCAAATGTTTAGGCTTAGAATCTGAATACCTACAAGTTGGTTCCTGCTTCTCATTGGAGATTTTTTTCTTCTGATATCCCCATCTGCTCCACAAAGTTTATCAGATGGAGAGGAGCATAATATTGAGAAATATTATGTACAAGTCTAGAGAGGTTCTTCTGCCCCTCTACTCTGCCCTAGTGAGACCACACCTAGAACACTGTGTCCAATTTTGGGCTCACCAGTTCAAGAGAGACAAAGACCTGCTGGAAAGAGTCCAGCAGAGAGCCACAAGAATGACTGGGGGCATCTCTCCTATAAAGAGAGGCTGAGAGACCTGGGGCTGTTTAGTCTGGAGAAGAGAAGACTGAGAGGAGATCTGACCAATGTATACAAATATCTGAGGGATGGGTGTCAAGTGGATGGGGCCAATCTCTTTTCAGTGGTCAACAGCAATAAGACAAGGAGCAACAGCAACAAATGGGAACATAGAAGGCTTCACCGCAACTTCTTTACAGAGAAACTTCTTTACAGTGAGGGTGACAGAGCACTGGAACAGGCTGCCCAGAGAGATTGTGGAGTCTTCTACTCTGGAAACTTTCAAAACCTGCCTGGATGCATTCCAGTGTGGACTACAATCCTCCCTAGGGGAGGACTACCCTTTGGCAGGGAGGTCGGACTCGACGATCTCTGGAGGTCACTTCCAACCTCTAGGGTTCTGTAATTCTATGAAAAGATGAGTAAGCAGACTACACATCCCTCAGCCTTATAAGCCCTTGCCTGCTTTGTCTCCTTAAGCCTGGCTTGTATTTGTGGATTAAGATGTTAGAGAACGTGCTTTTTGTGGCTAATGAAAGTGGTCAAGCTAAGAAAAGGGAGATCTGATGTCCAGCTGGAGATACCGGTGGTTCACAGGGATGACAGGGTAGAGGAACTGTCAGAGTCTTCCTTCTTCCTAGGCAGGAATGTTTCTGTTCCCTGATTATTTTTGTCTTCTTCACTTGTTTCTCTTGTTATCTTTCTGGCTGCCACATTCCTCATTACCCTGTGCTTCTGATCAGGCACCATGACTACTTTTATTCATTTTCCTTCCTTTCACCTCCTCTTGCTGAGCTCTTTACCAAAATGTCACAGCACATCTCACTCTGTTCTAACCTACTGAACTTCCTCTTGTGCTACTTACCCCATTTGTTGTGTATCCTGTTGAAAACACTCACCTCCTCCTAGCCAGCTTTACCTCCTGTACCCAGGCACAGGTACAGGAGGCACAGATGGGCAGGGGAATGAACACTGAGTGCTGTGACAGCGGCAATGCAAGAGGTGTTTGGTAGGAGTTGCCCATACTAGAGCTATAAGGTATGGATCACTCCTGTGTACACACACAGGTGTGTGGGTGCTTTCCATGGAATCAGCTAAAACCTGAGGAATGTATCCCAGCTGACTCATAAAGCACTTCTCCAGCAGAACATTATTCTGTAATTATCTTTCTTATATAATAATCAAGGAGTCCTTAATTCAATTTACCATTTTTTAACCAATACTCTTCAGATAGCTTATTTTTGTTAAGGCATTGTTCTTCCTTTAGCTTTAATTTCATCATATTTCTTTCATAATTAAAATCCAGTTTATTTTCCCTGAGTTGTTAAAGACAAAAAATCACTTTTCTCTTTCCCTAGACTAAATTGGATTTTAAAAACAGAACACCCTGAGTCTTTATTTTTTTCTAATAGGATTTATTATACTATTTTGTATCATTATTGTAATTAGAAATTGTGCACCACTGCTGTAACAGAGCTACCCAGTCAGACATACTGAAGATCTCAAGGTTATTACCACCATGAACAGATCATACTCTGAGACTATCCTAGACATAGCAAATCTGCCATGCTGCCTAGTTTTACACTTAGATGCTGGAGCAAGGGCAGAGGAGGGCAATGAAGCTCGGGAAGTGTCTGGAGAATAAATCTTAGGAGATGTGACTGAGGCAGCTGAATCTCTCTAGTTTGAGGAAGAGGAAGCTGAGGGAAGACCTCATCATTGTCTACAACGTCCTGAAAGGACATTGTGGGGAGGCTGCTGATGGTCTCTTCTCACAGGTAAATAGTGATAGAACATGAGGGAATGGCCTCAGGCTGCCACTGGGGAGGTTTAGATGTGACAGTAGGAAAAACTTCTTCCCAGCAGGAGTGGTCAGGCATTGGAATGGGCTGCCCAGGGATGTGGTTGAGTCACCAACTGATGTGTTTGAAAGTCATTTGGATGCAGTGCTTGGGGATATGGTTAAGGGTGAGCCTTGTGGAGCAGGTATATCATTTGGACTTGGTGATCCTGAGGGTCTTTTCAAACATGAGTGTTTCTGTGTGATTCTGTGTGTGAATTTATTGTGCAGCCCCTACTAGAAGACGTTAGCACTTTTTGTTACAAGGTAAACCAAAGCTCTGAATTCCTTCATCCCCTAGTCTGTGCTAATACTGGAGTTTGCCCCCAGTGCTGGACTTTGGCCTTGTCAAACTTCTTGGGGTTCACATGTGCCCTCATCTCTAGCCTGACCATTCCTCAGGATGGCATCTCTTCCCTATAAAGAATCTACTGCACTACTCAGCTTGACTGGGAGGACAAAAGAGCCCACCACCCTGATCCTTTTAACATTGTTTCAAAGAACACATAGTCTCTTTTGGTGGTCCTGAGTCACCTTGTGGCAGTATCAGTAGACCCTACATGGAATAGCAGGAGGAGATGACTTTCTGCAGGCTTCACCAGACTTAGCAGCCTCTCAGTGCCATCATAAAAATGAGCTCCTGGTGGGAAGTAGTCTTCTCTAGAGAAATTGTCTGGATGGTAAATGTGTGCTTTGGTGTCTGTTGGTAGGCACTGGTAGTTGATGTGGTTTTCCGGTGCACTGGTTCTAATGCAGGTGGACATCTGAATAAGCTTTGCATGGTGAACTTCCCCTGGATCTTCATTCTTCACCATCCATTATGCATGGGCACTTTAGGGGAAGGTGCTTCCTTCTGCCCTAGGCAGAGGCAAGGGTTCAGGCTCCTACTTGTGTCAGCCATCTTCAGACTGAATGCAGGCTTATGATCCCCCTTAAGGCAGGGCTGGGGCAGCACCAAACACCACACTGTGTATCTCCTCCTCAGAATCCCAGATGCTGCACTGTCTGTGGAGCTCCTGTCACGACATGGCTGTTGGTTTGAACAGTTATTGTAGTTGCTATGATACCCACCAGAGCCTTCAGGTGCTCAGGAGACTTTCAGGTGCTGGACATCCATGCAGCCCCAGGTCTGGACAGCTCTTTTTGGCCTATTTGGGTGGAAGTGTCAGCACTGCTTCTGCTGGTGTGTCTGCTTCAGACTTGAAGCTGTGATGATTGGATGCCATTTTCCATCAGGAGGACACTGTCTCTGAAAAAAAAAACAACCTACCTGTTCCACTTATAAAACAGCTTGTGATGGAAGGATGCCATCCTAGAGTCCCCATGTTGCTGGGTGGGCTTTCACTGCCACCAGCAGTGCCAGTCAGGGCTGCAGAGTACACTGCCCTGCCCTGCAAGAGCTGCCTCCTGCCAGGCAAGTGGCCATGTCTGCTTAGTGGAAAATCTGTAACATAGTTGTGCTCTTCGTGTTACACAAAGCTGGAATATTATGTCCAGTTCTGGGCTCCACAGTTCAAGAGGGACAGAGAACTGCTGGAGAGAGTCCAGCAGAGGCTACAACAATGCTGAGGGGACTGGAGCATCTCTGTGAGAGACCTGGGGCTGATTAGCCTGGAGTGGACTTGAGAGTCGATCTTGTCAATGCTGATTGATATCTACTGTGGAGGTTATAAGGATGGGGCTGGGCTCTTTTCAGTGGTGGCCAGTGACAGAACAAGGGACAACAGGTACAAACCTGAACACAGAAGATTTCACTTGAGCTTAAGGGAGAACTTCTTTATTCTGAGGCTTCTGGAGCCAACTGCCTAGAGGGGTTGTAGAGTCTCCTTCTCTGGGAAGATTCCAAACCCACCTGGACTTGTTCCTGTGCAACCTGCTTTAGCAGGGGGCTGGACTAGATTTCTAGAGGCCCCTTCCATGCCCTTCTATGATTCTCACAGCTGAGGAAGAAATGCCTCCTGAATCTTCAGGTAAAACACAACCAGGACTGAAAGTCTTACGTTCCTTCCTAAAAACACCACATAAAAAGGTTTTTATCTGAAGGGTATATTAAATGTATTATAGTGAGTACAACAGCTTATTACCTGGGGTGTGATGATAAGCTGGCACCTAATTGCAGATATGTAGTCTGGCTTTTTTTTCTTTTTTTTTTTTTAAGCAATAAAACACACAATTTGCATATTTACCTTTTTTCCTCATCCTTCATCCTCATCCTTCAAATGCAGCTTGCATGCACATAATAGATTTATGAACTCGCTCTAGTCCAGAACTTTCACAGCTGAAATGAGAGTCTAGACAACTTATTACTATCTAAAAACCACTTATTTATGCAGGCCAAATTGATTCAAAGTGTCCTCATCTCAGAGGCATTAGTCTGAAGTGATAGGTGGGGTTATTTTTGTTTGCAGTGTGATTTGACTTGTATTTGCTCTTGAATGGATCACTTTGGGTTTGTTGCTGTAAACCTTCTACTCAGCAGCTAGAGCAGCAGTTGGGAAGTCAATGCAGAAGCTTTATCTCTTCACTCAGCAAGGTTGATTGCTTTTGTTTAATACCAAGCTTCTGCTAGCAGAAGCCTGTAGGTAATGGGATGGCAAAACCTTTTATAAAACCTGGTTTGTGAATGACTGCAGCTGAGGTTTTGTCTTAGGACCTCAGCAGGCACTTTTGGTAATTAGGATCTTTACATATAACCCTTAACAATTTCCATATACTGTTTGTAGAAGCTCTGTGTTAGAGGCTGGTGAATAATCCGTGTTACCGAAGACACATGTGCACTGTAATTTGACTGCTCTGCAGTCAGGAAAATGTAGCAGAAAATATCATAGATGAAGCCTGGTTGGAAGCTGAAAGGGAAGGCTGCACATTGGTCAATCATGTGTGCTTCCGGAAACAGATTCTCCAAACTCTTAAGTGTGCTGATGATTTTCCTACTTTTGAGAACCTAGAGCTTTATCTTATAAAATCATAACAATGGTTCAGGTTTGCAGGGACCCCCAGAGGTCATATATTCCAACCTCCCTGCAGTCGGCAAGGGACATCCTCCACTTGACCAGGTTGCCCAGAGCCTTGGCAAGCCTGACCTTGAATATCTGCAGGAGTGGGGCCTCAGCTGCCTCTGTGGGCAACCTATTTTGGTGTTCCACCACCCTCATGGTGCAGAACTTGTTCTTAACATCCAGACTAAGTTTTCTCTTTGTTTCAAACCTTTGCCCTTCATCCTGTCACTGCAGGCCTTTGCAAACAATCCCTCTGCAGCCTTCTTGTAACCCCTTCAGGTCCTAGAAGGCCGCAATTAGGTCTCCCTGCAGCCTTCTCTTCTCCAGGCTGAACAACCTCAGCTCCTTTAGCCTGTCCTCGAAGCAGAGGTGCTCTAGTCCTCTGAACATTATTGTGGCCCTCCTCTGGACCCACTCCATCAAGTCTTTGACTTTCCTGTGTTGAGGTCTCCAGGCTGGACACAGCATTCAAAGTCAGGTCTCACCAGAGCACAGTGGCAAAATCATCTTTCTCCATTTACTGGCCACACTGCTTTTGATGCAACCCAGAATGCCACTGGCCTTCTGAGTTGCAAGTGCACATTGTTGCCTCGTGTCCAGCTTCTCATTCACCAGAATTCCCAAGTCCTTTTCCTATACTCAGCCTTCAGAATGGTAGACATTTCTGAGATTCTTGCTTCTGGCAAGGAATTTGCTTGGATAAAGTTGTCTGGATATTAGAAGTCAGAATTTCAGAACTTTAACATGCCAGAGTGTAGTAGGTTTGCAGTGACCTGCCCCCCCACCTTTTAAAACCCCGGCTAAAACTCAGAAAAACACACTGGAAGTTAATAAATGAAGCTTTATATTTACAGCAATGCAAATATACAAGCAAATATTTACAAGATATAACAGATATTTACAGAAATATACAGTAAAAAGGGAATACAGACACCACACCCCTCCTGGAGACCAAAATCCCCAAGAGAGGGAAACCAAACCCCCCTACCACCTCTCCCCCCTTTCCCCAGCTTTATCTCACCACTTGATGCTGCAGATAAGCTGAAGATCAGAGAGATTTAGTGGTAGGAGAAGAAATTAGTCATTTTAGTGATTTAACTCTGAATTAGTTCAAAGGCAGAAAGACAAAGGAAAGAAGCTGCCGAAGCCAGCACGGACCGAGAGCAGACTGACCCTCTGCAAGCAGACTGGCTTATCTGGATGTTTTGGGAACATTTCCCAAAACAACCTTCTTTTCTCTGTCTCAGTGAAACTTGGTGAAGTGACACTGTAGGTTTAACTCTCTCTCAGCCAATAGTCTAATTTCTCGCTCAAATTCTCCAATTTGCTCAAACCAACACACAGAGAAATAGACTTGTAACAGTTATCCCTCTCTCCACATAACTCTGAGGAGAAAAGAGATTCTTATTCCTTTACTTTGTAAAGTTTTAGAGGATGAAATCCATCAATAATTGATCCTTCAAAGTCACCCTGTTTCTCTTACTGGACTGATTTTTGGCTAAAAGCAAGGAGCTCTCTATTTGAATCCGAAGGTTCTGTCATTTCATTAAGCAATAATATAATGTGAAATCATCCTCCTTCTAAAATTTTAATTTTTTAGGAGTGTAGCATTGCAGATCAATACATAGAGTAAGTCAAGAACTTCTAAATAATCATAAGGTGGTGAGTCATAGGACTGAAGGCCTGCTCCACCTTCTCACACTCATTATTTTAAGCTAATTCTGCAACCACTTTGTGTCTTACAAACCAAATAGCAGGATATCATTAGAAATCAGAATTGTGGGGACCTGGTTGTGGTAGCACCTGCTCAGTTAAAAGGTTCTTCAAGTCTTACAAAAAATAAAGGTGCATGCAATATAATCACAGAATATTAGGGGTTGGAAGGGATTCTGAAAGATCATCCAGTCCAATCTCCCTGCCAGAGCAGGATCACCTACATTAGGTTACACAGGAATGCATCTAGGTGGGTTGTAGATGTCTCCAGAAGAGACTCCACAACCTCTCTAGGCAGCCTGCTCCAGGGCTTTGTCACCCTCACACTGAAGAAGTTTTTCCATATGTTTATGTGGAACCTCCTCTGCTCCAGCTTGCACCTGTGTTGTTATCTGCATGATCCTAACTCATATCCAAAATAGATACTTGAAATTCTGGATATCAGAATTAGAGACATGATGAATTATAGACATGGAGTAGGAGGTGGCAGAGATCAAGTTTACCCTTCATGTAAGCTATGAAGTAGGAATTGAATGGATTTGAGTTTGTTCTGTGAATAAAATTCATCCTTGGTTAATGTATATGATGGGAGAGAGATTTGGTGGGTGTTTTGTTGCACAGTTTTCTGTAACCAAAAGGCAATCCATTTTATCATTGCACTTATTCTCACATCAAAAGCTCTGAGGTCTTCTTCACCACTATGAGTTGTGGATGCTCTCTCCCTGGAGGTGTTCAAGCTTAGGTTGGATGAGGCCTTTAGCAATCTTTGAGGTCTCTTCCAACCTAAACCATTCTGTGATTCTAAGAGGGTACCTGAGCGATGTTTCTGACAGTTCTGTGCTCCTCTCTTTTTCCTCATGGTTTGACAGAGCAGGAAAGAGACTGCTCTGGCATGAATGGTGTCTGCCGAGATATGTGATCCAACTTCATGAAGTAATGGTCTTGTAAAGCAGGCAAAAGTGCAAAATTAAACATTTGTGGCAATCACAATTAATTTGGTTCTGGGAACACATTCACCAGAACACTGTTAATACAAAAATTTGTATGTTTCAGGGAAGAGCAACAGAAAAAAATAAAAGGAAAGGGAAAACAAATTAAAGAGAAAGGGAAAAAAAATTTAAAAAAAAAAAGGGAAACCAAACAACAAATCTCAAGAAAGTACAAGAAAGCCCTCCATCCCAAACTGGAAGAGTTGAAGGGGAAAAAATTAGGTTTAAAATAGACAAATATATATTACCTAGAGAGTGATGAATTTGGTTCTGATTCAAGAAAGCACTTAAACATTTATTTAAGTGCTACCCTGAATAAGTTGAAAAGAGTGGAAAAGCTGAGGAGAAGCAAAGGAACTGGCCAAGCAGTCTGAGGATCTAGCATCCTGTTTCTGATGTAGGAAAGGAATGACTCAGGAAGACTTGAGTATTTAAAAGCTCCATTTCATCTATTCAGAATGGGATTTTGGCTATGTCAAGTGAAATATTTCCTGGGATGGTGTAAGGCAGCAAAAACATGATAGTGGTAAACATTTTCTTGGGAATAATTCCAGCCTATCAGAGAAAGTAGTTCTCTGACCTCATAGATTTTCCTGTGTTCTCTGCTCCATTAGTTCACTTAAAAAATAAAATTGGGAAAGCAAACTGGAATTTACAGAGATGTGAACTCACTGCTATTTCACTGTTAACTTCCCACTAATGGTCTTCAAAGGCTGTTGAGTGAAACTCTCTCTCTTCCCTTCCCCCTTCCTATTACCCTTGATATATTATTATCCAATTTAGCTCCCCTGCCAAGGGAATCTTTTGCTCTCTGATCTCCCCTGTAAGAGGAATGAAAAAGCACAAGAAAGCTGGCAAAGTCTGAAGGAGCAAATGACACCAGGTTCATGTATAATGTAGCCATCACATTTTCTTCTAATATTACTGAATTCATCTGATATTCAACACTCAGAAGAGAGAGAGACTTATCTATTCCTTACATATGGGTATTATTTCCCCCTTAATGAATCCTCTTTCCACCAACAGATAAAAATTCCGGAGGGAGGGAATTCCCCTTCTCTCAACTTCTTTTGGTTATCAGACATCTTACATGATTACCAATAAAGTAGAAGAATTCTGTTTTCTTGGAAAACAAATTTTAGCATTGCTCTGACATACCATCTGAGAGTACTTTTTTATGCTGTAGCTTCCAAATGCAAATGTAAGCTAAGAAGCAATCTGGATTAACAAGGAGAAAAATATCTTTAAAAAATAAAAATTTAACACTCCCCCCCCAAAAAAACCCCAAAAACAAACAAACCCTGAAAACACATTTAATTACAAAGCCAATCTGCTTCAATGGCATAAAAAATTAGTCTTATGTAACTTTAAAATGTACATCTTCTGCACTGAGTCCCAAAGCAGCACAGGACTGAAAAGGATGAAATAAACTTATTTCAACTGTGAGGAAGCAGCTCATCCAAACTTTCTAGAACACTCACTGCTCTAAGTAATATGAAATGTTTGCTGAGATATTATGCTTCCTTCAGATAGATGCATTATAAGCAATTAATAGCGAGTCATACTGTGTCTTCAGAAGTGAAGGGGCTGTGTGTGAAATAAACCTGAGGCAGAGTAGCAGAGGAGAAAAATGCTTCTCTTTCTCCCTTCTGATAAAGTCAGTGTTTGGAAGAACATAGCTACTCTTTGTCTACTCTCACTTGGCAAAGTGGTGTGGGATCAGGCTGTGATTTCTTTTTTAATCAGTATCATTTAAAAGGAAACAAATAACTGTGCCTGTGCTAAATCATTTTGATGATGAGAAACCTAGAATGACAGACGGAGACAGAATTGTGACAGAAGAATTTGCTTCTGAGAGACAATTAAGCTCAGAGCTGGGGGTAGCAAAATGCAGCTTGATCATCAGCTGATGCATTATGAAGTGAGAAGAGTGAAAATATTAAGCAGCAATTTGCCTTTGTGGAAAAAATCAGTTGGAAGTGGATGCAGCCTTGTTTTTACCTGCCCAAATGGGTGAGATGTGCAGATAATAAGAGTGTGTAAAGACTGAAAGAAATAGGGGAAGTTCCGTGTGCAGGTGGTGATGGTTTAGTGTGAAGGAAGAAGAGCCTAAAAAAGAAATGTTTTAAAAGGTAATACTTAATGGAACCATAGAGTCATTAAGGTTGGAAAAGATCTCCAAAATCATCGAGTCCAAATATTAACCTAATGGTGCCAAGTCACCACTAAACCATGTCACTGAGCAGTGTAGCTATACATTTCTTGAAAAGCTCCAGGAGTGGTGACTCCACCACTGCCCTGAGCAGCCTGTTCCAAGGTTTAGCCACTCTTTCAGTGAAGAGATTGCTTCTAATATCCAACATAAACCTCCCATGGTATAACTTGAGGCCATTTCCTCTCTTTCTGTCACTTGATGCCTGGAAGAAGAGACCAAACTCCAGATCGCTCCAACCTCCTCTCACATAGTTGTAGGGAGAAATGAGGTCTCCCCTCAGCCTCCTTTTCTCCAGACTGAGCAACCCCAGTTCTCTCAACTGCTCCTCATCAGACCTGTTCTCCAGACTCTCCACCAAATTCATTGCCCTTCTCTGGATATGTTTCAGCACCTCAATGTCCTTCTTGAAGTGAGGGACCCAAAAATGAACCCAGTATTCGAGGTGTGGCCTGCATAACTGTTGGCCAGTAACTTCTTGTTCTGAAAAGTACAAGCTGGTGTTTTTTTTTCTTTCATCCAGATTCGCTAGGAAACCCTAACTTAATGTATTGCAATTGACACAGAAATGATGAGAAAGCTTAGAGTGGGGTGAAATCCTCCCACATGATGCTATATGCTCCAGGCTCAGCAGCAACTCTCTTCTGAGCCAAAAAAAAATAATTTTGAGAGCTTGCATGTGAGAGAGGATTTGCTCTGAAGGGGGTTTCTTTGCTGTAACTGCTCCATACAACCTGGTGTTGAGAAATACAGCAGCCAACTTTTCCGTTCCATGAGACAGTGCTTCCCAGTGTGTGGAAACACAAGTGGGAGCTGTGTGCTGCAACTGCTCCTCTAGCTGGCTGCCTGCTGGAAAGAGCTAGGGATGCCTGCTTCCACATGCCCAGGACTGTCACTCTCAAATATACCAGAAAGATAGATCTCAGGCACTTTGTCTTTGAAAGCTTTTGAGAATGGGTCAGAAAAATGTGCCACAGATGGCCCTTTTGAGATGGGGTAGATTAGATGACCTCTCAAATTTCTTTTCATCCTATTTTCTGCAGCTCTACCATCTATCTTTTGAGGAATAACTGTTGCCAATTTCAAATCCTAACAAGACTACAATGAATGAATCTTCTTCAGGAAATGTTATTCCTCAGTCCTGCTCAGTGTCTTCCAGCCTCTTCTGTGAACAGAGTGTATTAACAGCTTGGCAGGCAAAGCAGAGGGACCAGGGAGACAGCTGGTGAAGACAGCTATGTTGTGGTGCATCTTCTCCTGGTGAGTGATAGGAGGCAAAAGAGTGGATTTCATCTGTACTGTTGCAAAGTGCGGGGATTAACAGTTCCCTTCTCACTGACTGCAATCCTCTTTCTGAACACACTGAAGAGGATTAGGAGTTGGAAAAAAGGTGTGGGCAGAACTCTCATACCACATCCGCTCAGCACAAGAGTTATCTGAATCAGAGGAAAACAATAGGTCACCTGTGATATCACCCAGGCACATTATTATAACAGCAAGTGCAACAGTTCTTAGGAATTTTCTCTGCAGTCTCTCTTGGCAACCCGTGAAATGTGCTCAAAGGGAAGGTTTTGAGGGAAAGGCTGGCAGGGATGGTTTAGTCCTTGGATGTCCATAAGCGTGTGTGCATGTTTGGACTACATGCTGCCTCTCTCCAGAGGCTAAGGTCTCAGCAAGGTTCCAGTGAAGGTATAATTACTAGATAAACATGTTAGATATTGTTCTAGGTGTGCTGGTCGTTGGAGGGGGAAAGTGAAAATGGGCAGGACTGAACTTTGCAACAACCCTTCCAGGGAAAGGTTACAATTAGTCATGTCAGTGGAGAGTCCAGCAAGGACCTGAGGCAGTACCAGAGCAAAGAGGTGTGGAAGGCCAGCAGGAGAAGCAGCAAAGAAGTTCATCTATGATGTAGGCAAACTTAGTCAGAAATGACGAATCTCACTATGGTAGAGTAAAAGCTGCCTGGAGGTTTGCCATTTACAATGTTGAGAAAAGCTGTTCATTGTGAATTCAGATTGGTTTTAATCCAGTATCTGGTTTACACTAATCATGTATTTTCAAGCATTAAAAAAATACTTTCTATTCCTTGCTCTAACTACAGAAGCAGTTTCCCATTATATCCATAAAGGTGTCCAAATAAATATTACTTGTTTCTATACTGAGTAATACAGAGTTCTTATCAGCTGTGCTGCAGTATCAACCAGTGAACTTGACACCATCTTTCTGAATGTAGAATTGTTTCATCTGGAAAAGACTTTTAAGATCACCAAATGCAATCATTGTCTAATTCTACCAAGTCTGGTACTAGACCATGTCCCTCAGCACCACATCTCTATCTCTTTCAAACACCTCTAGAGATAGGGATTCAACCACCTCCCTGAGAAGCCTGTTTCAGTGTTGGAGAACACATTCAGTGAAGAATTTTCTTACAGTGTTCAACCTAAACCTCCCTCAGTACAACTCGAGGCTGTTTTTCCTCTTGTGACTAGGGAGAAAACCAAGCCACACCTTGCTGTATCATCCTTTCAGGTAGCTGTAGAGGATGAGATGATGTCACATCAGCCTCCTTTTCTTTTTCTTTTCATACCCCAGTGTGTCCAGGGAGGTAGTACATGTCATTTGTACACCCTCTTTACACATCTGAATTTACACATGTGTAACACCACAGTGAATGGAAAGAGAGAGCTCATGCCACAGCAGAATCCAGAGTAGGCACTTGCTGAGAAGTGACAGCCCTGTCCCCTGTTGCATGCAGTGATCAATGAGCAGAGTGAATTGGTGATGAGGGCTTAGGGATGGATGATCATGGGCCTTTTGTTGGAAATGCAAGTTCACCGTTTTGGATGGAAGTCGGTGCAGAGCAGCAGAGACAGGCAGCAGCTTCAGGGCTTGCCTAGAGAGGAGCAGGGGAGTGCAAACAGCTCAAGTCAAGATAACGCGTGTAAATCAAAGCCTTAAACTGCAGCGTTCATGCCCTCCTTTGGGGTAAAGTATTCTTAGGTTAATGTAGTTTGAAGGTTGCCTTGCTCCCAGATGAGAAGCATGTACATTGTGGTTTAACAGTCTTCCATACATGCTCATTAACTTTACATACATTTCTGATGTATTACCTCTCTTGGGCGTTTCTCTCTTTGTTGTAGTTTTACTGGAAAACAAGTCTTAGCAAATTCCCAGTGAAATACCAACCCTCACCCCTGTTCCAAACTATAAAATAAAATAAAATAAATAAACAGCCCCCAGATAGGCAATTTTTAAAGACAGGAAAGTCATCCAAAGCACCAGAGACAGCTGCTCACTGGGGGCTCAGCATACCTGTCAAAGGAATAGCTGATAGCACTGAAACCTCGAGTCAGGGTCAGTTACCAAAATGTGATTTGTTGTGTAGCTTGAAGGTCCAGGTTTGACAATCTTTCTTATTGCTTCATGAGGTTTTATATAAAATCTTGAACTTAGTAGTGTGCTGATAGTATTTATGAAATGGAATTAGAAAATGCCATAAAAGTTTAGATGACGGTCATTAAAGAACCATTAAGCTTGTCCAAAATAGCACCAATAGAAAAGTAATCCATCTGCATCAGGTGAGTCAAGTGACATCAGGTTCCAATCCAACACAGCTATGCACACCACCTGACAAAACCACAGTTTGAGTTGGAAGGGACCTTTAAAGGTCATCTAATCCAACCTCCACACAATGAGCAGGGACATCTTTATTTGAAGATTGCTCATAGGCCCAGAGAGCCTGACTTGGGATGGGGCTTCTACCACCTGTCTGGGCAACCTGGAGCAGTGTCTCACCATGCTCATTATAAATAATTTCTTCCTTGTATTTCCTCTAAATCCCTCTTTTTTTTTTTTTTTTTTTTTTTTTTTTTTTAAATTTTATTTTAAATTTACCCTTTGTCCTGCCCTGCTAACAAGATTACACAATCAAAGAATGTTGGGGTCTGGAAGTGACTTCAAAAGATCATCCAGTCCAATCTCCCTGGCAGAGCAGGATCACCTGTATAAGATTACACAGGACCACATCCAGGTGGGTTTTGAATGTCTCCAGAGAGGGAGACTCCACAACTCCCTTGGGCAGCTTGTTCCAATATTCTGTCACCCCCGCAGTGAAAAAATTCTTCCTCATGTTTCCATGCAACTTTATATGCCTCAGTTTCCACTCATTCCCCCTTGTCCTGTCGTTGGGTATCACCCAGAAGAGCCTGGCTCCATCTTCTTGGCACTTGCAGTTTAGGTATATATAAACATTAATGAGTCTCCACCTTTCTTATCATCCCCTTTAAGTATTGAATGACCACTAAAAGGTCTCCCCAGAGCCTTCTCTTCTCCAGGCTGAACAACACCAATTCTCTCAACCTGTCCTCACAGGAGAGGTGCTCCAGCCCTGGGATCATTGGGACATGGTCTTGTCTGGACCTGCTACGGTGTCCCTCTTGTGCTGAGGGGCTCTCTGGGTCTGGCAGAACTAAAGCACCGGCTTTATCAGGATTCATCACTGCCTCTGTCCCTGGTGGCTGCAGAACAGAGAGGTGGGGATGCAGAGCCGGGGCCTGGTCAGGGGGAGCTGAGCCCCCCGGGTGACAGTAATTATTAACTGCTAATGGCAGAAAAAAGCCCATTATGGCTCACAATAGGCTTTCCTTTCACACTGCTAATTGTGCGATGAACTCACTTTGGCAGTAAATTGTCACATCTGCAGTTGAGAGAGATTACACTTAGGGAAATAAAATAAATACAGTTGCTTTGCCTTTTTCTCTGGATGAATGAGGCATTTATTGGAAAAAAAAAGGGGGGGGGAAGAGAAACGAAACGTTGGCAGATGGAACATGTTATTTGTTAGACAAGGCTTTAGGGGGAGGTAATAAGTTTTTTTTGAGACAACTGATATAGTAGGAAAACAGGCGAGCTTTAAGAAGCTCTCTTCAATTTGTTCTTTCTGCTCTGATTGCACTTCAGAAAGCAGTAACACCAAAGGTCGAGGTACATTTTTTGGTGGCAGTACTAGCTGGAGATTCCTCCTTTCACTGTCATTGTACTTGCTCCTGCTTGACTAGCTCATCCTCCCCTTGTCCTGCTCCTTCAGCCATTACAAGGCAGCTGTGGCCTGGAAATAGGCTGTCAGAGCAGAGTGCAGCATGGGTGATGGGTTAAGGCGCTGCTTGTGTTTCCGTGCTAGCACTGGTGTTTGGGCAGAGCTCTTTGTGATCTGCATCATGACACTGATCCTGCTGAAGTGCATAGTCCTGCATCTGGGTTGAGGCAATCCCAAGCACAAATACAGGCTGGGCAGTGACTGGCTGGAGAGTAGCCCTGAGGAGAAGGACTTGGGGGTGCTGGTGGATGAGAAGCTCAACATGAGTCAGCAGTGTGCACTTGCAGCCCAGAAAGCCAACCAGATCCTAGGCTTCATCAGAAGTGTGGCCAGCAGGTCAAGGGAGGTGATTCTCCCCCTCTACTCCACTCTTGTGAGACCCCACCTGGAGTACTGCATCCAGTTCTGGAGCTCCTACTACAAGAGTGATGTGGACATGCTGGAGTGTGTCNGAAAAGCTGGGGAGGGACTTTTTAGGCTATCAGGTAGTGACAGGACTAGGGAGAATGGAGCAAAGCTGGAGGTGGGGAGATTCAGACAGGATGCGAGGAGGAAATTCTTCAGCATGAGAGTGGTGAGGCCCTGGAATGAGTTGCCCAGGGGGTTGGTTGGGGCCACATCCCTGGAGGTGTTTAAGGCCAAGCTGGGTGAGGCTCTGTCCAGCCTGATCTAGGGTAGGATGTCCCTGCCCATGGCAGGGTGGGTTGGAACTAGATGATCCTTGTTGTCCCTTCCAACCCTGACTGATTCTATGATTCTAAGTGTTACAGGGCAGCTGTCAAGGCTTAGGGCTGAGCTGGCCACCAGATGAGAGACAGATGCTCTGTGTTAAATCCAGTCTCTTTCCACAGGAAGAAGGAAAGAGAATAAAGGAGAGAAACTGATGATTAGGATCTTTGAAACAACCTTCTCTCAAAAAGTAAATGCCCAGAATGCAAGGCGCATCAGGACCAGTTACAATAGCATGCTTCTTCCACTCTTTACCTCCAACTTAGTTAACTCTTGAGATCCACCAGTGATTCCAGAAATAGTTATAGCCTCTGTCCCTTTGCAATTTGATGGCAATAAAGTACACTGAGCACCTGTGTCAACTAAAGCCCTGTATTTCCGAACTTTTGAACTGCCAGGCCACCTAATGAATACATTCCAATAGATTTGGTTTTCTCTGCTATCCCTTTCCGCCTCCTGGCTAGAGGAAGGGCACCCCTAATGCTGAATGTGGCATGTGGGGTGTACACAGTGGTTGGTGTTGTTGTTGTGAGAGGAATGACAATTATTAGAATAATTGCAATTGCTCTGACGACCTGAAGAAGTAACAGCTACTCTTCTGGCTGCCTCTGTTTCTGCCACTCTGCAGTTCCCTGACTTTCTTTGAAAGGACTGAAGTAGGTTGACCACCCCATTTGTTCATGTTCTCACCAAATTGGCCACACAAGATTATCCAGAGTAACGCATGTGATTGCTGGTGTCTAGGTGGAATTTGTCTCCTGGGTCAGAATTACCTTGCAGGAGATGGGTGTCTGTTCCTGACAGCAGAAACATGCACCCATTCAGATGATGAAGGAATAGTATCCTTTGCCAGATTGGATATGGAGGCTTTAAGTTCCTCCTTCAGTTCTCACATGCTATCTTTAATGCCATCTTTAAAGCTGCCCTCTAGCTCTTTAGTCATAGTTTCTATGGCAGAGACTAGGGTAGTATGTGACAAGCTGTCCTCTATTTCTCTCAGTTGATCAGTAAACTCACCAAGTGAGCCTTCCGTTATCACACTTTGATAGACACTTGCTAGCCAAGATGTTAGCATAGGATGAAGGAGCAAGTTTAATAAACTTCTTCATGAGACCTGTCCCAAGAGGAATGTTATCAGGTTCATGATCTCCACAAAGCACTTCCTTCACAGCAAACTCCTTCAGAAGCTTAATTCCCTGCTCAACTGTGTTCCATTTCCTAGCTACCCATGTCAAGTCATATAAGGAGGTGTTTCTCATACCCACAGGCAGCAGAAGATGTGTCCACAAGCTAATCACACCAAGATTGGCTGCCAGGTGTTTGTTCACTCCACTCTCCTTTGCAAGTGGGCCTAGCTGCTTTGCAGGCTTGTCTCCTACCTGCAGGGCATTTGCACCAATAGTACGGCATCTCAGCAGCCATCTTAGGATTGGCTCTCCTGATTCCCTTGAATATTCCTTTCTAAGTTCCCTGACCTCTCTGAGGGAATGTTATCCTTCTCCTCTTCCTCTGGTTATTGGTCTGTTGGTGCCTGGCCAAACAAAACTCTCCTAACAGCATTCCTAATTTCCAGAGAGCCATCCTCTGTCCTGTTGACTAATCTTACATCGTCCTCATATTTAGATCTAAGCAAACCAGACAGATCCTTAAGACTAAGCTTCTCCTCTTCTTCTTCTTCCTGCACATCAGAGGTACGTGTTCCACTTCCTAGATCCTCTTTTGAACCATGTTTTGACCCAATTTTAGATTTCCTTTTGGCAGGGGCCAGTTTAACAGAAGATGGAGCTTGTATTGGATCTGAATTTTGGGGAACCTGAGCTGCTGGTATATTAGCACTGTCTTTTGAGTTAGGATCACAAATTGCTGTCTGGGAACTCAAACTACCTTCAGAAAAAGAGCCTTGGATGGCAGAGGAAAGGAAAGCCTATTTGGTGTGCTGATCTATGGCAGAACATTGATGTACAACTGGAGAGAATTCCAGGGAAGGTGCGACACGTAGACGCACACATCCCTAAAAATAAAGCTACTGAGGAACAACAACACAACCATCAGGCAGATCAAGCTGCTAAAATTTCTCAAGTTGACACAAACAGTGACAGTGACCTTGATCTTGATTGGAAACACTGAGGCAAACTGTTCTTAGCTCAGTGGGCCCATGATTCATCTGGACATCAAGCCAGGGATGCAACATACCAGTGGGCCTGTGATAGGTCAATTGACTTATCCATGGACGCTATTACCCAAGTTATACATGACTGTGACATTTGTGCTTCTATTAAGCAGAGTGAATCAAGCCCTTATGGTATGGTGAGAGATGGTCAAAGTACAAGTATGGTGAAGCATGGCAGATTGACTACATCTCTTTACCTCGTTCTCGTTCTGGCAAGCAGTATGTGCTAACGATGGTAGAGGCAAGCACCGGATGGCTGGAAACCTATCCAGTTCCACATGCTACTGCACGTAACACCATTCTTGGTATGGAGAGATAAATCATGTGGAGACATGGAACTCCAGAGAGAATCGAATCAGACAATGGCACTCATTTCAAGAACAATCTTGTGAAGAGCTGGGCCAAAGAGCATGGTATTGCATGGATCTACCACATACCCTACTATGCACCAGCTGCAGAAAAGATTGAATGCTACAACGGTTTACTAAAGACCACCCCTAAAGCCATTGGAACTTTTAAAAACTGGGAAAAGAATTTAGCACAAGCAACCTGGTTGGTAAACAGTAGAGGTTCTGTAGACAGAGCAGGACCTTCCCAATCAGATTTGGTACAAAAAGTGGATGGTGATAGAGTTCCTGTTGTACGTGAGAAGAANTAGAGTTCCTGTTGTACATGAAAAGAATCTGTTAGGGAAAACTGTTTGGGTATTTTCTCCTTTGGGTGAAGGGAAACCTGTCTGAGGGGTGGTTTCTGGTCATACATACTGGGTAATGCAGGAGAATGGTGAAATCCAGTGTATTCCACAAAGAAATCTAACCCTAGCTGAAAGAGTTTAAATTCAGAGTGTTGGGAGTTTTCTCTTCTAGTTTTCACCTGGCGTCCACACAAGAGGATCTACAATGCTTGAGCATGAACCCAATGTCACCTGGGAGTCCCTGGTCTCATCTCATCTGTGAGGAGACAAACTGTTTCCTGTTTTCTGAGCTTTTGAATCACCTACATCCAAGATACATGTGGAACA
>VWZI01011136.1:42207-85924 GCA_013396835.1 Psilopogon haemacephalus | reverse complement strand
GATGGCTGGAAACCTATCCAGTTCCACATGCTACTGCACGTAACACCATTCTTGGTTTGGAAAGACAAATCATGTGGGGACATGGAACTCCAGAGAGAATGGAACCAGACAATGGCACTCATTTGAAGAACAATCTTGTGAAAAACTGGGCCAAAGAGCACAGTATTTAGTAGATATAGCACATACCCTTTCCTTCAGGAAAGATTGAATGCTACAATGGTTTGCTAAAGACCACCCCTAAAGCCATTGGAGTTGGAACTTTTAAAAACTGAGACAAGAATTTAGCACAAGCAACCTGGTTGGTAAGCAGTAGAGNGATGGCTGGAAACCTATCCAGTTCCACATGCTACTGCACGTAACACCATTCTTGGTTTGGAAAGACAAATCATGTGGGGACATGGAACTCCAGAGAGAATGGAACCAGACAATGGCACTCATTTGAAGAACAATCTTGTGAAAAACTGGGCCAAAGAGCACAGTATTTAGTAGATATAGCACATACCCTTTCCTTCAGGAAAGATTGAATGCTACAATGGTTTGCTAAAGACCACCCCTAAAGCCATTGGAGTTGGAACTTTTAAAAACTGAGACAAGAATTTAGCACAAGCAACCTGGTTGGTAAGCAGTAGAGGTTCTGTAGACAGAGCAGGACCTTCCCAATCAGATTTGGTACAAAAAGTGGATGGTGATAGAGTTCCTGTTGTACGTGAAAAGAATCTGTTAGGAAAAACTGTTTGGGTATTTTCTCTTTTGGGCGAAGGGGAACCTGTCTGAGGAGTGGTTTCTGCAGAAGGTCCTGGTCATGCGTACTAGGTAATGCAGGAGAACGGTGAAATCCAGTGTATTCCACAGAGAAATCTAACCCTAGCTGAAAGAGTTTAAATTCAGAGTGTTAGGGGTTTTCTATTCTAGGCTTCACCTGGTGTCCAACATAAGAGAGCATGAACTCAATGCCACCTGGGAGTCCCTGGTCTCATCTTGTCTGTGAGAAGATGAATTGTTTTCTGAGCTTTTGTTGAATCACTTTATTCCAGCTGTGTCTTGGCTATAAGTGTAAACTGAGTTTGTAATATTCATTATTGTAATTATTTTTTTTTTATTAGATAATTCTCAGTAAACTCTAAGTTAAGTAGACAGGGGTGAATTGTGCTGTTTTGAACTAATTGGAGGATTTGAGTGAAAAATTAGACTACAGGCTGACAAGGGAAAACACCGATGATGCTACTTCACTCATAGCTTTACTGAGAAGGGAAAAAAAAATGTTTTAGGAGTTGTAACCCAAATATAGGTAAGTCAGATGGCTTCACATTGCTTTGGGCTGTGGCTCCTTCTGTGTGATTCTTTCTCCCTGCGTAGTGTAGCTGAATCTGAATAATTTCACTAACTTCTTTCCTGTTGCTAATCTCCCTGGCCAGTCTACCTTCACTTATCTGCTGCATGAAACAGATAATGAGATAAGATTGGAGAAGGTGGTAGGGATGCTTAGAAACCCTTCTTAGGGATTTTGGTCTCTGGAAGAGATGTGGTGTTTCTGTATTACATTTTCACTGTATATTTCTGTAAATATCTGCTTGTATATTTTGCAAAGCTGTAAATATAAAGCTTCATTTATTAACTTCCAGTCCTAGCTTGGGTTATTTCAAAGTGTGTGGGGATGGGTAACTGCAAGACCACTACAAAGGCCCTCTCTGATGTGAGCACCTAAGCACAGCATGTGGCTTTGGGTGTTTAATCTTGTGTGTGTTTGTCAATGGGACTTGACCTGCTACAGCTGAGGATGTCGTATTGTCTGTGTGCTATAAAAATAAATGTGTTTCCACAGTCTTAGGTTGTGATGTTTGCAGGTTGTTGATCCCTCTTGTTTCCTCTAGTGGTCTGTGTTTTGGGTTTTTTTGGTGGGTTTTTTTTTTTTTTTTTTTTTTGGTTGGTTGGTTGGTTTTGTTTTTTTCAATTAATTTTGGAATAGAATTTTATTCACTTCAGACGTGTCCTGCACTCCATGTGAATACACCACATCCCATGGTTGCCATACCCAAAAGTATCTTAATCCTCAGCTTTTGAGTAAGCTTCAGCTCTTAGGAATGAGGTGCTGATACAGAGGCTGTCAAACATTGAAGCTGTTGGTTTTTCAAGGATCCCTTTATTTGTGCTGCAGAGTATGAGTCCTGATTGCTCAGGCCTGAGGGGATTTTTCAATCAGCACCCAGCATGTTATGTGCCCCTGCTGGTGGCCAGCAACATCAGGGATGGGCTACTGCTTGCTTTCTTCTTCCCAGACATCCAGGGAAGGGCAGTGAAGCTGATGAAGGGTTTTGAGAACAAGGCTTTATGAGGTGCAGTTCAGTAGTCTGGAAAGGAAGAGGCTGAGGGGAGACTATGCTCTCTGCAACTCCCTGAAATGGGGTTGAAGTGAGGAGTCTGTCTCCTCTCCTGGGTAGCAAGTGAGAGGATGAAAGAAAATAGCCTCTAGTTGCACCAGGGGAGGTTTATGTTGGACATTAGAATAAAATTATTTGCTGAAAGGGCTATCAAAGACTGCAACAGGCTCCCTGGGGAGGTGGTTGAATCCACATCCCTGGAGCCAGGCAGAGATGTGGTGCTGAGGGCCATTGTTTAGCACCAGACTTGGCAGAGTATGATTGGACTCAATGACCTTAAAAGTCTTTTCCAAGCAAAACGATTCTCTGATTGGCTTGGCAAGACTAAAGCTGGATACTCACAAGATAATCTTTTCCTGCACCTCTGGGGCTGTTGAGAAAGTGTAGGCTGCTCAGTGCAGTATTGATGTTTCCTCCTTAGAATATGAATCTAACATTTCTTCATGCATCAAGTCTGCAATATCCCACTAGCTTGTTTTCTGTTTGCCTTGGTAAAACTTACACTTTCTTTTTTAGAACTATGAGCCACTGCAAAGGTTAGGATTTTTTTCTCTTTTTTAGATATTTACTCTGTATTTTTTCCCAGTTAATGAGAAAGGGACCTTTTTATTTGATTTTTTTTGTTATTGTTGTTGTTTCTTCCTTTCACGTTTCTGTGCTTTTGACTAACAAACTCTTAATCTGCAGCTTTCCTTCCATACAGGCCGTGTCTATGCCACACAATACATGTATGTTTTTCTCTAAACCTTTTGTCATCTCTCTGATACCCTTAATTTACTGCTTCCTCCCTCAGTGCCCTGTCATTGTCTTTCTTGAATGAGTTGAAGAGGAAATTTGGAAACTATCGATGCAGGAATATTCAAATGTGACTTCAAAAGTCCCCTCTTAATCTGTGTGACTGAGAAAGGGAACTTTCTGTTCTTCCCAGACTCTTTTGTTCTCCAGATCACAGAATCAGAAAATCATTCAGGTTAGCAAAGACCCTTGAGATCATCAGAACCAATCATTAACCCTATTCTACCAAGTTCAACGCTGCAAAGTTTCACACCTAAATCACCTTTAAATACATCTAGAGACAGTGATGACTCTACCTCCATGGGTGATCTGTTCAAACGTTTGACCACTCTTCAAGTGAAACTTTTTTTCCCTCATGTTCAGCCCAGACCTTCCCTGGTGCAGCTTGAGGCTGTTTGTTTTATCATCTGTGAGAAGCAACCAGCACACATCTCTCACTATTGTCCTTTCAGGTAGGCATAGAGTGTGAGAAGGCCTCTCCTCAGCCTTCTCTTCCTCACACCAAACAGCCCCACTTCCCTCAGTCACTCCTTATTCTCCAGGCTCTTCACCAGCTTAGTTGCTCTTCTTTGCACCTACTCCAGCCTCTCGATGTCTTTTCTGTTTTGAGAACTAAAAGTGTGGTTACTGATGGAAGGAACTGTGGCACTGTGCCTCTGCTGAAACTTGCATCAGTGTGAGACAGTTTAGTTCACAATTTGAACAGTAAATTCTATTTTCCTGAAAGCCTTTTTTTCCATTTTTGCACACCTGCATCCTCCTTTTTTTGTTATCTTTTAGTGGTTTGTGTGCTGCTTTTGTTTTTCTTTGTTTTATTTCCCTGCATAGCATGTCTGAATTGAAGCTGTAGTGGAGCAGAGCTGTATTACCTGTACCAATAAGTCCCCACAACAAACTTTTCCTGCTAAGACGTGTTTACCATATGCACTGTGTTTTTCAGCAGTTTTAAAATCTCATTTACTTAACTAACTTTTTTGAAGGGTCTAATGCACATTCATTATAGGAACTGCAGCACTCATCTGAAAATTGACTGTAAAAAAAAAAAGTCTTTGCGGGATTCCATATTTACTGTGCCTTGATGATTTTCAGATTAAATCTACTCAGACTGGTAGTAAAAAGATGGTTTTGAGTTTAGGTTGGTTTGTTTTTTGTTGGTTTCTGCCTGGCAGCTTTGTGTATTCAACTGGGGCTCTGACTCAAGCTGGGTTTCTTCGCCTTCCCATACATCAGCAACAGCAGGGCAAATTACAGCTTCTCTTTCCACCCTCTTTTTCAGTGGGGTTCTGCAGGTGTGACAAAACGCAGCTTAGCTTCCCCTCGTGATAAGAGGAAATTAAAATCTGACTTGCCTGCTGTCACATTGGCTCTGTAAAAATTACAGATTGTGGGGAGGGGAAGTCACTTCTCTGTTTTGTTAAGGTCACCAGCATATTTACACTCGAACCGGTCAGCTAGGTGGACAAACAAGGAGTTTGCATCCTCACATAATCATATCCTGAGAAGCCACTATGCTTCTAGCCAAGGAAGTCCTTTTAAATGTTCTCATTGTTTTTCTTAGCAGCTTCTAGAGG
This sequence comes from Psilopogon haemacephalus, assembly GCA_013396835.1. Classification (NCBI taxonomy): domain Eukaryota; kingdom Metazoa; phylum Chordata; class Aves; order Piciformes; family Megalaimidae; genus Psilopogon; species Psilopogon haemacephalus. The sequence goes on along the minus strand of VWZI01011136.1, from coordinate 81,180 downwards.
CAAAAATATAGTACAAAATGTTTTCCAGCCTCTAGCAGACTTTAGCATGGAGTTGTTCCCTAATTCCCAAACGAAAGGAAGATCTCAGCTGTGTCAGTGTTACAGAGCAGGGCTGTTCTGTATTCAGCTTCTCTTTGAGTGTTGTGTAGCTAGGCATGGTGAATATTGAGCTTTTCTGCAAGGAAAAGCACCCAGCATGTTGCTTTGCTGTGCTTCCTCCGTCATGCAAAGCACATGGTTCAGAGTCTTCGTGGAACTGGCTTGTTCATTTCCAGTTGAAACCAAAAATGATAGTGCCCTGTTTGAAGGTAGAGCCATCTCCCAGAAGTGACTTTCCAGGACTGTCTTCAACAGCTCAATCTTTTGATGAAAGTTCCAAGGCTGAAAGCAATACGTTAATTAGCAGAGCTGCAAATCAATAGGTGTATCCCTGCTGCCTCACCTTCCTGTCCAGATAAATGAGTTCAGTGTTTTACATCTCCATTTCCTTGCTTTATCCATTCTCAACCCCAAGATAGAGAATTTCAGACCTTTACTTTGTTTGCAGCTATATGAAGGACAAATTAGAAACTGCTGTTTTCTGTGGGTACAGCAGAGCAATTTATTAAGAATTTTGCTCTAAAAATGGCTTTGACTGGCACTGCCAGAGGAAGTCATTTGAGATCCATCTTTGCATATAGGCCCTGTTGAAAAGGCTGGCTGCTAAGGTTGTTTGGATCTCAGAACAAATCTTCCTTTTGAAAAGTATTTAAAGATTTAAGATGAGCCCTAGACATCAATTTCCAAAAGCTTTTGGACTTCAAACAATGAGCTTGACTAGCCTCTAGAATAACATGAAAGGTAGTACAATGTCCAGAGCATCTATTGAAAAAGCCTCTAATATCTCTGAGTGCCCAATTTATCTCTAGCTTTAACTTTAGAACTGATGGAATTTTTAAATGAGGAAAAAGTTCTTCTTAATCATAAGTTGCTCTAAAACACTGCTTTGAACCGACTGGGACAGATTTAGTTCCTTACATACCTACTTGCAGGAAGAGCTGCTGCTTGAGGGGATGATTTACTGGTTCTGTCAAAAGGAGCTGCAGTTCCTCTCATAGAATTGCTAGAGGCTGAATCTAAAGGGATTAGCAGATTTTAAGTTTAAGCTTTTTGTGTGTGTCATTTGGTTAATTTATGGCACCTCTTTCAGTGGCTATGGAAATGGTCTGCTTTCTAATATGGTGACACTGCTGGGTTTATGGGAAATTTTAATTGCTTTCAAGTTAGCATTTTTAACTCTTTTCTTTATACTTTCCTTTCCAGATGTGAGGGCTCTAGCTGTCTCACCCTGCTACATCAACTTTCTCCTTCTGTTCTTCATTGTAACATGCACACATTAGGTATGGATGGGAACAATCAGGTTTGTGTTTGTCAGAGCTATGTTGAAGCTGGTGAAGAGTCTGGAGATCAGATCTGATGAGTAACAGCTAGAGTGATCAGAGGGATTTTGATCTGGAGAAAAAGAAGCTCAGAAGAGATCTTTTCGCTCTCCACACCTCCCCAAAAAGAGGTTGTAGAGAAGTGGGTGTTGGTCTGTTCTTCCTATAGTTAAGTGGTAGGACAGCAACAAAGGGCCTCAAGTTGCACGATGTGAGGTTTATGTTTGGTATTAGAAGAAGTTTCTTCACTGGGAGGGTTTCTTAAACCCTGGAACAGGCTCTCCAGGAAGGTAGTTGTGTTTAGAAGACACAGAGATGGTGCTGAGGGATGTGGTCTAGCACTGGCTTTGGAATGGCCAAGTCCCTTCCAGCCCCTGACATTCTGTGATTCTGTGACTTGATCTTAGAGGTCTCTGCCAGCAGAAACAATCCTGGGATTCTGAATGTCTTACCTCCTTAGATGTCTCCAGTACCATAACAATAAAGAGGCTTGCCAAGACATGGCCTTGTCCACACAGACATGGCATTAAGAGAAAAAGGAAAGAAATGTGTTTTTCTTTATCACCACAGTTCTTCAGTCTAATTTGCTTGTTTGTTTGGTTCTGATGGTTATTTAATTATATGGTGCTATGTTTCAGATTATTTAGGTTGGGATAGATCTTTACAATCAATTCCAACCACTAACTCAACACTGCCACGTTCACAGATGTTATCCCTCAGCATCACATCTACCTGTCTCTTAAATTCCTCAAGGGGTGATGTTTCAACCACTTCCTAGGCAGCCTGTTTCAGGGCTTGACAACTCTTTTGGGGCAGAAATTTTACTTCATGTGCAAACAGGTGGTTGAAATGGTTTTCAGCTTCTGGATGTATCTTCTGGATTAATGTTGTTCCTTGAATGTTGTATAATCTGTCACGAAACTCTGGAGGACATAAAAATCCTGAACTCTGTTACTTCGCCTGTAACTCATAGAATGAGGTTCTTCCACCCGAAGCCATTTTATGATTCAAAGATCATCCACTTCCAACCTCCTGCCATAGGCAGGGACACCTCCCACTAGAACAGGTCCCTCAAAGCCTCATCCAACCTGGCCTTGAACACCTACACGGAGGGAGCAGCCACAACCTCCCTGGGCAACCTGTTCCAGTTTCTCACCACCCTTACCGTGAAGAACTTTCTCCTAACATCCCATTTAAATCTCTCCTCCGCCAGTTTAAACCCATTATCCCTCATCCTGCCATTCTAAGACCTTGTGAACAGTCCCTCCTGTAGCCCTCTTGTTAGAGACCCCTTCAGACATTGGAAGGCTACTATAGGGTCTCCCCGAAGCCTTCTCTTCTCCAGGCTGAAAAGCGCCAACTCTCTCAGCCTGTCCTCATAGCAGAGGTGCTCCAGCCCTCTGATCATCTTTGTGGCCCTCCTCTGGACTCACTCCCACAGTTCCATGTCCTTCTTGTGCTGGGGGCTCCAAAACTGCACACAGTATTCCAGGTGGGGTCTGAGGAGAGCTGAGTAAAGGGGGAGAATCACCTCCCATGCCCTGCTTGTAATGCCTCTCTTAATGCAGCCCAGGACACGGTTGGCTGTCTGGGCTGCATGCACACACTGTCAGCTGCTGTTGAGCTTCTCATCCACCCAGACCCCCAGGTCCTTTTTCTTCAGGGCTGCTCTCCAGCCACTCACCACCAAGCCTGTATTTGTGCTGGGGATTGTGCCGACTCAGGTGCAGGCCCTTACACTTGGACTTGTTGAATTTCATGAGGTTGGCCTGGGCCCACCTCTCCAGCCTGTCCAGATCCCTCTAGATGCCATCCCTGCCCTCTAGCAAGTTGACTGTGCCACACAGCTTGGTGTCATCTGCAAGCTTGTTGAGGCTGCACTCAATTCCTCTTTCCATGTCACTGACAAAGATGTTAAACAGCACTGGTCCCAGCACTGACCCCTGAGGGACGCCACTTGTCACTGGTCTCCAGGTGGACATTGTGCCAGTTTCTTAAAATGGTCTTCTCAGGTGCTCAGTCATTCCTATGGGAAGCTCTGGATTTGCAATGCAAGTGTGTGTGAAAGTCCTCACAGGGGACACTGTCTAGAACTTAATGTCTGAGAACCTGACCTTAGGTGGCTGACCCTTATAGCTCAATAGAACTATGACATTTGGTACCTCTGACTGTGTATCTGAGCTCATTGATTCTATCACTTACCCAGTAGTAAGACAGAGTAGTTTGGGTCGGAAGGGACATCCAAATATCATATAATCCAAAACCCCTGCAGTCAGCAGAGACTTGCTCAGAGCCTTCTGGAGCCTGACCTTGAATATCCTCAAGCATGGGACCAGAAAATGGAGTTCTTCCTACTGGGAGGGGTAGTCGCCTGTCATAAAACAGGCTGGAAGAGACCTTAGAGATCATCTAATTGTTTGAGAGTTACTCACCCCCTCTTTCTGCCCCCTCCCACCCCCCCAAATTCACCAGACTAGACTCAGTTGGCTGGAATTTAAGGAAGCTGTATTTACAGCTTGGCACAAATTACAAGCACACAATATACACAAATATTTACAGTTATATGCAAGTTTAAAGTAATACAGAAACACAAAATCCCTCCCTAAACAATCAGGCTGCCAGGAGACTCCTGACCCAAACCTCCACTCCCTTCCCTTCTTTCCCTCCCTTCAGAAATAATCAGATCAATCCCCATATTTCTCACGTGAGAAAGCTGGAGAGATCTGAGGTGAGATGTCAAAAAGACAAGGAGGTTAGAGGAAAAAGGTTAGACAGGATTAAAGAATTAAGGCAGATGCAACCACACACCAGAGAGGAGAAGAAGCAAGTGAGAACTAACTGAGAAGAGTGTGAGAAGTGAGTGTCTTATCTATATTTTGACTGTTTTTGCTTCTCAGCAGAAGAATCAGTGATATAGATCACTATTTTCTCATAATAGCTGAAGATTTAATTTCTCTCAGTAAAATATTCCAATTAGCCTCAAACCAGCACATTAATCCAACCTCCCTGCCATGGGCAGGGATGCCTCTCAACTAGACCAAGTTACTCAAGGTCCCACCCAACCTTGCCTTGAACATCTCTAAGGAGGGGGCATCCACCACCTCTCTGGACAGTGCATTCCAGAGTCTCACCAACCTCATGCTGAAGAATTCCTTCTTGTCCTTCCTAGCTCTTTGAGCTATTGATGGTTTCTCAAACTGGTGTTTTGAGGTGTTAATTGATATTTCACATACTTAACATGCTTCTTAGTCCAACCCACTTTCTGAGATTAAAAAGAGTATATCTTGAATCCCAGCTTAGTGGGATTCTTGAAGAGTTGTTACCAGGACCATGCTGGTACCAAATACCTGCCTCTCTCCTTATCAGAGAAGGCTATTAGTGAAATTATTTTCCTTCTTGTAATCTCCAATTAAAATGCAGTTTATCAGGATATACTTTATTGTGACTCATAAGGAGACTGACACTTTTTTTTTCAGCTGTGGCCATGCTGTTTGCAAGGCTTGGGGTGATTGCCTCTGGCACTGTTTATAACATAGGAGGAGGAAGAAAATTCTTGATTGGTTGATGAATTATTTCTAAATTGCCTTTGTCCTTAATGCTGCAGTTGCTTATAATGATTTATAATATTTAAGTGTTCTGTCCTGCTTTAGGAATGGGTGTTCAAAAATTGCTGCTTTTGAATCCTCTTTCCCAAAACCTATTGGTTTTGGGGGGCTGGGGGCTGTTAGCACTTCTAGTGTAATGTTCTGTTCTACAGGTAGACACAACATCAGGATGTGAGGGAGAACTTTTGCTCTGGCATTGAAGGTGACTCTGAATCTATTTGTATAACCTGAGAACACCTTGGTGTAATTACTAGCAGTGAGGGACTATTACTCTGATGCTCATTACAGGATCACAGGCTGTCGGGAGTTAGAAGATACCCAAAGAGATCATTGAGTCCAACCCCCCACCAAAGCAGAACCATAATCTAGCTCAGGTCACAAAGGAACACGTCCAGATGGGCCTTGAAAGTCTCCAGAGAAGGAGACTCCACAACCTCTCTGGGGAGCCTGTTCCAGTGCTCTGTCACCCTTACAGTAAAGAAGTTCCCCGTTGTGTTGAGGTGTGTTGAGGTATGCTGCAGCTTACACCCATTGCTCCTATCACATGAAGCAAGTGAGAAGAGGCTGTTCTCCTGCTCCTGGCACCCAGCCCTCAGATATTTATAAAAACATTGATTAAATCCCTTTTCAGCCTTCTCTGCTCCAGACTAAAAAGTCCCAGGTCCCTCAGCCTCTCTTCATCAGGCAGTTCTACTGTCCCCTAATCATCCTCATAGCACTCCACTGGACCCTCTCCAGCAGATCCCTGTGCCTCTTAAACTGGGGAGCTGAAAACTAAATGCAGTATTCAAGATGGGCTCTCATGAGGGCAGAGTAGAGGTGGAGCACTTCCCTTGATCTGCTGGACACACTTCTTAATACACTCCAAGATCCTATTGGCCTCCTTGGCCACAAGGGCACATTGCTATCCCATGGATAATTTGTTATCCACCAGGACTCCCAGGTCCCTCTCCACAGGGCTGCTCTGCAGCAGATCATCTCTCAACCTGTGCTGGTGCAGTTTATTATTCCTCCCCAGATGCAGGACTCTGCACTTGTCCTCATTGAACCTCATTTGGTTCCTCTGTGCCCAGCTCTCCAGTCTGTCCAAGTCTCACTGGGTGGCCACACAGCCTTCAGCTGGATCAGCCAATTCTCCCAGTTTGACGTCATCAGCAAACTTGCTGAGCAGACTCTGTCTCCTCATCAATGTCTTTGATGAAGATGTTGAACAGCACCAGATCCAGCACCAATCCCTGGGAGACTCTACTGGTTACAGCTCTCCAGCTGGACCTGCCACCATTAATCACCACTCTTTGAACGTTATCTTGTAACCAGTTCCTAATCCATTTCACTCTCTGCTCTTCCATTCCACACTTCCTGATCTTGCTTACTAGGATGGCATGGGAGATGGTGTCAAAGGCCAGCTAAGGTCAAGGTAGACTACAACCCCTGGTCTCCCTGAATCTGAGTTATGTCCTCATAGAATGCTATCAGGTTAGTCAAACTTGATTTACCCCTGGTAAATCCATGCTGATTACTCCTGATAACCTTCTTCTCTTCCAAGTAGATGCTCTCCAGAAGGAGCTGCTCCCTCGTTTTTCCAGGGATGGAGGTGAGGCTGAGTGGTTGATAGTTCCCTGGAACCTCTTTCTTGCCCTTTTTGAAGACTGGGGTGACATTGTCTTTTCCCCAGTCCTCAGACACCCCTCCTATCTGCCACAATTTGGCAAAAATCAACAATTTAATAAAGCTTCGATGGGGCTATTTTCTATTGACATTTTTAATCTGCAAAAATAATTGTGTCTTTGTAAGCATTTAAATCATACAGTCACAGACTGTTTTGGGAGGGAAGGGATCTCAAAGATCATCTCTTTCCACCCATCCTGCCATAGGCAGGGAAACTTTCCACTAGACCAGCTTGCTCGAGTCCCCATCCAGCCTGGCTTTCAACATTTCCAGGCTTGCAGCCTCCACAACCTTTCTGGGCAACCTGTTCCAGTGCCTCACCACCCTCATCACAGGGAAGAATTTAATGTCTAATCTCAATCCACCTTCTTCCAGTTTGAAGCCATTACTCTCCATGCTGTTACTCCATGCTTTTGTCCAAAGTCCCTCTCCAGCTGTCCTGTAGCCCCCTTTAAGTGCTGAACTGCCTCCATCCTTTCAAGAATACTAGCTAAATAAATCCATATTTTAAGGGTATTTTCAAGCCTGGCAGACAGCAAATACCTACATTTTCATTTAGGAGAATCATTGAGGTTTTGAATACTGTGGTGCTAATTTGATAGATGCACCTGATAATCCCAAATCAATTTCTGTCAGAATAAAACAATTTGACAGGTGTAGATGTTGATGGGGTGGGTGGGACCATTTTGCTTCAGTTACTCTGCCCGACTATTCTAATTAATCTTCACTTAATTTAAAGAAATTACTTTATCTGACAATGACCTAATTTGTAATTCAATTAGCAGCACCATTTGCAAGCTTTTAATGTGAATGAAACCACCCGCTGAACTGCTCAGCATGCCTTAAACCTGGGAGATGGCAAGAGGAATCTTCCTCTCCTGGCACACAAGGGTGGCCAAGGCCAGGTCATGCCACTGCCCACAGAGACAGCCTGGTACCACCCATCTCAAACAGTGACACCATTTTATTCCTCAGCAGCTGTCAGAGAGTAGATACTATAGGCTTTCTCCTGTAATGTTTTCTTATTCTGGTCATGAATAAGGACCTGACAAACACCCAAGAGTCCAGGTGAACAACTTCACCACTAGCTGGAAATGTGCTCTGGAGGCCAAGAAGGCCAATGGGTTCCGAGGCACATTAAGAACAGCATGGCCAGCAAGTTGAGGGAGGTTCTCCTCTTCTTGACTCTGCCCTAGTGAGATCACATCTGGAGTATTGTGTCCAGTTCTGGGCTCCCTGGTTATAGAGAGGCAGGGAACTACTGGAGAGAGTCTAATGGGGAGCATCAAAGATGACGAGGGGCAGATACTCTAAAAAGGAGGGACTGAAAGACCTGGGGCTGTTTAGCCTGGAGAGGAGCAGCCTGAGAATGGATTTTATTGATGCTTATTGATATCTAAATGGTGGGAGGGAAAGAGCACTGGGATAGACTCTTAAGTGGTGTCCAGTGATAAGACAAAAGACAAAACACACAAACCAGAACACAGGAGATTCCACGTAAGGAAAAAATGTTCTGTGAGGATGCTAGAGCTCTGGAGCTGGCTGTCCAGAGAGGTTGAAGAGTCTTCCCTGGAGAATCACAGAATGTTAGGGGTGTAAAGAGACCTAGAAGACCATCTGGTCCAAACCCACCTGGACATTGGGATCCTTGGGCAACCTGCTGTGGGTGACCCTGCTTTAGCAGGGGTGTTGGGATGACCTTCAGAGGTCTCTTCCAACCTCCACCATCCTGTGGCACTCCCCTAGATTTGCTCCAGTAGCTCTGTTTCCTTCCTATGATGGAAGCACTAGAATTGGACGCAGTATTTGAGGTGGGGTCCACCTGAGCAGAGAAAAGGGGCAGAATCCCCTCTCTTGCCCTACTGGCCACACTCCTCTTGATGCAGCCCAGCACACAGCTGCATGACTGGCTCCTGGTGAGCTTCTCATCACACAACACCCCAAAGTGCCCTTTTTCTTCAGGGCTACTCTCAACGCATTCTGCACCCAGACTCAGTTCATGCATGATTTGTTCACAAGGAAGGGTCACACAGAACATCACACCACTTCACAGGGAAAAGACAGAGGAGGAAAGATCAAGTGTCTGTGTTTCCTACTAGACTGTGACTCAGGGTGGTATTGAAGACAAATGACCAGATTTAATGCTTCTAATTTTTTTTTTTTTCTTCTAAGGTTCTTTTCTTCCCCCTGCCCCCCTTTCATGACTAGCACCATTTAAAAAATATCTAACAGGCCAATGTTAATGATTCTCTTTCAGGTCTGTGAGAGCTCACAATGCCAAGCATTCAAGGCCATTCAGATTTGTCTGCCTTTGGCACAGGGAATTAGATGCTTGCCCCTAACATTTACCTCCTACGTGCTGTGTGCACAGCCCCATTGAAGTGAAGAGTGATAATGTCAAACTGAGGTTATAGCTTCCCATTTCTGGGTTTTAAGTATTTAGTTACAAATAAGGTACAATAGAGGCTCCCAGGAGGAAGGCAGAGCAGAGCTTGACAGCCAGATGAAGACTAGAGACATTAAGAGCTGCTGGTTCTTGCAGCACAGGGTGCAAGGCTGCAGTGAGTCCAAAACACACCCTTGGTGTCTGCATGCAGAATTGCACCAGCTGCCTTGGAGAACCTTATTTTTGAGTGAGCATAAATGGAAAATGACAGCCAGCTGGCTGCTGGGTCTGCTTTTGGAGTGTTCTAAGGCATTTGGAGCCTTTGGTTGGAATGTGATTCCCAGGAACTGAAACTGCACTTAAGCCAGTCATTGGCTTCTGTTAGTTCTTTGTCTACATGACTGGAAGGCCCTGACCCTGACGTGCTTGGAGAGCTCTTTACTTGTGGCTTTTGGAAACAGCAAACAGGAAAACTATAAAAATCTGCTTCTAAAATCTGTATTACATTAGTTAAATAAACAGAGCGATGCAAATAAAATACCACAGTTATCTCTGCTTTATGTCTGGCTTTTTGATTTGGTTTGATGCGGTGGCTTGTTTTTAGTTTTGGTTTAGGGTTTTTTTTTTCCTTTTTGCTTCCTCCATTGGTGTGGTTGGTTGGTTTCCCTGACACTGACTTTTATAACTTTCTGTTATTTCCGTATTCCTTGAGATATGGGTTCTTGAAATGGAATGCAATATTTAGTAGTATTTCCCTTCACTATGCACCTCAGAATTATTTAAGCTTTGCTGAATTTGTATTAGCTCCCCTTGAACAACTTCACTCAGATTCTTCAACACTGACTCATTTTATACTTAGAGCCAGTGGTTGTATTAAACATGCAGCCTTGGATTGCTGCCAGTTTACCAGGTCACTGAACTGTCACCAGTTTACCTGCTCACCTTTTTCATCTTGCTGCCCAAACAATCTTTGTGTCCTTTGAACTTTCACAAGTTAGGGTTTTTCTAGTTGTGTGTGTTTCGTTCCTGAATTACCTCCAACCTGATCCCTTCAGGACTCAGCTGAAGTCTGCTTTGCTGATATCAGCTGCTTGGTACTTGCTATAAAATTCCTAAGTCTCAAAATTTAGAAAACAACTGTTTTGATAATTGTGTAGTTCATTTATGTCCATTAGAAAGATTTTCTTTTATGCTGTGAGCATCTAAATCAAGGTAATGCTGTGTTAAAGTGCCAGCTTGTATCCTCATTGGTGCACTTGTCCGTTCTTTGGCTTTGTGTTTGAACAGCACAGGGAGATTTATTCCAACTCAGATGTATTTGTTATCAAATACTCTGATAATCCAATAGTAGCTTTGAAGTAATTTTGTCTTGTGTTTATGTCAGACAATTACTTTTAGGGGATCGTGGGATAATTCAGGTTCAAAGAGACCTCTGCTCCAACCTCCTCCAAGCAGTGTTAGTTGTGAGGTGAGGTTACTCTGGGCATTAACCAGGCAGGCCTTGAAAGCTTTCAAGTGTGGAGACTATTTGGGTCTCAATTCCTTTTCTTATGTGTCTTCATGATGAAGAGATTTCTCCCTTTCACCTTCATGCTGCTTTTAAGAATCTTTGTCATGTTTGAAGTTAAGGGAGTGGGTTTTTTTCATAGTATTTATTAAGCTGACCCAGCTTATTAGCTTATGAATGTTAGAAGTGAATGGGACAATATCTAGGTAAGGCTATGCAGGAGGCTGCTGTGAACCTGAACTAGGCTTCATATAAAGTTGAGAAAGAGCTTTGTTGTGAAAACAGTTTCCATTCAGAGATGGAGAACTGTGGCATCTTTCAGACATCTGCTATGCTATAATCTATTGTTCTATAATAATACAATGTTCTGTATCTTCATATCCTCGTTGGGGATAGACAGAACTGATTCTACTTAGTCAATTCTCAGCTCAGGCTCCACTCACTTTCTGCAGTTCAGAGCAGCTTTTCACAGTTAGGGGCTGCTGCTAGCAGGGAGAACGTGAAGGAGGAGAGTCACTACCAAGGACTGGGCTGCAGGCCAAGGACAGTGCCACATCTTGTGCTCTGCATTAGCATGCAGTAACTCAGGAGTGGCACCTGAAGGGAGGATCAGACAGGACAGGTGACCACACTGACCAACAAGGGATTCTATCCCCTGGGCATCATCTTCCGGAGCAAGCTGAGGGCTCATCAGGGTCGAGCCTGTTTTTCAGTGGTCAGTGTCTGATGACTGTCCATTCTGCCTTTGATCCCAGTCCATGAGTTCCTGAATCTGCCTTCTGATTCTCATTTGTTGCCAAGTACAGTCTGGGACTTCCCTAGTGCCTGTATCAGTGGTGATACTGATGTCATTGCCATCAGGGGTTGGGTTCCACACTGGTTTGTGTCTGTCTGTCTCTGTTTCATGGAATTGTTCTTCTTTCTGTCCCAGCTGTTTTTAAAAGTTTTTTTCCATCACATCAGTCTCTCCCCCTTCTTCCCTTTCTCTTCCCTTTGGGAAGGCAGAGGGACTCATGGAGAGCATCAGTCACTTGTCTAAGTGGCTGGCCCAGTCCTAGCACTTGACATTTGAATGTTTGAGGATTGCTGCTGCTGGCTGTAGTTGTTGCTGTGCAGTGATGAGACGCTCCAAGTGTAGTTATCACAAAGTGTGTTCTGGGCTATACAGCATCAGTTAGTGCTTCTGTGGCAGAGAATTTGTGCTGTCCCTTGGGAGCCTGGTCCAAGGCAAAAGAAAAGCTTTTCCAGAGCTGAGCCCTTTCCAGGAGAGGAAATGACATCTGCTTGTATTGTTTCATACCTGTTCTGGGAGTCTCTGCTGAATATAGTCCACCATGTTTATGTCCAAGGCTGCCAATCCACGGTACCTTACAAGCACTGCTGTGCTGCTGTAATCTGTTCCATGTGAATCGAGGCACACTGAATTACTGGGAACAAAGATGGGAATTGTGGTGTTCTACCAGAAGCACTTTTTGGAGAAGACACTGACTAGGGGGATAACTGCACTGGTTGTAAAGCCTGCTGTCTTTGATGTGCAGCTCCTTTGTCTCCCAAAGCAGATTTCAGTGAGTACTTGGTTTCCTTTGTTTCCTTGATTAAACTTCATTTATCTCTCATCTTTTCCTTTAATTCTCTATCTCATCTTCCTTCTAGAGAGAGAAGAACAGAAGCTCACACAGAAAAATACTTGTTAGGTCACTTACTCTCTAAAAGCTCAACAATGTCACAAAGAGAAAGGGACCCAAACTCCAAACCACATCTAAGTGTTCATGAATGGCTCCAGGCTGTCTTGGTAATGAAGCTGAGATTGCTTTACATTGGTTTGGATTGCAAGGGACTGTGAAGACCATCTACATCCAACTGCTTACTATGGGCAGAGACACCAACTACACCAGCTTGCTGCAGACTTCACCCAACACTTCCAGGCTTGGAGCCTCCACAAATTCTCTGGGCAACCTGTTCCAATGTCTCACCACCATCATAGGTTTGAAGCCATTACCCCTTGTGCTGTTAGTCCATGGTTTTCTAAAAGGTCCCTCTCCAGATCTCTTGTAGGTCCCCTTCAAATACTGGAAGTCTGCTCTAAGGTTTCCCCACAGCATTTTCTTCTCCAGACTGAACAACCTCAACTCTCCCAGCCTGTCTTCACAGCAAAGTTGCTTCAGCCCTCTGATCATTTTTGTGGCCTCCTCTGAACTCACTTTGATGGTTCCACGTCCCTCTTGTGCTGAGAGCAAGACACAGTACTCCAGGTTGGGGTCTCATAGAGGTGGAACTGAGAGCAGGAAAATCACTACCCCTGACCTGTTGGCTGTTAGTGCAGGCTTTTGTTAGGAAGTCACAGATCATGGCTGAAATGAGTCTGTAGATTTGTTAGGTTGAACACTTCAAAAGTCTTGGTGTAACCTCCAAATCCTGTGTTCTAAAAAGTGTGATTAGAAGCACTGTTGTTGCTCCAGGTCAAGTGAAGTGTCCAGCCAACTTGTGTCTCATTTCTAGCAGTATCAACTTCAGGATGCTTAAAGAACATTAAAAAGGTATGAAGCAGAGGCTAACACTTTACCTGGTACATCTCCAATTTAAGGACTTCCTGGGGCTGTCTGCACTATTCAGTGCTCTGTGAGCTGTTTGGGATGTCTTGCTGGTGCCTCGGCTTGTTTTGAACAGTGGTTAGATAAATAGTGTTAAAAGAGAACCAGTGTTTATAATCTGTTCTGCCCTAATCATCTCCTCCAAACTTGGCCAGATAAACTTGCATTCAGCTTGGGAAATTTCAAATGATAGTTAAAAAGGAGCTGTTTAAAAACTTCAAGGGGAGTTCTCAACAAAGACACATATGGAACCCAAACTCTCTGCCAACAGTCCACATTAATCGTGATTATGCTTTAAATATTTTTTAATGCAGTCTTAGTTTGGATTAGCTGCAGAAACCCCACAGCTTGTTTTTTGGGAAACTTGTCAAATTGTTCTTATTTTTCATTTGTTTCCATCACTATAGGGCAGAGTTAAGACTGTTTGGATGCCCTCAACTGCAATTATGCAGTTGCAAGCAATTTACCCAGTGTTTACATGTATATAATCCATTGTATATTAACTTGGTTGACCCCCAATGTGCTTTGGATCAGGGCCAGAATAGATGTGTTGCTGAATTTGTGAAATGCTTGGGGATACTTCAGCTAAAAGGCACTGTGTGATGAAGTGGGAGTTGGTAATTACCATAAGCACGAGGAAGTGGCTTACACTTGACTCAAGCTGTTGACCCGTAGCTCTCAGAGAGGAATTGAAAGCTAAATGATAGATACTGCAGCACTGCACCCATCACAAAAGATGTGTTCATAGTCTCCAGCTGCCCAGTTCTGAAGGCAGGAGGGAAGATGGTTTTATCTGCTTACAGTTAAAGTGCTGAGTGTTTCTTTTCTAGCTTGCTCTGTGCACACTGAGTTGTAGGCTCACCTGAGACATGTCAACATTCAGAGCATAAGCTGCACTCTCAATTCCATTCCACCATGTCATCCTACTTCAAATCACAGCTGGTGCTCTGAAGGTTGATACTTTAGAGGTTGGAAGGGACCTGTGGAGATCAAGTCCAAACCCCAGGCTAAAGCAGAATCACCTAGGACAGACCTGAGAGAGCCTTTCATAGAATGGGTTGGGTTGGAATGAACCTTAAAGATGATCTAGTTCCAAACTCCTTGTCATGGGCAGGGTCACCTTCCACTACACCAGCTTGCTCAAGACCTCATCCAATCTGGCTTTGAACATCTCCAGGAAGAGGAGGAATCCATGGCCTTTCTGGGCAACCTGTTGCAGTGTCTCCTCACCCTCAATGGAAAGAATTTCTTCCTAATCTCTAGTCTAAATCTACTTTATTCCCTCTCACCCTATAACTACAAGCCCTTGTAAAAAGTCCCTTCCCTGCTTTCTTATCATCCCCTTCGGGTACTCGAAGGCTGCTCTAATGTCTCCCCAGAGCCTTCTCTTCTCCAGGCTGAACAGCCCCAGCTCTCTCAGCCTCTCCCCACTGGGGAGGTTCTCCAGCCCTCTGATCATCTTCATAGCCTCCTCTGGACCAGCTCCAGCAGTTCCATGTCCTTCACGCTGTGGTGGAGGCACCACAACTGGATGCAGTGCTGCAGGTATGGTCTTCAGGCAAGGAGTGTTTCCTTCCAGCTGTTGTGGCTGTCCTCCCTTTGTATTGCTTCAACACAATGATACACTGTGAGCACAAAGCAGGCTTGGTAATCCTTCTTGTGATATGATCTTGGTCTTTACCTTGGTGAAATTACACAGCTAAGTAACAGCAAGACTGCAGATTGACATGGTCAGATACCCAGCAGAACAGGAATTAGCAGTGCTCCAAATTATCCACTTAGCTACCAGCAGTGAGACCTCATTAGCAAAAGACAAGCAGAATGTATCTGAGAATTTAATGTCTGGCTACAGCCAGGTAAGGAGTGATGCAAGTGGTTTGGCATGTAAGTGTAAGGAAGAAGGAAAGAATGTTGCTCCAGAGATAAGGGGGTTTGGTTTGTGTAGCTGCTGCCAAGTACATCTTTTTTTTCTTCTTGCTTGTTTTTCGAACAGAAGGTTGTTCAACCCCTGTATCTCTGCACAGAAAGTCATTGTCTACTGAAGGTGATCACAATGCTGACTATCAGTCACTGAATGCCATGCTAGCATGACCAAGAGCCTTCTGGAGGCTGAAGGAAGACTCTTCTGCTCTCTACAACTCCCTGAAGGGAGGCTGAAATGAGGTGTTGGCTGGTCTTTTCTTCCAAATAGCAAATTACAGAAGAAGGGGAAACAGCCTCAAGATGCAGCAGCAGAGGTTTAGGTTGGGTTTTAGGAAATTTCTTCAGGGTTTTCAAGCTCTGGGATTGGCTGCTCAGAAGAGAAGTGGAATCCCCATTCCTGAAGGGATTAAAAGATGAGTAGATGGTGCTGAGGGACATGGTTTAGTGGTGACCTGGTGGTGCTGGATTAATGACTGAACTCTATTTTAAAGGCATTTTCTAGACTAAATGATTCTGTGATGCTGTGAAGGAATCTGTGAAGTGTTAAGAACACAAATTTGTTAACATGGTGTTGCATGTCCCACTGAGAAGTGTCCCTCTTCTGCAGAGCAGTGGCAGGTACCCTCTAAATTAATCTGGAGGGGTCTGAAGACAACATGGATAAATGAACTTTCTGTCCATTTTCTCGCACTTAGGGACTTCACCATTTAACTGGATATACAAGTTATTTCATACGTAGGAAATATTTGTCATACTGAGTAATTAAACATATGTAATTAACTGAGTAATTAAACATACAGCAAAGGCCATCACAAATCACAGACTCACGGAATGTTAGGGGTTGGAAGGAAGATCGAAAAATCAAGTCTGGCCCCCTGCCAGAGCAGGATCACACAGGAATGCGTCCAGGTGGGTTTGGAATATCTCCAGAGAAGGAGATTCCACAACCTTTATGGGCAGCCTCGTCCAGGGCTCTGTCACCCTCACACTGGAAGTTTTTCCCCATGTTCCCATGGAACCTCCTCTGCGCCAGCTTTCACCCATTGCCCCTTGTCCTGTCATTGGATATCGCTGAGAAGAGCCTGGCTCTGTCCTCCCGACACTGCCCTTCATATCTTTACAAACATGAATGAGGTCACCCCTCAAGTCTTCTCTTCTGCAAGCTAAAGACCCCCAGCTCCCTCATCCTTTCTTCAGAAGCAACTTCCACTGCATTCAGCATCTTTGTGGCTCTCCACTGGACTCTTCCAAGCAGTTCCCTGAGGTCCTTCTTGAACTGAGGAGCCCAGAACAGGGTACAATAGTCTAGGTATGGTCATACCAGAGCAGAGGGGGAGGAGACCCTCTCTTGACCTACTAACCATGGGCCTTAGATGTATTTTTATGAAGTGGATATAAGCCGTCTCTCCCCTGCTGTGCCTGTTGATGCAGAGATGCCAGTGAAATGCCAATACCCTAAATGAGAAGGTAGATGTCAGAACCCTCTGCATCACTTACAGTGCAGCAGTGCTCCTGGACAGAGAATGTCCTTGATGTATTTAAAAACAAAACAACAAAACCTCTCACAGTAAGGAGTTCAAACCCACTTTTTTCCACTGAGAGACAAGTTGAGTGCTGTGTAGCAGAAAATGCTCTCTGCTTACAAAGGATGGCATGCATATATATATATATATATTCACACACACAGAGTAAAGCAGTTTATTTAACAAAAAGATGTCTCAGTCTAAGGTAATTACTAAATGGCATTAGGAGAATTCAGGTTCCTCAGAGGCACTTGCTGTGGAAAGAATGTTCAGACAGAACTGTTCCTGAGTGGAACAATACAATAGGTGTCTTTTCTGTGCATGCTCTGCACTGCTTGCTGCATTAATGTACATTTATGCACTCCTGATAAGCATATTCAGAATGAAAGAAAGACTCTCCCTGATCCAGCCAGTCCTGGTGTGTGAAGCAGAGCACTAATCAAGCAAGTTCTGAGTGTAATTAGGGAATTGAATTTGCTTGGGGCATGGCATGTTATGATTTGTCTGCTCTGTTTGTAAGATCCTGAAATCCAAATAAGTAAAAACTTGTTAGTGATAAATTGGGTTTGCTGTAGGTTGAAATCAGTATCAGGCAGGCACCCCAGTGGCAGATATAGACAGAAACAGCTGACTGCTTTCATCCCTTTCCCCTGCTCCCTATGCATGATGCGTTATTAAAGCGCCTAACTCCAGTTCCTTGCCAGAAAGACAAGAATGGGGCTTGAGTTTGGTCCTGTGCCATCTTCGATGCAGATGCTTTGTTCTGCCTTGAAGGGAGGGGCAGAGAGGAGAAATTAGAGGGAGTCAGGAAAGCAGGTGCAATGATCTGTGCAAAACACTCTGAAATGTCTACTCTGGCAGGGAGGATTTCTTTGAGTCCAGGGGAGGGAAGAGGCCCTTGGGTAGGATACCAGGAAGTTAGAATTTGCTCTTTTTACTTGACAAATTACTAGCAGGAAATCCGTGGCATATACCACAGCCTAGGTGTTGACATAGAACTGTTTTTGTTGACAAAAAACTCTAAGATCAAGTCCAACCATCAACCTAGCCACACCATGGCCATTAAACCATGTCCCCAGGTGCCGTGTCCACACTTTTATTTTTTTTAGCACCTCCAGAGACGGTGGCTCCACTACCTCCCTGTTCCCATGCCTGACCACTTTTGCAAGAAATAATTTTTTTCTGATCTTCAACCTAAACCTTCCCTTGCACAATTTCAGGCCATTTCCTGTCATTGTTTTACCTGATAGTAGGGAGAACTGGAATGGTTTGCCCAGGGAGGTGATACAAGCCCCATCCCTGGAAGTTTGTAAGGCCCGGCTGGATGAGGCTCTGCACAACCTTATCTAACATGAGGTGTCCCTGTCCATGGCAGGGGGATTGAACCTATATCATCCTTGGGGGCCCTTTCAGCCCTGACAATTCTATGAGAAGAGACCGACCTCCACTTCACTCCAATCTCCTTTCAAGGAACTGTAGAGAGTGACAAGCTCTCCTCTCGGCTTCCTCTTCTCCAGACTAAACAACTCCAGTTCCCTCAGCTGCTCCTCACGAGACCTGTTCTCCATACCCTCCACCATATTTGTTGCCCTCTGGACCCGCTCCAGACCCTCAGTGTTGTTCTTGGAGTGAGGGGCCCAAAACTGAACCCAGTACTCAAAATGTGGCCTTGACAATGCTGAATACAGAGGCACAGTCACTGCCCTGGTCCTGCTGGCTACACTATTGCTGATCCAAGCCAGGATGCTGGTGACCCCCTCAGCCACCTGGGCACACTTCTGTCTCACCTTCAGCTGACTGTCAACCGGCACCACCAGGTCTTTTTTTGCCTGGAAATTTCCAAACACTCTGCCCTAAGCCTGGAGCGTTCATGGAGTGGTTATGTCCCAAGTGCAGGATGCAGCACTTGACCTTGTTGAACCTTATACAGGTGGCCTTAGCACATTGATCTTGTCTGTCCACATCCATTTGCAGAGCCTTCCTATCCTCCAGCAGATCGATGGTCCCTCCAAGTTTGGTATCATCTGCAAACTTAGTGAGAGAGCAGTCAGTTCCAAAGAGCTATGCCTCCTGTCTTGGGTGAACTGCATGAGTGACAGTGGCTAATCTAACTGGTTTTGAAAGTAGGAGGCTTATTGCTTGTGGGCAACAATTGTCTTCCACTTCTGTCTGAGGCACTCGGCTTTCTGCTAGACCACAGACACAAAATTCCCAAAATTATTTCTTGTGGCTTCTACTGTGTTTTCGTTTATAACTTCAGAAAACCCTTGTTATCATCCCACTTCTGAGTCATTTGGGAGAATGTAGAACCACATCTTCTGGAAATTGGTAGACAAAGATGACCTGTGCATGTAGGAACAGAAGAGGTGAGCTCTGAACCAAGATGAAAGTTCAAATAGTGAATTATTTTAAGGAGAATAGGATGTCCCTCACCAAAGGCTGAGACAAAGATGGCTACAGCAGAGAATGATCTGGCCCACAGTATGTGTAATATTGTTTATTGTATTATATCATAGAATAACTGGGATTGGAAGGGACGTCTGGAGATCATCCAGTCTGACCCCTCTGCTAAAGCAGGGACACCCACTGCAGCTTGTTCAGGATTACAATGTCCAGGTGTGTTTGGAATCTCTCCAGAGGAAGGGATTCCTCAACCTGTCTGGGCAGCTGCCTCCAGTGCTCTGGTGCCTTCGCAGCAAAGAAGTTTTTCCTCATGTTGAGGTGGAACTTTCTGTGTTCTAGTTTGTGCCCTTTGATACTTGTCCTGTCACTACAAATAAGAGTCCAACCCCATCTTCTTGCACCCTCCCCTTTAGCATTAAGAAGATTTCCTCTCAGGCTGCTCTTCTCCAGGGTAAACAGCTCCACAACTATCAGCCTTTCCTGATCAGAGAGTCTGCTCAGCATTTTTGTAGCCTCTGTTTGACTTCAGTAGTTCCTTGTCCCACTAGAACTGGGGAGCCCAGACCAGGGACTCCAGATGTGGCTTTGCTAGGACAGACTAAAGTGGGAGGAGAACTTCTCCCAACCTGCCAGTCACACTCTTAGGGCACCTCAAAATCCCACCTGACTTGTTAGCCTCAAGATTCAGTACTAGCTCATGGTGACCTCCTCCATGAAGCAAATTTCCAACAGGTCACTAATGGTTTTTAATGCAAACTAAGATGCAAAAGGAACAGGTACTGAGCAGGAACATCCCTGTGGAGAGTAGATGAAATATCTTTCCTAAACCTGAGTAATTTCCAAGATGGACCGTGTTACTACAAATAGGAAAATAACCTAAATGTGTTTGAATGCACTTTTCTCAGAGTAGTTTGCTTTCCTCCAAGTGATACAGACTGAGCACGTGGGGTCTTTGAGAGGTGAAGAATTGTAGTCTGTGTGTCATAAATAGCTCTCTTCAAATAGCCAGGCCTAGCAGCTCTCAATAAGGAGTGGTCATTAAAGGGTACACAGGTGGCTGAAAACAGCAGGAATTTATCCACACTTAGCTCAGAAAGAAAATTTTCTTTCCAGGTGTATATTGAGCAGCACATCCCAGGAGTATCTGCTGTCAGGTCATCTATTGATTGCAAATGGATTGTTGCAGGGAATAGGAGAAGTTATCAGCCAAAATATGGTTCTCTCAAGATATAAGTGACTGAAGCTGCTTGAAATACTTAACTGCTAATAAAATAGCTGATGTGTCTGATCAGGTGCCCCCATTTCCTCAGCCAGCCCAAATCTCAAAAATCCATGGTGAATAAAGCGTGTTGTTTTCCCAGCATTTCAGCAGTATATGTATCACTAATATAGCCTGATATATATACTGATCAGCAGTATATATATCACTAATAGTGATCTTGAGGGAGACAGAAGAAGTACTACCAGGCAGCCCTGAGTCTTCAGCCACAACTTGTGGGAATCACCTGCTGAGAAAGGGACATACAGGTAAAACATAGGCTCCAGTGGAAGGGAAATGTGATCAATGACACAAAACATAGCAAAGAAGTTAATGGAAACAGAAAGGAGTAAGGGCTGCAGAGGTCGGACAGGCTGAACGAGCCAGAAGATGCTCTTGTCCACAGCTGCTCTCCCTCTGCAGTTGTTCTCTCTGCTGTTGTTTTGGAGTTTTACATTATTTTTCTCAAAGCTACTTTCAAAATTAAGTCTGAGATTTGCTAAACTATAAAGGAAGTTCAAATGTTATTGAGGGTTTCAATACAGCAGTGTTGTCATTGTTGGGGTACCGCAATTTACAATCAGTAACTACCCTTTGGCATTTCTTCCTTGCTTCTCGTTAACTAAATGATACATTCAAGTGAAAGTTCTAGAGAAGACTCCATAACCTCACTGGAAGAGGCTGCCCAGAGGGCTCATGGAGTCTTCTCTGGAGACATTGAAAGCCACCTGGACATGTTCCTGCATGGCCTGCCCTAGGTGATCCCACTTTGGCAGGAGGATTGAACTCAATCTCCAGAGGTCTCTTCCAACCCCCAACATTCTGTGATGCCGTAACAAATACTAATTTAAACCAGAAGTTGTGTGAAAAGAGAAACTTTCCACTTTCTACATAAAGCACTTCTAGGAGGAATGCTTTAGAGGAAGAGAAATAGAAAACAAACAAGCAAAACAGTAACAAAACCAAGCAAGCAAAACCAAAGCCAGCAACCACAAAAAACCCAACCCAAAACCAACCAACCAAATGAAAAATAAAAATTCCATCTCCAAGTGTTTATGCTGAAATGAATTACCAGTTGTGCTGTGACGTGAACACACATCTACAGAAGCCACGTGCTAAACTGGCAGAAATGGGTATTTCTTGCCATGGATATCCAGTCCCATATAACTTACCAATAAATTCAGAGGGCTGGAGAATCTCCTCTCTGGAGGCTGAGAGAACTGGGGTTGTTCCCTGGAGAAGGTTCCAGGGAGACCTTAGGGCAGCACTACCTGAAAGGAGCTAAAAGAAAGCTGGGGAGGGACTTTTGAAAAGGGCTTGTAGTGCTAGAATGAGAGGGAATGGATTGAGGCTTGAAGAGGGCAGATTTAGACTGGATTAGGAAGAAATTCTTGATGGTGATACACCAAAACAGTTTGCCCAGGGAGGTTCATAGATGCCTCTTACCTGGAGGTGTTTGAGGCCAGGTTGGATGCCTTGAGCTACCTCATCTGATGGGAGGTATCAGTGCAGAGAGAATATCCATGGCAGAGAGGTTGGACCCAGGTGATCTTCAAGGTCCTTTCCAACCCAACCCTTTCTACAAATCTACAAAATTATCAGTGTGTTGATGTTGTTAACGTATTGTCAAAAATGTTTTCATGCTAAACCAATCTGTATGTTGTCAAGTACTGCTGCAACTACCCTGTGTAGATTAGGTGAGCTGGAGGGCCTTAATCCTTCTGCCTCACATGTACACTGTCTTCATGCTTTGGCTTTTATCCATAGCATAAATAAGACCCCAGAGCAAGCAAAGTACCAAACTGAATTCCTTCTAAATAGGAATCAAGCTCCAGCTGGTGCCTTAAGATCCTGATTTAGCAGAACACATAAGCAGGGGCTAAAATCCAACTGTGCTCTTGGCTTTCTGCAGAGGGATTCAGGAAGGCATGTGCTCAGAGGCCTCAGCTGAGTGACCTGCTTCAGTGCATGCTTGATTTCCACGAGACCCTCTCAGCATCAATAACAAAGTACTCAGAGCACTGATTAAGCCACTTGCACATCAGAGGCAAGATTATCTCCAGTTGATCATATCTTTATCAGCTTCTGTCTCTTTTATACTTTCTCTACTCTTTTAAGCACTGCTGTTACAGTGACTGATGTGTTGTCCCAGCTGCCTGCAGTGGGTGGGGACCTCAACCTCCAGTTGAAGGTACTAAGCCCGGTAATTTTGAATAAGAACATGGTGCCATCCGAGTGCTCAGTAGAATAGAGTCTGCTTTGTCAAGAGTATCATACAAAATCTGGCTGGGATATGGTGGTGTTAGGGGTTCAGTACTGTCACCAAGAGCCAGGACTTCTGGGTCCCATTTTAGTTAAGAGAATAAATGTTTTTCCACCTTTAATCCTCTTCCTGTATCCCCTTCTTCCAGTTACCGTGTGAAAAGCAAATTCCAAGCTCCAAAGCTCACAAGGCATCCCTTTTTGTGCTGGACCTTACTGGTTTGTGTAGATTACAGTTTTCATGGGTACAGAAATAGAGGCCACTGATAGGATTCAATGCCTGTGTTCTGTCCAGAGTCACTATCAGCCCATGGTATTGAGATTTACTATGGTATATTACTATAGTATATTTACTATGGTATATTACTCATAGTATATGAGATTTACTATTTTTTTAACTAGTGGTAAACAGATGGGAAAAGGAGGTGGTCACTTTTTGTGAGTAACTGGTAGCTCCCTTCAGGAGAGACAGGGAGCTACCAGACAGAATTCAGTAGGGGCTATGGAGATGCTGAGGGGCCTGGAGCATCTGTGAGGTGAAATGGCAAAGAGATATGGGGGTGCTTTGCCTGTAGGAGAGCAGCCTGAGAGGAGATCTTTTCAATGCTTGGCAAGGAAGCCAGTCTTTTTTCAGTGATGGGACAAGGGGCAAAGGGCACAAACTGGAACACAGAAAGTTCCACCTCAACAGGAGGAAAATCTTCATTTCTGAGAAGGTGCCAGAGTGCTAGATGAGACTGTCCAGAAAGGTTGTGGAGTCTCCTCCTGTTACAAATTATAGAAAATTAATAATCGATATTGATTTTTATATCCAGGCAAAGATTGTTAATAACTATGAAAGTTGTTATTAAATCTCTCCAGAAAACTTATTTACAATTTTCAAAATGCCCGGTTTGGATATTTATGCACACAAGGAACAGGCAAAACTAGAACATGTTAAGAAATAAGTAGCAAATGCAAACATTAAAATGGGAAAGAGGTTCTTACTTTCAATTATACCTCTTGCCCACCAGGGGACTTGAGAGGCTAGTTACAAAATTTCTTAGAGAGGCTTTGAAATATTTACTCACAAAATAGCATCTGATGGCTCCCAAAGCTTGAAGGGAATTTTGTCGGCATCTTGAAAGCTGTTGCAGGCAAAGCAGAGCATAATGTGGCAGGGCAGAGCAGGCAACACAAAAGTAAAAGTCAAAGCAGAAAAAGCATGTGGCAGTAGCCTATTTATTGTTTTGCCTGAGTGTAATGGCCACTATGGCCACAGAAATTCACCAATCAGAATGGTATTTTGCCAAACCTGATCATATCAGAAGAAGTCAGGAGCTTGTTTTTCCTTGTTTGGGAGGAACAAGTCTGGGTAAGTCTTGGACTCTCAAAGTGGGCGTCTCCAAGCCTTTTGTCTTCTCACTGCTCTCTGCTTCCCTCCCCCCAGCAGAGGGAAGGGACCATGGGATCATGCCCGGGCAAGCCAGGACATGGATCTTCCATGACACCTCCTCTGGAGAGATTCCAAACCTACCTAGACATTGTGATCCTGGGCAACCTTCTGTGTGTGTCTCTCATTTAGCAGGAAGGTTGGACTGGATGATTTCCAGATGTCCCTTTCAGCCCTCAACATGCTAGGATTCTGTAATAGTTTCCTTTGTGTACCCAAAACAATGTCAGTTCAGATGAAGTACCCAGGTGAAGAAGACAAAAGTTTGCAGGTGCCATGGGTGAATGTATGCTCCTTTCCACCTGCATCCAAAGAATACAGACCTGCATGTTCATAGGTGTGAAATACAGTTAAAGGTAATGCTCTACATAATATCTTGGGTGCATAAGGACAGAATCCTCAGGTTCTGGGACACTTTAAAAGAGACTGTTGTTCCTACAGTTTCTGAAGTTGCCTGCCTTATTTCTTGGATCTTTCCTTAGGATCTTTTGAACACACACTGCAGGATTTGCAAGGCAATGCAAAGTTACATTGGAGATACCAGTCCCAAACAAAGGCAAAGGTATGATAGATACCAAAAGGTCAAATTCTGCACTGACATTTACAAAGATGTTTCTGTAGGTCTTGATATGTTTTTCTATTATGTTCATGTTGTCCAGATTCTGCAGTTCTCATCTCCAAGCAGACCATCTTATTTTAACCATCTCCTTATACCTGCTCTCTCCTATGTGTATCTATATGTTAAAATAACTGCTATGCATTCAGCTATACATTTTAATGAAGGTGGTCAGTGAGACCACTAGAAGAGCAAGAATATGTGTATAGAATATCGGCTAAAGCCCTGCTTTTCTCAAAAATCAAATCTAGTAGAGGTATAGGAGATAACTTCAGAAACCTTGAAAAAGGAAAAGTGATGGGAAAGCTCTAAGTGCCAGCACAGCAGCAACCTATCAAACAGTCATCACTGTGGAGTGGAGACTATTGTGCAAGGAGAATTGCTGTGATGAGTTTGGGTTGAAGTAGGGAGCAAGCATAAAATGATGGAGAGTCCTTAAGCCTAGACTGGATGAGAGCAATTTATATGTTCCATGCAGGGTTTATTTTACTTAAAGGTGAACAAGAGAGGCAGAAGTATGTAGTCTCATAAGCCTCAAGTTATGGTGCTTTGTGGATACCATACAGCTAAAAGAAGTCTTTGAGTCCTAAAATTGTTTAGGCTATAAAAGACCTTTAATATTGTTGAGTCTAACTATTAATACAACACTACGAAGCCCACTGCTAAATCATGCTCCTTTAGCACCACATCTATATGGCTTTAATATCCCTCCAGAGATGGTGACTCCACCACCTTCCTGAACAGCCTATGCCAGCACTTGAGAATCCTTTGGGTGAAGACATTTTTCTTAATATCCAATTTAAACCTCTCCCGGCACAACTTACGGCCATTTCCTCTCATCCTATCCTTTCTTACTTGGGAGAAGAGACCAATCCCTCCTGGCTCCAACCTCCCTTCAGGGAGTTCCTATTGGTAAACAGTCAACACCAGAACTACTAATTGCCAAATAAACAGGCCAAACTTATCCCTATGCAAAGAACTTGTAAAAGCCAGGAAACAGTTGGTCTGAATCCTGAAGCTTACTCTTCTCTGGGTTTGTGACTGCCTCAGTAACTGACATTACTTATTTCTGCACACAGATCATGGCATCTCACAGCTTTGAGATTCTGTGTGCCCAGTATGCTGTCCTGTCGTCTGTTACTCAAAAGGTGATGTTCGAAGTGCTTCTAGAAATAGGATGCAGGGAAGTGTTTTGAAACTGGAGCAGGGGATATTTAGGTTGGACATAAGGAATAAGCTCTTCACAATGAGAGCGGTGAGATACTGGAACAAGTCGCTCAGGGATGTGGTTGAGGCCCCATCCCTGGAGACATTCAAGATCAGACTTGGTGTGGCCCTGGGCAAGCCTGCTCTAGTTGGAGGTGTCCGTGCTGACTGCAGGAAGGGGTTGACAAGATGGCTTTTGAGGGTCCCTTTTAACATGATGCAATCTGTGGGAAAACTTTGAGATGACAGTGTCGAGGTCTAATTTGTTTGGAGAAGCTACAGTTCTTTGTGCCACCTGTTTGCCCATGTTCATGCTCTATTTAAAATACAGTTTTAAATTGTATTAAGCAGTGTTAACCATGCTGCTCCTCCCTGAATTGGAATTTCTGCTCTGGGTTGTAAAAGAATTTTGCGAAGCAGGAGTTTCAGACAGAGCACTTAGTGCTGGTTTGGGTTGTGGAGGGGCACTCTCCTTATTACAGCTTCCTGAGCCATGGGCAATCACTTAGCAGTGTCCTTTGGGAAGCCAGTAGGTTGGAGGCATTACTGTCACACCCTGTATCTTCCTTTAACTTAAATCAGAAGGATGTGTCTGGCTATTAAAATTTAACATCTTGAAAGTTATTTGAACTACTACTGAAGCTACTTGTGAAACATCTTCAGCTAAAGGTATTTCTTTGCTTTATTCTTCTATTGTAAGCCAGAAGCTCTTAGACTCACCAAGAATGTGATAGCAAATTAAATGCTTTCATAGATGCTGCAGGACAAGACAATGTAACTGAAGTGAGAAGAATTCTATTGTGATTGCAGTGCTCACACCAAGAAACTCGGATTTTCTTATTTTTCTTTTCCTTTCCACTCTTTTGTAGCAATAAAAGGGTGGAAAAGTTTTGCTTTCTCAGCAGAAACTATCACACCGGGTGTTCCTTTGTTTTCCAGAACTTTCTGGAGTTAATAGTGCCACAGAAACCTGAAGCATTCTTACCAGAGTAATATTGCTAATCATGAAGTGATGTGTGATTAAGTACAGATTAAGTAGTAACACTAAATAATTGGGTGAACAAAAAGATCATTAAACTGAGAAGAAGGTGATGTTAGGAGCATGACAAAGTTTGATCTAATTCTGCTCTTTAAGTAGAGTGATAAAAAACAAACTGGTGCTTTGAAGTGATTTTTCCTTTTTGTTTTGTCTCCCTTCTTGAAGTTATGCTGCTGTTGAAGGTGAATTTTAATCAGAGTAGCACTACTGAAGTCAGGTAACATTGTTGTTTGTTTGGTTTTTTTTACCTCATTCAAGCTCTAGAAAATGACCACAGAAGGCTTCCCAGCAGCGGAAGTAGTTATGTGTGATCTCTGCTGAAGTGCAAACTGAAATCTGCAACCTTGCTTTTAGAATCAGCTCCAGGTGTTCACAAATCAGATCTCTGCAAGACTGCAGCCCAACACATTGTTTGTTTCACCTGTAATGTGTGCAAGTGCAAACCTTTGTGTACACAAAGTTTTGTACTTGACTTTTGCATGGAATCACAGAATCATTTGGGCTGGGAAACACTTTTGAGGTCAGGTCCAACCATTAGCCAAACCTTACCAAATCCACTCCTAAACCATGTCTCTCAGCACCACATTTTACACAGCTTCTAAATCCTGCCAGGAATGGGGGTTCAACCACTTCCCTGGGCAGCCTCTTCCAGGGCTATGCAACCCTTCTGAGGAAGAAACTGTTACTAATGTCCAACCTAAACCTCTGGCACAACTTGAGGTCATCTACTCTCATCATATCACTTGATACTTGGGGGAAGGGATCAACCTCCACCTCTCTACAACTTCGTTTTAGGCAGCTATAGAGTGAAAAGGTCTCCCCTCAGCCTCTTTTTTATCCCAGGCTAAACTACCCCAATTCCCTCAGCTGTTTCTCAGAAGACTTGTAGTGGTTCAGGAATAATCTGCCCCTCCCACTTTTGAAATCACCCAGACCAGACTCAGCCATCTGGAAGTTAAGGAATGAAGCTTTATATTTACAGCTCAGCACAACATACAAGCAGATATTTACAATATATTACAAATATTTACAGATATATATAGTAAAAAAAGGTAATACAGAAACACCACACCCCTCCCAGAGATCAGAGTCCCCAACAGGAGTTCCCAACCACACTTCCACTTTGCCCCACCCACTAATCTTATCCCAGAATCTGTCTTACATGCCAGGTAAACAGAGAAGATTGGCTGGGGGTGGGGTTAGAACCAGAAATTAATTAATTGAGTTACACAGATCCAGCTGGAAGGCAACGGAAGGGAGAGACTAACAGCCTCAGCTCAGACCTAAGCAGCTCTGTCTAACCTGTGTTCTTACTTTTGTATCCGTCAGCCAACCTATGAGCAAAGGAGACATCATCAGTATTTTCCTTTCTCAGCCTATAATCTAATTTCTCTTATTAAAATATTCCAGTTAGCCTCAAACCAACACAACCCTTCACAGGCATTGTTGCCCTTCTCTGGACCTGCTCCACTATCCCGATGCCTTTCTTGGAATGAGAGCTTCAAAACTGAACCAGGATTCAAGGTGAAATTCCTTTGATTCATTTTGCCATTCCCATACACCTACCATTTTTTGTTGCTGTGTATAGCACAGCTTGCTTCACTTCTAATGTATGAGGATTTTTGTATATGTGTTTGCTGCTGGAATTTTAGTTTTCCATGACAACTGAATGACTTTGGGTCATTCTCAAATAAGACTTTATTTAGCATGACACTGCATTTAGTGTAAACGGAAGGAAAGGACAGGTATCATCTTTTCAAAACTTTGAAATAACAAAATACAACGGAGAAAAGAAGAAAATGCAATTTGTTTAAATACTTCAGCAGAGCCAGCAGTAGCAGGTAGCTACCTGAATAAGATGAAACCTTCCTATTGATAACATACCAAAGAGAAAAGCTGTGGGACTAGTGTTTTAGAGGGAAAGTTCTTTTTTTTTTTTCAGATTTTAAGACACTAAAAAAAATAATTATTATTGAGGATTAGAGCTGCAACCAAAAGTCTTGATAATAGCAAACAAAGCATTGACAGCTTTATAAAGCTCAAGTAGCTGTGCAGAACTGCACACCAGATGTTACAGTAGGCTTTTGATCTAGCCAATATCCACACTGGGATTGAACATCTGAAAAGAGGTTTCAGGAGGGGAATGAGGTACATCCATTCTCTCTGGATAAATACTGTTGTCTTTGCTTGTCTCCCTCATTGCTTTCACCCTATGAACTCTCTGTATGTGGGACAGATTTTTTTTCTGTGCAGAGAGGCAAGGCTTGTTGCTGGCTTAGCTAGCTAAGAAGCTTCTCTCTGCAACAATTTCACCAACAATGAGGCTGTTTATTGAGTAGATACCCACTAGAGATTGAGCATTTCAATTAGAGAACATCACTTCTTGCCAGAGCCTACCGTAACAGATGTCTCATTCCCTAATACATTACTGAATTCTCTCTGCCATCCGAATTTTCATCATGGAAATACTCTTCTGCAGATACAGAGGCAAATAAGTTAATCTGCTCAGCTCTGAGTGGAGGAGAAAGGGTCTGAGCCTTTTTTGTGTGCTGTATAAAGCAAGGCAAGTAGCAAACTCTTGATGGCTTTGTTATGGCTGTTGTTTGCTTTTTAAGCAGCCAAGAAGTATTCTGAAGACATATAGAAATGGAAAACAAGCTCAGCTGTGAGAAGTATGGATGGTATGTGTGATGAAAAGCAGGTGTAGCACGTATGAGGACAATGGAATAGCCTCCAGCTCCTTATTTATGAGAACATCCTTTATCTTTGTGTCTCTACAGCCATGTGGCAAAACTGTCTGTTCAAAAGTGCTAACAACACATTCTTCTCATTTCCCATTTGTCCTTCCATATCCATCATCCAACCCATTTATTTTTATGCTCCAAGGAAAGCTGAGAAATTGAGCTTTCTACCAAGTGGATTTTAATGGCACCTACTTTTGCTTCAAATTAATTGTTGCTCAAGGCACAATGTTTTTAAATAAGCTGTATCTAATGCAGGGGGATACCTTGTATTGACAGTCCTGCTGCTGCCGTTTATAAATGCTATAGGTTATCAAATGTGACTTCTGGTCTTCATGTTCCTTTCAGTGAAAATCTGTTGGTGACAGGTCTGAGAGCAGCTAAGCATGTCTCTTTTACTAAAATACTCATCAGACTGCAGTTGGCCGAGAACTGTTTTGATGCCCCATGCAACCATAAGAGTATTTTCTCATGTTATAAATGTACCAAGATGCATCTAGGAACTGAGTTGAAACCTGGGTTGTACATTCCAGAAGTCATTCAGACATCCTTCTACATTTTCTCTTTTCTACCCTGTTTTGAATAGAAATGCATTACAGAGAAGCATCACCTTCTGTTTATTTGATGGTGAATGTCCATTAGATGCATATTGTTTCTTTTTTGAAGGACAACCTCTTGATCTCATCACAGAGATATGGTGCTGAGGGCCATGGTTTAACACCAGACTTGGTAGAGTTAGAGAATGGTTGGACTCGATGATCTTAAAGGGATTTTTCAAGTGAAACGGTTCTGTGATTCTATTAAAGTCACCATGAGACCAACCTTGCTGATGTTGGGTCCTTTTGTCAAAAGCTCAGTCATTATGCCTCTAGGAAAAATAATGAAGGGGAGCAAGAGGTGGAGGAGGAGGTCAGTAGTGATGAAGAAAGAATAGCTAGGAATTAGAGTCCACAGAAGTGTGATAGCTTAGGTTTATCCAGTCCCACTTGGGTCCCTCTCTGTTCTCATTGAAATCAGTGCCATGGGTTCCACTTCCTGCAGAGGGTTGAGAACAATGCTAAATTTCTAGAGCTGTCTGCTGAGTGAGGACACATGGTTGGGAGGTAAAGAGAAGTGGGAACTCATCAGCATCAGTGTCAACAATTGTATAATTGAGTATTTGACCACTGCTGCATGATAGCTGCAGACA
The DNA here is from genome assembly GCA_013396835.1 of Psilopogon haemacephalus. Classification (NCBI taxonomy): domain Eukaryota; kingdom Metazoa; phylum Chordata; class Aves; order Piciformes; family Megalaimidae; genus Psilopogon; species Psilopogon haemacephalus. The sequence goes on along the minus strand of VWZI01011136.1, from coordinate 50,413 downwards.
AGAGCATTTGGACCTTCAGCTCACTGTAGGTCAGATGTTACTGTGCTGTGGGAAGATGTGGAACAGGCTTTCCAAGACACATGTGCAAAAAGAAACAGAATAACTGGGATCAGCTGTAGCCATGAATTTTATGAATGGTTTGTTGGAAAGCGTGTTAAATGGTAGTAGCATCAGTCCAAATAGGAAGTCTGTATTGTTTCTGTTCCAAGCCTGCAGATGGGTAATTCACTATGCAAGAGGCTCCCACGGCCAAGGTTTCCAGCCATCCTATTTGCCTCGGACCAGTTTTCTTTAAAAAGAGAAGTTTTAACTTCTTGTGCATGAAGCTTGGGAATTTCTTGATAAAATATAAAGAACCAAAGAAAAGAAGCTGCCTGAGGATTTCCTGGTGGATGAAAAGCTGGACGTGAGCCAACATTGTGCTTGAAGCCCAAAAGGCCAATTGTGTCCTGGGCTGCATCTGAAACAGCATGGAGCAGCAGGTCAAGGAAGGAGATTCTGCCTCTGGTGAGACCTCACCTGAGTACTGTGTCCAGCTCTAGAGTCCTCAACAAAAGAAAGAAAACACCTGTTGAAGTGAGGATAGAAGAGGCCACAAAAATGATGTAGGGGCTGGAGCAGCTCTCCTGCAAGGCTAGACTGGGAGAATTGGGATTGTTCAGCATGTAGAGGAGAAGGCTCTGGCGAGACCATCTTGTGGCCTTGCAGCCTTGCACTTCTTGAAGGAACTGATAAAGTAGATGGGGACAAAACAAGGGCTGATGATTTCAACTAAAAGAGAGAGATTCAGACTAGATAGAAGGAAGATTTTTTTTGTCATGATGATGGTGAGATACTAGCCCAGATTGCCCAGAGAGGTGGTAGGCCCTTCACTGGAAACATTCCAGGTCAAACTTGACAGAGCTTTGAGCAACCTCCTATAGTTGGAGATGTCCATTCTCACTGTGGGGAGGTTGCACTAGGCAGCCTGGTCTAGTGTGAGGTGTCCCTGCCCATGATGGCAGGGTTGGAACTAGATGATCCTTGTGGTCCCTTCCAACCCTAACTGATTCCATGATTCTATTCTATGATTCTAAGTTTTAATAGTCCCTACCAACCTAAAGCATTCTATCACTCTGACCTTTGTTTCCTTCTTGAAGTAAAGCAATGCAGGAATCTAGGGATAATCTGGAAATTGGCCACAAAAGGTTGGATGGAGAATGCTTCTATCACAAAATACGTGTTAAGCTATGGAAGTCCATATCACAAGCTGTCATCCTAGCTAGAAATTTAGTGAAAGCCAGGAAAGTGGCTGAAGTATTAGTTTTTAAAAAAATATTTATTTAAAAAAAACTTTAGAAAATATTTAAGGCTCTGTGGTTAAAGAGCCTTCCTAGGTCAAAGTGTGAAAAAATTATGTAATTAAAACTTATATAATTTTTGCTTCTCTCTTTCCTTCCCCACTTCCTCCCATTGCTTCCACATGCTGAAACACCAAACTCTGAAAGTACAGTTTTTCCATTTCAGACAAACTAAGCCTACTTGTTAGGAACATTCAAGCACTCTGCTTGTAAGACAGCATTAAAGTGTTCCTCCACATTTGCTATACAATGAATTACTCCTCTGTGCTGTTCACCCTTCTATTTTCTTCCATTTTGTGTGTGTTTAACAGACAACTGAAATGTTGTGTTGGTGAGGATCCTTTTGATAAAGCCCATTGCACTGACCATGCCTGATGGTGCTTCCCTGATTTTTACCTTAGCCTTTCTTGTAATTGGGCAAAGGAGGCATCCTAAAGGAAAGTGCTTCACCTAGTTCACATGTGTCCTAAAGGAAGGTGCTTAGATGACTGTGAAACTGAAGAGGGCTTCTCCTGTTCATGCTCAATACCTGTATGCATACATGCTGCTTTCTAGATCTTAAACTGCAGCCCCACTCTAGGGAATGTTTTCCTTTAACCCAGAGGGAAGCTTTTAAATACCCCTGTTTAAATGGATATGCAAACCTCTGCTAATAAATTCACAATCATAATTTTAACTGTTTGTTTCCTCACCCATGCCCACTTAATGTTGTGGGTCCTGAAAAGAGCATGCTCAAGTGGCCAAGAAGGTCAATAGCACTGTGGCCTGGATCAGCAAGATTGCGGCCAGCAGGATCATGGAAGCAATTGTGCTGATGAGGCCAAACCTTGAGTTCTGGGTTCAGTTTTGAGCCCCTTGCTCCAAGAAGGATATTGAGGTGTTGCAATGTGTCCAGAGAAGGGCAGTGAGGCTCTGGTGAAGAGTCTGGAGAGCAAGCCCTAACAACCCTACTTTGGGTTGTTTGGTCCAGAGAAGAGGAGGCTGAGGGGAGACCTTGCTCTACAACTTTCTGAAAGGAGATCAGAGCCAGATGGTTGGTCTATTGTCCCTAGCAGCAAATGATAGGACAGGAGGAGACCACCTGAGGTTGCACCAGGGTAGGTTTAAGTTGGACGTTAGGAAACCTTTCCTCACTGCAAGGGTTCTCAAACCCTGTAACAGGCTGCCCAGAGAGGTGGTTGAATCCCCATCCCTGGAGGGAATTAAAAGCCATATAGATGTGGTTCTGAGTGACATAGTTTTGCAGAGGCCTTTGCAGTGTTGTATCCATGATCCTCTGTGAGCAGCACCAAAATGTCTATCTAATCAATACCAAAATGGCAGCATATGCTTTAACAGTGACATGACACAAGACATGACCACACAGATGATACACAAAGCATTTTTTCTTCTCAAACTGCAAGTATATATTCAACAACCCAAATATTCTTGTCTTGTATTTTGCCCTAGAAGCATCACTGGTAAAGTTTAGAGTTTGCTTGCCCCTTTCAGCTGCATCCTCAGAACAGGAAAATATACCAGTGCCATGGAAACATGCTGCTGCTACCCTCCAGAAAAATAAAGGGGCAGCTCTTTGTTTCCAGTGATAACATCTTCTGTTTAACTGCCTTGAGCAGTGGTGACAGGGTCAACCCTTGTTATGAAAATGTTTCCTGCTAAAACTCATGGAGATGGACACAATCATAAATCTTTAACATTAACTGATTCACTGCTTTGTTTTTTGTTGGTTTGTTTGTTTGTTTGTTTGTTTGTTTCAGTGCTGCACACAACTAAATGGGTTGTACCCTTGTGCTCCCTCCTGTATGAGGGAGTAGAGTATTCCTGTTGGTTTCTTATTTGGAAAATAATAGATTCACAGAGTGCTTTAGGGTGGAACTAACCTTGAAAACTCAAGGCCTTCACTAGAAAGAGCACAGGTCTGGTTGGTGGGGCAACCTGATTAGTTGAAGATGTTCCTGCTGGCAACCTTCTTGTTGACCTTTTTGTCTCTGTGTCCAGCTGCCTCACACATGCCCTGTTGAAGGCCAATGCTGTTCTCCTCAAGATACAGTTGGAAAACAGAACAGAGAGTTGTGAATGGGAGTTGTTTTACGCAGATGAATTTTCAGAATTTAGAGTGGGTTGTGCCAGAAATTCCAGGCGGGTACCTAGCTGGGCTGCAGATTTTTGTCAAAGCTGTGGAGATGAAAATTCAAGTGTCTCCCCTCATACCTCTGAGTAATTTAATATACTGCACGTAGCTGTGGGATGGGTAAGGACTGCAAACTGTTCCCCAGTGAGGTGCAAAGGATGCTGGAGGAAAAGGTCTGGAGGGGCAACACTTTGGTGTACATCAATACCTATTAGAGTCTGTAGGTGTGATTCTTAAAACATAGGTTGCGTACAGACATCTAGAGCTTGGGGTAGGCTCAGTGCATCAAAATAATTATATTTAATGCTAAATATTCTTTATGGGGCCTGGCACTGTAGTAAAATGAATATGGACTTTCAAAGTGTACTTGATGTTCCGACAACATTCCCTAATGCAAATGTGGTGCCAATATATCCATATATCATAGGGAAAGCCAAGCCTTCCTTAAGGTCTGAAGGGCATGGAACTGTGTTACTCCTTGGTTAGTAGCAGGCTTCATCCACTGACAAGTCAGCCCTTTGGTCCCCACCCAGCATGCAGTGATAGCTATGCCCACAAATGGACAAAATAATAGAGGTTTCACTATCTTCTGTGGCTTTCTGCACTTGCACAAGCATTATCTTCTGCAGAGGTTATTCAGGACTGTTTCATCTCCTTCTCTGCTTTGCTTAATTGGACTCCAGAAGCATTTGGCAGATAAAAAGATTGCTTCTGCCAGGATATTTGAGTTGAGGTTGTTAAGATTTCAGAGAATTTCTTCTTCCCTTCACCAGTTAATAACAAAAACATACTCGGTGAACTTGCTCAGTGGTGGGAGGATAAGTCAGACAGTGGCTCTTCACATTCCCTGGCAGCTGTAGGGACCCATCAGATGCAGTGCCATCCTGGGATAGTGGGAGTCCTTAGGAAATCCATCTTTCCAGCCCTGTGCACAGACTGAAGGGAACATTGGTCTGCAATGGTTGCCAGCAGTGCAGACCTTACGAGAGGGCTGTTGTATGGTTCTTAGTTCAGCAATGACTCTGTGGGGCCTCTTTTATGGATCCTGAAAAAAACATGGCAGACTTTCTTTCTCCTTCATGGCACTCCTCTGCTCAAGTTGGCTGAGACCACATCACTGCTAGGAGAAACATTGTCATTTCTTACAAAGTAGAAGATTGTCAGCTGTGAAGTAGGGCCTGATCTCTTGTGCACTGACCAAGGGACTGTCAAAAGATTCTTAATTGTTAATTTCACTGGATGTTTTCTCCAAGGATTGTTCATATGGGAAAGCCCACCAAGCATCAGCTTTTTCTTGGTGTGAGAGCTCTAAATAACATCAGTTCCCTTTGGCCTCCTTTCTTTCTGACCTTCCTAAGTTAAAGTACACCTTTTCTCCAGCAGTCAGCATTGAGGTGACTTACCTAGAGGTAGTTTTTACTTTTCAGTCAAACAGCTCTGTAAAGAAAGCTGCCTCTTGCTGACTAAGCTACTTCTTAGGACTTTACCATCAATACCAAGGTGGAATCTAACTGTTTCATTCTGTTTGTATGATTTAAGGACGCATGCAGATATTTGGTCTAAAGTAGTGTAAGATTGGGGTGGTTGTTCACACAGAATTACAGAATATGTGGGGTTGTAAAGGACTTCAAAAGATTATCCAATTCATCCCCCTGCCAGAACAGGATCAGCTGGAGTAGATCATACAGGAACATATCCAGGCAGGTTTTGAAAGTCTCCAGAGAAGGAGACCCCACAACCTCCCTGGGCAGCCTGCTCTGGGGTTCTGGCATCCTCATTGTGAAAATGTTTTCCCTTAATTCATGTGGGACCTCCTCTGATGTAGCCTGCACCCATTGCCTCTTGTCCTGTCATCGAACATCACTGAGCAGAGCCTTGTTCTGTTCTCCTGACACTGCCCTTCACATCTTTACAAACGTGAATGAAGTCACTCCTCAGGCTCTTTCTCTCCAGGCTAAAGAGCCCCAGCTCCCTCAGCCTTTCCCCACAAGGGAAATGTGCCACTGCCTTCATCATCTTTGTGGCTCTGCACTGGACTCTTCCAAGCAGTTCCCTGAGGTCCTTCTTGAACTGAAGGCCCCAGAACTGGGCACAGTGTTCTAGATGTGGCCTCGCTAGGGCAGAGTAGAGGGGGAGGAGAACCTCTCTGGACCTATTAACCGCAGGTCTTCTACTCCTTCTCAGGATGTCTTTGGCCTTCTTGGCCATGAAGGCACATTGGTGGCATGTGGTCATCCTTCTGTCCACCAGAACTCTCTGTTTTTTTTTCTTTCTGCTTCTCTCCGATAGGTCAATTCCCAACCTGTACTGGTCCACAGGGTTATTCTTTCTCAAATGCAAGACTATCCTTGTTCTTTTTGGATTTTTTTTGATTTCTCTCTGGCCAACTCTCCAGTTTGTCCTGGTCTCATTGAACGGTGGCACAGCCAGAGCGGTTTCAGCCACTCCTCCCAGTTTGGTGCTATCAGCATTTTCTGATAGAGCCTTCTGTGCCCTCAGCCAGGTCTTTGATGAATGTAATGAACAGCACTGGTCCCAGTACTCACCCCTGAGTGTCCCCACTAGATATAGGCCTCAAACTAGACTCTCTCCCATTGACCCCAACTCTCTGACTTCTTTAATCAGTTCATATCCACCTAATTCTACAACATCCAGACCCCACTTCCACTTAGCAGTCCGTGCTCTGGGTTGGTGAGCTTTCTGGTGACAAAATAATTGGGGAGCTTGCTTGGAAAGCAACATGAGCCATGTATGAGGCTCTTGCCTCTGGCTGTTGGACTTCAGGGCCTGCTTATTTCAAAATCAAGGTCTGGTGTGGTAGAATTTTGTTCTCCTGGGGGGAGTGGGGGTGGAATGGAAACTAAATGCAAACCCAAGTTTCCTGTCCATGTAAAAACAGTAATAATTCATGGACTTTTAACTGAGCTGGGCCAGGGGCTGGTATCTTACAACCGGCTTCTGTTTCCAAGCCGTGTGCATTTAATTGCAAGGTACCACTTAGAAGGGAAGCTCTCTTCAAAGACCACACACGCATTACTGGAAAGGATATTGTGGTGTGAGAAAGATCCAGTGGTAGTCATCCAATGGTTTGCTTCTACCTGAACTTAATGGATGATAATGCATCTTTTATGTCATGAGTAATGATAAATTCACTGCACTAATAGGTCCATATGCCATAACAATAGACCACTGCTCCAGTAAGTTCCTCTTTCACGTGAAAAATTGCTTATGCATTGAGAAGAAGTTGACAAGTAAATTACTGAATGCTACCATCTTTGATACAGTGATGAACAACAACTGTTAAAGTCTGTTAATGAAAACTGTTAATGTCTGCTTACTTTGAAGAAATTTTCCATTTTCTTCAAAGTAAACAGACAGAGAATAGGGACTGTTAGAAATCACACAATCATGGAGTGGTTTGGGTTGGAAGGGTCATTAGAAGCTCATCTAGTCCAACCCCTCCCTAGTCAGCAGGGACACCTGCAACTAGAGCAGATTGCTTTAGAGCCCCAAACAACCTGACCTGGAATTGGTTCCAGCAATGGAGCTGGGCACTAATTTGGGCAACCTGGCCAGGACCTAACCATCCTCAGTGTAGTAAAATTCTTCCTTGCATTTATTTTGAATCATAGACTCATAGAATGGCTTTGATTTGAAGGGACTTCAGAAATAATCTACTCCCAGCACCTCTTGCCACAGGCAGGGATGCCTTTCAACTACACTTGGTTGCCTGAGGCCTCATCCAACCTGGCCTTGAACACTTCCAGGGAAGGGACGTCCACAACCACTCTGGGCAACCTGTTCCAGAGTTCTACCATCCTCATACCGAAGAATTTCTTCCTGAGATCTAGTCTAACCCTACTCTCTCCCTCAGCTTCAGAACATTCTCCCTTGTCCTGTATCTGGACACCCTTAGGAAAAGACCCTCTCCAGCTTTCCAGTAGGTCTCCCTTCAGGTGTTGGAAAGCAGCTCTGAAGTTCCCCCAGGGTTTCTCTTTTGTCCAGGCTGAACAACCCAAATTCTCTCAGCCTGTTTTCAAAGCAGAAGTGCTCCACCCTTTGATAATTTTTGTGGCCTCCTCTGGATTCTGTCAGCTCCATGTCCTTCTTGAGCTGAGGACTCCAGAGCCGGACACAGCACTCCAGATGAGGTCGTAACGGAGCGGGTGGGCAGAATCCCCTCCCTCCACCTGCTGCCTACACTGGCAATCAACTGGCCTTCTGAGCATAAAGAATTTATCTGCTGGACTGCTGATCTGCAACACAAATTTTAAACTCTTTTACAATAAAGTAATATTTAAATATTGATTTCAAATAATTTGTGTTCAAGTAATGCACCTCCAGGGCATTCAGTTGGAGGAGGCAGCTGCTAATCCTTCAGTTTCTCATACCTCAGCTTTAGGAATATACCTTCAATTATAGATTGAAAAATATATCGAACTGTAATTAAGGAAGATACTCAATTATTTCAAATTTTACAAATTTAAAATGAACTGGAAGAAATCTAAAACAAAAGATTTCCATCATTTTCTGCTTTTTCAGACACACTTTCCTTCTTCCCTCCTAATCTTGTCCTTTCTCTTGTTTCCATCTCCAGTGAGCAATTTGGACCCAGTAAGGAAATATGTTCTAGTAGAAGCTTAAACAACCTCTTCAGACTGTAGATGCAGATGACCTTTCATGCCTCTTTTTTTTTTTCTTTTTTTTTTTTTTTTTTCTTTTTAATACTGTTTTT
>VWZI01011136.1:16542-42129 GCA_013396835.1 Psilopogon haemacephalus | reverse complement strand
CTTCATGCAGATTTAGAGGAGTTTTTTTTTTTTTTTAATTCTTTAAAGGATAATAGAGATTGTCCTGTAAAGCAGAACTGAGAGCAATGTAGTTGTCAGTGTTGCTGGAAAAATAAACTCACTTAACATTTGCATTGCATTTTGTCCAGGTAATTTGGCTGGTAAGCAGCAGAGATGGTAGATGGAAAGTTAAGTTAAAAACAGTTGGTGAAAGAATGCACCTTTAATAACATTCTTTCTAAAGAGTTTTGCCAATGTGTTTTGAGGGTTGTAGTAGGTTTGCAGTGACCTGCCCCCCCACCTTTTAAAACCCCGGCTAAAACTCAGAAAAACACACTGGAAGTTAATAAATGAAGCTTTATATTTACAGCAATGCAAATATACAAGCAAATATTTATAAGATATAACAGATATTTACAGAAATATACAGTAAGAAAGGAATACAGACACCACACCCCTCCTGGAGACCAAAATCCCCAAGAGAGGAAAGCCAAACCCCCTACCATCTTCCCCCTTTCCCCAGCTTTATCTCANCGGACCCAGAGCCGACTGACTCTGCAAGCACACTGCCTTATCTGGATGTTTTGGGAACATTTCCCAAAACAACCTTCTTTTCTCTGTCTCAGTGAAACTGGGTGAAGTGACACTGTATGTTTAACTCTCTCTCAGGCAATAGTCTAATTTCTCACTCAAATTCTCCAATTAGCTCAAACCAACACAAGGGTGTAAGAGATTTTTTTCACAGTGGGAATAGAAATTGGCTTTGGTTGCAGTTTTAAAGAAAAAAAAAAAAAACAACAGGAAATGGAGCTTTCAAATTAAATGGAGAGAGAAGAGAATTATATTTTGGAAAGAGCGATACAGGAAGAAAATTACAAAGCAAACACAGAATCCACAGTGACCCCCTTGAATTTTTCCCCCCACTCAAACCTCCACCTGTAGTCCCCAGTGCTCCAATCCTGCCTGCTCAGCGCCTCTGCCAGCCATTGGCCTCAACAAAAGCCTGCGGAGCCCCAGACCAGGCCTGCTCCTTACCTCTTTATCCTGGTAACAGCTCCTGCCCAGGTACGGCTGGAGGGGGAGGACAGGAGAGCGAGATGGCCTCACTGTGGCCTTATAAAGAGGTAGCACAATTATGGGATTGAATAACACTTTTTTTTTCCTAGTCCCTAGAGGATTTTTAAGCCTCTAGTTCCCAGCCTGGGACCGTGTGGTGGTTTAGCCGTTAGCTGCCCCTCCCCACCAGCACAGACAGGTTTGCTGTGGCAAAGTGGGGGCTGACACGGTCAGGTTGTTGCTGTGTCAGCCCAGTGTGCTACTCCAGAGAAGGAATGCTATGGCAGTAGTGACCAAAATGGATTTTAAAACAATTTGCAGGAAGTTTACAATTAATAATATTAAAAAATAACGCTGTAGGCAGGCACTGGAGAAGTCCCAGGCTGGACTCCACAGCAGATGGGAAGGAGATTTGGGGAAACAGTCCATCTTCAGCCTTTTGGTAGGCCACATTCAGGTACTAGACGGCTGCTGTTGGGTCTCCTGGAGCCTTCTCTTCTCCAGGCTGAACAACTCTAGCTCCCTCAGCCTGTCTTTGCAGCAGAGGTGTTTCAGACCCCTGATCATTTTCATGGCCCTTGTCTAGACCCCCTGCATCACATCTATGTCCTTCCCATGTTGAGGGCTTCAGAGCTGGACGCAATACTCTGGGTGAGGTCTTTCCAGGCCTTGAATATCTCCAGGTATGGGGCCTCAACTACTTCCCTGGGCAACGTATTTCAGTGTTCCATCACCCTCATGGTATCAAATATTTCCTGAATGAACCTGCATAATTAAGCGACATGATGCAAACTGATCATTTTCTAAACACCCAGCAGTTAAAAATGAAATTCAATGATCTGATTCCAGTAGCAGGAACTGAATAGGGCACTACTCTAAAATGGAGCAGCAGGGCAGCTGAAGGAGGAGGAGGTGCTGGCAAGCAAAGCTATGTTTACTGTTGAAAGTAATTCCACTATGCAGGCAAAGGACCTCTGTAACAGACACAAGGTGATCCTCTCCAGCAGGAGGATTTTAAATGCATCATTAGCACCCATATTTCAGCCTCTCTTTACCATAAATTATAGGTAACAGTTCTTACAGGAGATCTATTCAGCAAAGAGAAAAACAGAAGGAATAAGGTAGTAAAACTGCAAAATTTCAGCAGTGTTGTGAATTTGGGCAAGGTGGACTGTGCTGGCTGATCCTCTTGGAGACCATGGTTCAAGCCCACTGCATGAAGGGACTGGCTGGAGAATGGGTGACATTCGTCCAGAAGCAAAAATAAACACAATTACTATAATTATTACAGCCTCATTTTTTGCTGCAGCAAAGAGTGAATGTCACAATTGAGGTCTTCTGGTACAGGCTATTTTAGAAGTTGACCCTGGAAACATGTGCCAGGACTCTGCTAAAAAAAAACATAAACTATTTTGTTTGAAACAAATTTATTATTTTTACACAAAGTAAAAGCTTAAATTTAAAACTCAAGCTATCAGCTTTGAAAAGGCACAGTAGAATTTCTTGCCTGTGAATGAAGGAAGACAATGAACAATCACCAGATTGGATCAGGAACATCTTCTGTGGGGTGTCTTGTAGAGTCCATCGCAATACTTCTAAACCCTCAAGGGTCAGGGCTGGGCTGGCTACCAGATGCATGCCAGAGGACCTCTATGAACCCCTCTGCCTTCCCTATGGAAAGAGAAAGGAAAGAAGGGAGAGATACTGATGGGGTAGGTAGGGAAGAAGCTAAACCATCTTGGATGGAAAGAAGAACAATCAAATGAAATAGAGACAAAGAGAAGCAAACCAATGTGGAACCCAACCCTGGATGGCAATGACCTCACTGGCACCACTGATGCTGTGGGCTGGCACTGATGAGGTTCCAGACTGGACTCAACAGAAGATGGAAACCAGATTCAGAAGCTGGATTCTGGAACTGGATTCAGGAACTGATGGACTGGGATTAAAGGCAGAATGGGTAGAGTCCTCCTCAGACACTGGCCATTGAAGAGAAGGCTGGACCCTGCTGATCCCTCATCTTGCTTCTGAAGATGATGTCCATGGGGTGGAATCCATTGCTGGTCAGTTTAGGACCACCTGGTCTGTCCACTCCTCTCTTCAGGTGCCACTCCTGAATTACAGCATGGCACTGTGGGGCACAAGATTTGACAGTGCCCTTGCCTCCAGCCCAGCCCTTGGCAGTGATTCTCATCATCATGTTCTGCTTGCCAGGAGCCCCATTCTGTGAAACCTGCCTGAACTGCAGAAAGTGCTTCAGTGAGCAGAGCCTGAGCTGAGAATTGACAGCACTGAGCACACTCAGTTCTGGTCTAGCTCAGACCAGAGCATAATCACATGGGACAAGACAATGATCAGTGGCAGGCTGCAATCTATAGGAGCTGCACATGCTTGCCACGGAGGTAAATGTAATCCCTTCTTTGCTAGTGCACAAACGTGTCAGCTTCCATTGGGCTTCTTCCCTACCCTTGGATCAAAAAATTATCTGAAGTGAAGCTGTGTGAAAAAAACACATGTGACACTGGAAAGGTTTCAGGTTTTTAATTATTAGTTTTTTATATTCTGTAAGTAAAAGATAGAACTGTGTGCATCTTAGTTTTCCTTTCAGAGTAACTTCAGACAAGGCTGTGGTACAGTGTTTGCACTGATTTATTCTCTTCTGGAGCCAATACAATGAAACTTAAAATCAACTCCAGGACTGGGAAACTGAGATGTCTTAATTGACTGAGAACCTCTGTAAGCAAGGTGACTCAATTTCCTATTTTTTAATGCTATTGATATTACAATAGCAATAGGAGACATTGGATCATGTGCAAAGATGTGTGGAGGCAGACCCAGCTCAGAACAACAGTGAACAAGGGCTTCTTGTCTTGCAGAGTGTTTAGTAGCAATGAAATTGCTGAGCAAGCTCTAAGCTTAGTTACCAAAAAAATAGTTTAGTGACTATGGTGTGAAGTCAGCTAGCATTTTCAGTTTGTGTTTGAAGTCTGTTTTGTTAACTACTGACAGCTTCTTATTCACCAGCACACCCAAGTCTTTTTCTGCAGGGCTGCTCTCAATTTCATCGTTGCCTAGCCTGGATCAATATCTAGGATTGCCCTGACCTAGGAACAGAATCTTGCACTTTACCTTATTGAATCTCATGAGATTCTCCTCAGCCCACCTCTGCAGCCTGTCCATGTCCTTCTGGATGGCAGCTATCCTATCCTTCAGTCTTACCAACCACACCACTCAGATTGGTGACATCTGCAAACTTGCTGGAGTTGCACTCACAGGTTGGAGCCTCCACAATTTCTCTGAGCAGCCTGTACAGGTGCCTGACCACCCTTATGGAAAATAATTTCACTTGTAGTGGAGTTCTCAGTCTGATCTGCTGTCTATTATTGGGTACAATTAGCCAAGGCAAGCATCCTTGCTTGGTTTTAAGCCATGTTCATGTACCATGGCAAATTCCAAGGTATAACTGGTGTTCTGTGCTCATTGTGGCTGCCACAGTGTACTGAAACAGGAGCCAATGCACCTAATAGTAAAAGCACAGCCATATGCCACAATTTTTTTTTTTCCCCTTGCTGGCAAATCCCACAAAATTACTCCTGAGAATAAAAAGCTTAATTAATTATACTGAGTGCTCAGATACTGGATCCAAAATACCCAAACAGAGAATTTAAGGGAGGAAATCTTGTTATGTTCCTGTTTATGCCAGAAGCCATAGAATTGTTCATCTTTAGTTGAGAATGGGAAATTTTATCCCCATGATCATTTTTGCAAGGGAAACACAGGTAATATTTGTCAACCCTAGACAGTAATTCTAATGGGAAGTGAAGACTCTAAATTGATGAAGACGTGAGTGTCAGATAGGAATTTATCAAGGAACTGCAGGGGATTTCTGCCTGGGATGACACACAGAAATAATTAATTTCACAGTATCATTGCCAGCTAGAGCTAACTGATGAGTTAAAGAGAAAAAACAGTAACAGGACATCTTCTGACAAAGTTCCTTAGAGGTATTTCCTTGGCTTTCTTGCTCTCAAGAAAATCCTCTCCTACTTTTGCCTGCACTCAGTCTCTGCACTTTTTCTCATGGTAGCCTCTTTTAGTGTCTGCCTGTGGCCTGATGATAGTGAAGGTGGTGGTCACCAACCTTCAGCATGTCCTGACAAGAATTTTTGGTTCAGACAGCTACTTTCTCTGCAATCTTTCCCCCTAAAAAGCTGCTTTGCAGACATGCAAACAAATGCAGTTGAGGTACAAGGGATCTTATTTTTACCTTATTTTTCCAGAGGAAGTTTTACAAGCTGCTGGAGAAACTTAAGAGCCATTTGGTAGCTGTTCAGATTGTAAGTAAAAAAATGTCTGAGCATTGTCCCAGAATTGAAGTTATGGCTTGATCCAACACCGGAAGGACATGGACTTGATGGAGCACGTCCAGAGCAGGGTCATGAAGATGATCAGGGGGGTGAAGCACCTCTGCTATGAGGATAGGCTGAGGGAGCTGGGATTGTTCAGCCTAGAGAAGAGAAGGCTCCAGGAAGGCCTAATAGCAGCCTGCCAGTACCTGAAGTGGGCTACAAGAACGCTGCACAAGAACTATTTCCAAAGGCCTGCAGTAATAGGATGAGGGGCAAAGATTTGGAATTAGAGAAGAGCAGATTTACAGGATCACAGGATGTTAGGGGTTGGAAGGGACATCTATAGATCATTGTGTCCGACCCCATTTAGAATGGATATTAAGAACAAGTTCTGCATCATGCTCTGATCTCACTCTTCTTTGAGACAGTCCATTGAAATAGGTGTGAAGAATTGAAAAGACCCACAAATAGTGGCTGATGCTTCAAAGAAGAGAACCTGCACTGCTGGGCTGCAGAGTATAGGAGTCTGCAACAGGAGGGTAAAGACAGGGTTGGTCTCTTCTCCCAGGCATCCAGTGACAGAACAAGAAGACACAGTCTCAAGTTGCACCAGGGCAGATAGGAAGAAGTTCTTCACAGAAAGAGTGATTGGCATTGGAATGAGCTGCCCAGGGAGGTGGTGGGGTCACCATCCCTGGAGGTGTTTAAAAGGAGACTGGATGAGGCACTTAGTGTCATGGTTTAGTTAATCAGAAGATGTTGGGTTGGACTTGATGATCTCAGAGGTCTTTTCCAGCCTGGTTAATTCTGTGATTCTGTGAAAAGATTTTTAGTTATAAAATATTCAGGAATATCACAGTTCAGTTGGGGAAGGAGGACAGTAATCTGCTGCTGCTGGAAGAAGGGTATTTCTAATTTAAACGTATCTGCATTTTTCAGCCTAGCTTGAAAGAGATTAGACAGACTTTCTGCTTGGAGAAGTTGATTTTTTGTTTGGATGATCTTGGGTTTAATTCATGACTACTGTTGCCAGCTTGCCACCACTGAGTGAATTGTGATGAGGTAGGTGCCAAGCCTCTGTGGTTTAAAGAGGTAAATTTGCAGCCACAGGTACAGAAACCACAATTAATCTTCACACTCTTTGTTTGAGCTAGCAGCTGTCTGGTGAACTGTGTGTTTCCATGGTATGGATGGAGATTTTCTTTACTTGAGTTGCCTTTGAAGGCTGGTTTGCTAAGACCAAAAGTACTGTAGAATCATTTTGGTTGGAAAAAAACATTTAAGATCACTGAGTTCATCCATTATCAAATTGTATCAAGGCTGGTGCCAAGCCATGTCACTGAGGACCATAACTGTCTTTTTTAAACACCTCCAGGAAGGAGATTCAGCCACCTCCCTTGGAAGCCTATTCCAGTGTTGAGAACTTTTTCATTGAAGAAGCTTTTGCTAATGTCCAGCCTAAACCTCCCCTGGTGCCACTTGAGGCCATTTCCTCTCATCCTGTCACTTGTGATGAGGGAGAGGAGACCAACACCCACCTTGCCACAACCTCCATTCATTAAATGTATTGGGTTGAGGCTAGCTGCCCCCACCCTGAGCCCAAAAGCCCAATAAAGACTCAGAATGATTTGGAAGTAAAAAGGGTAAACTTTAACAACAAGTAAGAGGGAAAGGGATTTTTTACAAAAGGTGGGAGAAAGGGAAACAAGCTTTGGGATATGGGGAATAAGGGAAAAAGGGTACAGAGACCAGGGAGAAGGGGGAGAAGTAAAAGAAAAATACAACCGCGGCAGGCAGCTGAAGTTCGATTGGCTTTGGAAAGCAGGATGCAGGAATCCTATAGCGAAAAGTCTCAGTGCCAGTCGCAGCAGACAATAACGGTGCTGGAACACAGGGCGGCAGGGAGTGGAGAGGAGAGGAGAGGAGAGGAGAGGAGAGAGGAAGAAGAAGAGCCGGGGGGCACTGGGTTCCCCCCCTTATAGTCCCAAAACCCCAGCTGGAAGTGGGAGTGTCTAACCATGTAATCTTGGAAAAGGGTGAAACCATTTCTTGGGAAAAGACAGGGGGTCCCAGGGGGCTTAAACTTTGACAGTCTAGCCTAAACCTCCCCTGGTGCCACTTGAGGCCATTTCCTCTCATCCTGTCACTTGTGTTGAGGGAGAGGAGACCAACACCCACCTTGCTACAACCTCCATTCAGGGAGTTGGAGAGAAAAAGATCTTCCCTCAGCCTCTTTTTCTCCTGGTTAAACAGAGACATTTCCTCCTGCCCTTTCAGCAGACTGACACCAGGCCGATGCTTGCTTTCACCTTCTCCTAACTCTTTTGAGCAGGAGTTAGATTGGGATGATAGCTGGCTTTCAGTTACACTTGTCACAAACATCTAAAGAAGAGGCCAGTCACTTTTAAGTGGTGCCTTGTGATAGGATGAGAGGTAATGGACACGAAGTGGAACACAGGAAGTTACTCCTGAACATCAGGAAAAACTTATTTGCTGTGAGGGTGCTGGAGCCCTGGACCAGGCTCCTCAGAGAGGTCGTGGAGTCTCCTTTGGAGACTTTCAAAACCCATCTGGATACATTCTTGTGCAAGCTTCCCTAGGTACTCCTGCTTTGGCAGGGGGATTTGGACTTGATGTTCTCTTTGGCAGTGGGGGTTGGACTCTTCTAACCCCCACAGTTCTGTGATTCTATGATTATTGTTCATAATTCCCTCCATACCCTGTAAAAAAAGCATTTAAAGGTTTTCAGCTTTTGAGGACATGGTGACAATTACCTGAAATGACAAGAATCTGGAATTTACAATCACTTCATTACTCAGGTGAGCAGCCATGAGCTGCACTCACACTCAGACATCAGCAACTGCATTGCATGAATTTCCTTCAAATCTCACTTCTCCTGCTGGTACTTGAGCATCCTTGAATCTGTCAGTTACTCCCAGTAGGAGCTGCTCCTACATACTGTAACAGATCTCTTACAAGTTATTATGGGAGAGGAATAACTGAGGAATCCTGGATCCATGAGTGAAGTGATCCAGGAACATGTATCTGGCACACCTCATGACTGAACTAGACACAAACCCAGGCAGCTGCTACAAAGAAATCTCAGAAGTCTCTTGTCTTATATGTAGAACTCTTCTATATATACAGTGTGTGCTTGCAGCACAAAAGGCAAATGGCAGCCTGGATGCATCAAAAGAAGCATGTCTGGCAGGTGAAGAGAGGGGATTCTGCCCCTCTGCTCTGCTCTGGTGAGACCTCACCTGGAGAACTGTGTCCAGTTCTTGGGCCCTCAACACAAGAGAGACATGAAGCTGATGGGAGGGGGTCCAGAGGAGGGCCACAAAAAATATCAGAGGGCTGGAGTACCTCTGCTATGAGGACAGGCTGCTGGAGCTGGGGTTGCTTAGCCTGGAGAAGAGAAGGCTCCAGGGAGACCTAATAGCAGCCTTCCAGTACCTGAAAAGGGCTACAAGGAGGCTGCAGAGGGTCTGATCCCAAAGGCCTTCAGTGATAGGTTTGGAATTAGAGATCAGATTTAGATTGGATTTTAGGAACAAGCTCTTCAGCATGAGAGTGGTGGAACCTTTCCCACAAAGGTAGTTGAGGCCCCATGCCTGAAGATATTCAAGGTCAGGCTTGACAAGTCTCTGAGCAACCTGATGTAGTGGAGGATGTCCCTGCTGACTGCAGGGGGGTTGGACTAGGTGACCTTTGGAGGTCCCTGCCAACCCAAGTAATTCTGTATTTACAAGATGTCCAAGTTCCCTTTTCTTGACTCTGCTTCAGATCTCACCACAATGCCAGCCCAGAGAGGGCTGTGTCCTTTCCTAATTGCTTCCAGCCTGCATATGCATATCCTGGTGGAGAAAAGACATGCAGGAGATCTATGGAAATGACATGCACATATAAATGATTCCTGCTCATGCTTGTTTGTGGGGACTTGTCTGCATGAATTGATACTTTATGGGAAACCAAATGTCTACCCTACTGGAAATTACTGGAAGAAAATGCTGGCCATATTTAGCTGGAATGAGGAGAGCAATTTTTCTAGCACCTTTGCAGATTTCCTTTAAAAAGCAGTAAAAAAATTGATAGTGAATTTCTCTCTTCTTCCTTCTATCTGTGGAGCACACAGCCTGTAGTCTTCATATGGCTGGAAGCTCACAATTTCTGACTTCTCTCAGAATCAGAGAATTGTTTTGGTTGGAAAAGTCCCATAAGATCATGCAGTCCAACTGTTCTCTAACTGTGCCGAGGCTAGTTTTAAGCCATGGCCCTCAGCACCACATCTCTGCCTACTTGAAACACCACAAGGGATGAAGATTCTACTATATCCCTGGAGAGCCTGTTCCAGGACTTGACAACCCTTTCAGTGAAGAAGTTTCTTCTAATGTGAATCCTAAACCTCTTTTGGTGCCACTTGAGGTGGAGAAAAGCTAAGTGTTAGTCATCTACAGCTTTGCTTTCTTTCTGTGGGCTCACATTTTAGTGACTTCGGTCTTCTACATTAGGTGCTTGAGGTACCCTACTGGGTCCTGTGCTGGGAGGTGTCAAAAATTTCCCGTCTCTTTTACTTCTTGTGGTATTTGTGGCTGCCCAGGATCAGTGCTTGCAAGCATCCTCTCTTGAGAGTCCCATCAGATGCAGTATGTGGTGGTGGTGGAACAGACAAGCTCCTGACTAAGGCATGAAAACTCAAATCTCATTCAGAGATGTGGTAAGCAGCCAGGAGATCCCACTGGGAAGTTGCTTTGTAGCCCTGGCTGTAACTGTCAGAGCTTTATGTCATTCTCCTGAGGTTTCTCAGCATATTGCCATTAGTGGGGAAGAATGTGGTGACTCCTTGTTTTCCCATCTGCACCAACAACACTGCCAAAAACACTCTGGCTGCAAGCTGCTACCTCTTCTAACAGGGCTGAGCAGCACTCCTGTGCTTCCACTGACACATCCAGCTTTAGAAGCCATCTCTTAGGGTTGTGGAACAAAGGCAATCATCTGCTTGACATGTCCACTTAAGCAGGCTATTAGGGATGCGGTGGTTTGAACTTTTCTGGCTATGTTCTGTATTAGGCTTAGCTGAGCTTGACTGAGTTGTTTGTGATTGCTCTCCAGTGCTCTCCTCCAGGTTATTCTGGCATGAGAGTCAAAGATGGTTCTCTTTCCTGTGTTGGGAAGAACAAGCTAAGAGGTCAGTTGGTAAGATGCTGCAGCCTCTTCAATTCTCAGAACAGGAAACAGTTCAAGAAGGGGTTGAGGTAAAAGATGAAGGTACTGTTTGGAGGGAAGATGGATGCATAAGTTCTTATTAGTATTAGCCCATGATGGTATCCAGATGACAAACCATCAAGTAATTCTTCAGTCCTTTAAAGAAATGGGTTTTCCTTTCAGAAATGCAGCCTGCACAACAGAATGTGATCTTATGTTTCTATGTCACTCTTGTTTAGGCACTCCACTGTGCTGGCTGGGTCCGACCTGTTCGGTGTTTATCACAGAATCCCAGCATGGTGGGGGTTGGAAGGCACCTCTGGAGATCATCTAGCTCAACATCCCTGTTAAAGCAGGATCTCCCACAGTAGGTTGTCTAGAATCATAATGTCCAGGTTTGTTTGTCATTCTCTGAAGAGACTCCACAACCTGTCTGGTTCCTGCTTCAGAGCTCCAGTACCTTCACAGAAAAGATTTTCCTTCTGTTCAGGTGGAACTTCCAGTGTTACAGTTTGTGCCCACTGCCTCTTGTCTTATCATTAGGCACCACTGAAAAGAGCCCAGCCCCATCCTCTTGAACCTCGTCTTATAACTATTGATCGGCATTGAGAAGATTCCTTCTCAGGCAGCTCTTCTCCAGTTTAATCAGCACCAGGTCTCTCAGCCTTTCCTCCTCACAGAGATGCTCCAGGCCTCTCATCATCTTTGTAGCCTCTTCTGGACTCTCTCCAGTAGTTCCCTGTCACTCTTGAACTGAGGAGCCCAGAGCCAGAGAAAATACTCCAGGTGTGGTCTCACTAGGGTAGAATAGAAGGACAGGAGAACTTCCCTCAACCTGCTGGCCACACACTTCTTTATGCTCTCCAAGATCTCATTGGCCTTCTTCACCGTGAGATCACACTTGCTGACTCATAGTGAACTACTTGTCTACCAGCACTTCCCAGTTCTTCTCCATGGAGCTGCTTTCTGGTAGGTCAGCACTTAGTATAGAGATCAGTGCCTGTCTTTCTCCCTCTGCTTCATTTATGTAATGGACACAAAGCAGATCTGAAGCCCTTATTGCCCACATTGTTCCAGGATGACTTTGTTCTTGACCACCCAGTGGAATCTGCAAACACAGAAGTCTCACCTAGCTTTACTGATTGATGAGTATTGTAATTTTTAAAATCGTTATTAATGGATACATTATGAATTAATTATTTAGTAATTATTAATCAATACATTATTACAATAAAATATTGTAAATTAATACCCCTTATGTGTCTCCCAACACTAAGTGGAGGACTTTGTTTTGTTCTGTTCTTAGAAGAACAGATGGGGTCTAGCATTCTGCAAAATGACAGCTAAAGTCACTCTGGGCACATCTCTTCATGTTTCAGGACAGAACCAAGCAGTGTGAATCAAACTGTGTGCTCATTCTCTCTGCTTCTCCTGTGCACACCCCACAGCACTTGCAGTGCCAGTGTTGTCTCTCGCAATTTGGCAGTAGGTCTGTGGCTACCACAGGAGGTCAGGTCTAGACCTTTGTTAGTGCAAGGGAATTCTGAAAATACTGATAAGCAGTGACATAATGGGAGAAGCACTTGTGTCATGGCATCTTCCTTAAGAGTGGGAGTTCACAATCCTCAGCTTGACCCTGTGTCCCAGCAGGGATGGGAGAAGATGAGAGCTGGCCATGCTCTGAAGTTCAAGATGGAATTCATTAGAGACTGCTGCTCTTAGCTCTGGTGCTTCTGTTGACATGCAGGCATGAGAAAGTCTCTCTTATCACCTCACTCTGTCACAGGAGAGCATTAAGCAAACTGAAGCCTTGGAGAAGATAATCATCAAACACAGTTGTGCTGTCTCTCAGAAACTCCTGGTTACTCATCTGCCATGGAGCTGGTCTGTGCTCTGAATATGCTGCCTTGTTCCCTGAGATGAATAAGGTTATATTATGAGCTGGTGCAGCTGGTCTGGCTCCACCAAGGCAAGTAGAATATGGTGATCTACATCCATCAATATTGTGATGTTTAGACAGCTCATTACAAATCTGCTCCTGAACCCACCAGCTTACAGAGTTCTGTAACACACAATAATTTCCTGGGGAAGAAACAAGTTGTTCTGTCTCCATTACATCCACCGTGGTGGTTCAGTTCTAACAGCACATCTCTGAAACAAGCCAGTCAATCTCAGAACATCTTAAAATATCTCCCCTTCATTGAACAACATCCAATTCCATCCTTCTGTAGGAACAGAATGAAGTAATTCATCTGTGGCATGGTTTTGCTCCCAGGTTGGACAGTGTTTTAGCCTCTGTGGATTGGATAAAGACATTACAAATAAATTACTTCAAATTCTTCAAACCTAACCCTTACCTGCCTTTCAAAGCACAGAATATCACAGAATCAGAGAAAGGTAGGAGTTGGAAGGGACCTCCAGAGATGATCATGCAGTCCAGCTCCCTTGCCAAAGCAGGATCATCTAGGGCAGGTCACAAAGGAACACATCTAGGTGGGTTTTGAAAGTCTCCAGAGGAGACTCCACAACCTCTTTGGGCAGCCTGTTCTTGTGAGCCAGCACCTTCACCATACAGAAATGTCTCCCTGTGTTGAGGTGGAACAGAATGCTTTATGTTGGAGGGAACTTCTAAAAGTCCTCTACTCTAACTTCCCCACAGTAAGCAGAGATATCTGCAACTAGAGCAGGTTGCTCAGATCACAGTCCAACCTGATCTAGAATGTCTCCAGAGGTGGGACTTCTATCACTCAGTCTAGAAAATGTCTTCCATGTGTCTAGTTGAAGTCTCCTCTCTTTTAGTTTAAACCCATCACTCCTTGCCCTGTCACAACAGCCCTGCTCAAAAATCTGTCCCCAGCTTTCTTATCAGTCCCTTTTGGTGCTGAAAGGCCACAATAAGGTTTCTCCAGACCCTTCTCTTCTCCAGGCTGAACAATCCAGCAGCTCTACCAAAATGTATTCACGGTGTAACATTCTGTGTTATTTATTATTTAGCTTGTTTTACAGTGGCTGGAAAGGATCATAAATGAGAAAAAAAGTGAGCAAAAATAGTGAAATTCCTCAGAACTACTCTCTTGATTTTCTGCAAGATCTTGGAGCCTTGACCAAGTTGGTTTATTAGGAGGTGTCTCTGCCCATGGCAGGGGGGTTGGAACTAGCTGATCTAGAAATATCTGAGGGGTGGGTATCAAGTGGATGGGGCCAATCTCTTTTTGGTGGTCAGCAGCAATAAGACAAGCAACAATGGCTACAAACTAGAATGTAGATGATTTCACCTAAACATGAGGAGAAACTTCTTTACAGTTAGAGTGATGGAACACTGAACAGGCTGCCCAGAGAGGCTGTGGAGTCTCCTTCTCTGGGAAGATCCCAAACTCTCCTGGATGCATCCATGTGTGGACTACCCTAGGTGATCCTGCTTTGGCAGGGCATTTGAACTCTATGATCTCTGGAGGTCCTTTCCAGGCTCTAGTATTCTGTGATCTTTGAGGTCCCTTCCAAACTATTCAGTCATTCTGTGATCTTTCTCCATATTACCTGGTTCTACAAGCAGTGTCTAAACGGAGAGTTTAGATGCTGCTAAACCCTCAATGCTCTCCAGCTCTTATTGAGCAAAAATGTGTTCTGCAATGCACAATTCCTGCAGGACAAGGGTGTTGAATTAAGCAATACCTAAGCTTTGGAAAGGCTTGTTAGGTATCTACAACTGCTCACAGAAACAGCAGGTGCCAGATGCAGTCTAGGGAAGTTGCAACCTCTAGACTGAAATGTGATGTGAGCAGTGAAGGTCAGCAGAGTGGGGAAGAAGCACTGAAGTTACTCTGATCCTTCAAAACATCATCAATCCAGCAATACTCAGTTGAGCAGTTCTGTTAAATATAGTGCTTTGCTTTAGCCTCTCCTCTTGGCTGTGAATGGATTCTCATCCAGCCTCCTCTACTCTGTCTTGGTAGTTTTCCTGCTTCCATTTCCCTGCTCTAGGCTCCCTGCTCCCTAGCTCCCTTGCCAGCCTTCCCCCGTACCTGCTCTGCCACAGAGCCCAAGAAGGGACTGGGTCACAGCAGTGATCCTGTGGCATGGGATGGTTCCTTGTACAAGGGATTACAGAATGATAGGTGTTGGAAGGGACTTCTGGAGATCATTTAATCCAAACTACCCCACCAGAGCAGGCACAGCACAGGCTGCATCAGGCAAAGCTTTCTGCTCAGATAGCTGAAGGGCAGCTATTTCACAGCCTCTTTCACAGCTTTGGGAAAAAGCTCAGAGAATGATATGGACTGGAGTTTTGTTTGGGGGTTGTCATGCTGGTTTCTTCTCCTGTTCTTCATCTCACAATGCCTCTTGTTTCTTTAAATCTTTAGCAGAAAGATTGGCAGGAGGCTAGGAACAGAAATTGTGAAACCATAAAATAACAGGTCGCTAAGAAAAGGGCAAGTGTTACCTGCTTCAGCTAAGGCAGCCTGTGAAGTGAATCTTGCCAAATACCTTCTTCATCTCACTTTCCAGCAATGCCCTTGTCTGCCCTGGGCATGATCCTCAACTCCTCTTTTCTTTGACTATCCCTGCGTGTTGGAGGAATTCTCATTCTCATTTAAAATGCTAGTACTGCTGGCTCTGAGTTCTCAGAGTTTCTTTTCTTCAGACACTTTCAATACTTGGAGGTGCTTTTTCTTCTAGACAGACCTCAAGATAAAAAAGAGAGAGAGAAAAGCTCTGAAAAGTTCTATGAAAAGCTCTATTTTTTAATACAAAGTTTGCAAAATAACTGAAATATTGTCAACAGGCTCAAAAGACAGCGCAGGGGCAATTCTCTGCTTATTAGCAACTTGGG
The DNA here is from genome assembly GCA_013396835.1 of Psilopogon haemacephalus. Classification (NCBI taxonomy): domain Eukaryota; kingdom Metazoa; phylum Chordata; class Aves; order Piciformes; family Megalaimidae; genus Psilopogon; species Psilopogon haemacephalus. The sequence goes on along the minus strand of VWZI01011136.1, from coordinate 26,688 downwards.
GTTTGATCAGTCTGGTGGTTTTAAGCAGTGTGACACAGACTGCTTTACAGCTGGAGGTTAGTAAAGCTGAGTGCAGGGGCTGTTCTCTACAACTACAAAAAGCAAAATCAAGACCTTGCTGCTAAACATTCTGGAGTTAGATGTTAGACTTTCCTATGCAGTCACCTCTCACCTTGATCCGTGTTTGATCGGAGATACTGTGCAGATGCCCTGGAGAAAGCAGGCATCTAACCGAGGCTTCAGCAGAATGAGTCTATAGGAAGCATTCAGATCTGATGAGTGTATCTGCATGGCAAGGCTAACACTTTGTCCATTAGATGATGATGAGACAGGGAACTGCTGGAGAGATTCCAGCAGAGGCTTACAAGGGTGCCAAGGAGCATCTCTTTGAGGAGGAAAGTCTGAGGGTCTGTTTAGGCTGGAGAAGAGTGGACTGAGAGGGGATCTTGTCAAGGCTGCTCAATTTCTAGAAAGGAGTGGGTGTCAAGGGGAAGGTGCCAGTCTCTTTTTCGGTGGCACTCAGGACAAGGAATAGTGGATATAAATGAGATTACAGAAGGTTTCACCTCATTATAAGGAGAAACTTCTTTACTGTGAGGGTACTCCAACAGACTGCCCAGAGAGGTTGTGGCATCTTCTTCTCTGGAGAGTTTGAAAGCCAACCTGGACGTGTTCCTGTGTGGCCTGCCCTAGGTGATCCTGCTTTGTCAGAGAGGTTGGACCCAGTGTTGGAAGGGACTTCCAGAGATCCCATAACATTCTATGAATCTGTGAAATTGTGATCCTGGGCAACCTGCTCTGGGTGCCTCTGCTTTAGCAGGATGGGGTGGGCTAGAGGATGTCTAGGGGCAATGGGTGGAAGTTGAGGCATAGGAACTTCCATGGAAAGATGAGGAGGAATTTTTTCACGGTGAGTGTGACAGAACACTGGGACAGGCTGCCATAGCGGGTTGTGGGGCCTCCTTCTCTGGAGATGTTCAAAACCTGGCTGGATGCATTCCAGTGTGATCTGGTATAGGTGATTCTGTTCTGGCAGGGAGGTTAGGCTGGATGATCCTCAAGGTCCCTTCCAACCCCTGATGTTCTGTGATTCTGTGATCTCCAGAGGTTGCTTCCAACCCCCACCATTTTATGATTCCGATGTCCCTTATAGGTGCCTCAGAAGGGTGGTGGGCAGTGTTAGCAACATACCTTACTGTTCTAGACACACTCACTGCTTCACGCTGACAACAGCTGTATAGCAGAGCTTTGCAAAGCCCAGGCTTTCCTAGACATCATCTACTTCAGCAGTGCTTGAGGAGCTGAAGGAGAGGTGCTCATGCCAAGGCCAGGAAAGGGAGACTGCTCCTACAGGGAACAATAGCCTGGCAAGGAGCAAGGGGGCAAGAACTCATTGCCATAAGTGAAGGGGCAACACATGGTCACTTGTCTATGCCAAAACTCAGAAGAGAGAGAAAAAAATATACAGTCCAAATAAAAGAAACCCTCCTTCCTGTAGCAGTGTGTTAACTCTGTAGTAACAAGGGCTGAGAGAAGATAACTGTCGTGGCACAACAATTTTCTTTCTCCAGCAAGAAGCAAAAGTTCTGCTCCATTAGAACAACAACCTCTGCTAAGAGAGAAGCAAGAATGTGATGGGGCATGATACTTGTGCTGGGGAAGCTTTGGAAAGAGTCAAGACAGTGTTCTTGTTTTGATTGCCTCTGACACTTCTCTCTCAGAGAACTCTATGAGCATGTATGAAGCAGCATTACCCCATGTTCCAGCAGTTTCTCTCAGAGGAGAGCTCACTGATCCTGCTGTCTGCATAAATCCTAACTTGTATTTCTTCAGTAGTCTTGCAACTCTTGAAGCCTTGAGTGATGGATGAGAAATGTTTAAACTCATTATCCCTCATCCTACTATTACAAGACCTTGTGAACAGTCCCTCCCCAGCCTTCCTGTAGGCCCCCTTCAGATACTGGAAGGCTACTATAAGCTGTCCCTGAAGCCTTCTCTTCTCCAGGCTGAAGAGTCCTAACTCTCTCAGCCTGTCCTCATAGCAGAGGTGCTCCAGCCCTCTGATCATCTTCATGGCCCTCCTCTGGACTCTCTCCAACAGTTCCATGTCCTTCTTGGGTTGGGGGCTCTATAACTGCACAGAGCACTCCAGGTGGGGTCTGAGGAGAGCAGAGTAAAAGGGGAGAATCCCCTCCCTTGCCCTGCTGGCCATGCTGCTCTTGATGCAGCCCAGCACACGGTTGGCTGTCTGGGCTGCACATGCACACTGCCAGCTCATGTTGAGCTTTTCATCAACCCAGACCCCCCAGGTCCTTTTCCTCAGGGCTGCTCTCCAGCCATTCACTACCCAACCTGTATTTGTGCTTGGGATTGTGCATTCTGTGCACCTCAGCTCAGGAAAAAAAAAAATAAAAAAATCTGGATTTGCTATCCCACCACATCAGCTGTTGAGACTAGAGTCAGTGACCAGTAGTCCACAGACTCAGTCCACTCTTTGCTGAAATACAGCTTGTTCCCAGGCCACAAACTCAACATTTTCCCTTCACGTGCTGAACAGTTCCTTGCAGGCTGGTGAAAGTACAGTGCTCTAGAGCTCCACAGGTCCCTTCACACCACAAACATCTTCAACATAGTTTTCAGGCTCAGTGACAGTTTATAGAATCATAGAATGATTCAGGTTGAAAGGGACCTCCAAAGGTCGTCTAGTCCAATCCCCTGAATGTCAGCAGGGACGTCTCCCACTAGATCAGGTTGCTCAGAGTGTTGTCCAGCCTGACCTCCATCTCCAGGGATGGGGCCTCAATTTCTACCCTGGGCAACCTGTTGCAGTGTTCCACCACTCTTTTTGTGCAGAACTTGTTCCTAACATCCAGTCTAAGTCTGCTCTTCTCTAATTTCAAACCATTGCTCCTTGTCCTATCATTGCAGGCCTTTGGAAGCAGTCCCTCTGCAGCCTTATTCATCCAGTATTGCGGAAAGATTGAGTGGTACAACCTGTTTCATTCTGGTTTGTTCTAGTGTATATGGTTTATGTTCTTTTTGGACCTGTAATACTGAGCACTTTCTAACAACGTACCAGACAATCTAACTAGTGATTGGGTTACACAATACTTTTGCCTGAAAGTGGAAGTTGTGGATTTCTTTTTTTATAGTGGATTTGTGTAGCCCTTAGAAAATGGAGCCTGGCACTAATTCAGTGACTGACAGGATTAGTTTCTTTTTAAATTATGAGTACTCGTATGGTGGGATCATCTACTAAGTCAGCCTTACATTTATTAATAGCTGTCATTTTATATTTGCTTATCTGTTAATAAAATGAGCATATTGCTGAATAACTGTGGTGCAGTTTCACTTGATACCACCAAAAGAATGGATCTGATTACTGAATCATGGCCACAATTAAAATACAACAGATAAATCCACAACAAACCACATGATTAATATGGCAGATAACTTGTCAAAGATTATGAAAAAGGTATTTTGCTGTGTGGTGCTTTGACATGAGGCATAGTTGAAGGAGATTATTTCATTGCAATACAGGGCTCAAGTCTGTTCTTAGCAGCATGGCGTGATGACCTAGACAGCAAAGATACACCAGTCCCTTCTGGTCTTAGACCCTTGCCAAGTGAGACTGCCCAAAACAGATGGCAATCCATCCTGGTTGGTTTGTTTTGCCCTCAGCAGCCTCATGTGAATGCTCTCTCATTAAATCTCACTGTTGCCGCAAGTTCCTAATTTACTGTTAAGTTTTGTTACGTCCCCCTTCCATGCAGGAGCAGAGAATCTGTCAACACAGAGATGCTGTTTCAATCCTACACATTAGTAGGTTTTAAATAACAACGCTTGCAAGCTGCAGACTGCACACAGCTGATGGTGGCAGATGCAGAACGGGGAGGGATGGAGGGCTGTGCTTTTGAGAAAAAGAGATTGGAGCGTGTCCAGAGAAGGGCCACGAGGATGATCAGAGGGCTGCAGCACCTCTCCTATGAGGACAGACTGAAAGAGTTGGGGCTGTTGAGTTTGGAGAAGAGGAGGCTCCCAGGTGACCTTTATTGTGGCTTTCCAGTATCTGAAGGGGGCCTACAGAAAAGCTGGGGAGGGACTTTTTAGGCTATCAGGTAGTGACAGGACTAGGGGGAATGGAGCAAAGCTGGAGGTGGGGAGATTGAGATTGGATGTGAGGAGGAAGTTCTTCACCATGAGAGTGGTGAGACCCTGGAATGGGTTGCCCAGGGGGTGGTTGGGGCCACATCCCTGGAAGTGTTTAAGGCCAGGTTGGATGAGGCTCTGTCCAACTTAATCCAGGGTAGGGTGTCCCTGTCCATGGCAGCGGGGTTGGAAGTAGATGATCCTTGTGGTTCCTTCCAACCCTGACTGATTCTATGATTCTAAGTAACCAATATCAAAAGTTCCATGAATTCCATGTGTTCAGAGGCACTGCTGGAACACGAGCACTTCTTTTTCATCATGATAAAAATAGCCTTTGAATTTTCTCTGCTCCTTCTTTTTCCTTCCTGGTATGAGGCATATTAATGGTGGTCGCCCAGCAGCCTGTCTCTGCTGTAAGTTTTCTGGCAGGTTTTTCAGTGGCTTGACAAAGCAGGAGAGGAGATGTGGTTAATCAGAGGACATTGATGTCAGCAAGAGAACTGGTTCTTTCCCTCCTTCTGGCACATTGCAGTCATTTCCCAACAAAGTGGCTTTGGCACCTTTAGTATCCTGGGTAGTCTCAGTGTGAAGGTGAGGACCTGTTCCCACTGCCCTTCCACTGGTCATTGGTGGACTCCAGGTTATGGTGGAAAATTCCATGGCCAAACCACCTAAATTCGATAGTCTCCTGCTTGACTTTTTTCCTGGAACTGGCTCGCTCCACTGCAGCGAGGTGTTATTCCAGAACTGAGGATCACACAGAGCTCAGGAAGGAGGGTGTTAATGCCACTACTTAAGTTAATGGACATTAGTTCTGCTGTCTGTGGGTCTAATGAATGACCTAATCTGCACAGTCCTTACAGTTGTTGTTCCTCAATCTAAATTTGGAAACTAATAGTTGTAAGATCATAACTTGCTCTAATGACTTTAAAACCCAGAATCGGAAGCTGCTTTTGCATGTCTCCGGATAGCTTGCTTTTCTAACTAAACAATTAAAATCTTCCTAGCTCAGCTGGAAGCTTGGTCCGTGTCCCTTATGTATAGTCTAAACTGTGTGTAATTAGCTCTTTACTTCCTATTAGAACATGAAACAGAAGGCTAAGGTTCACCAAAGACAAGTCCCATAACCTTTAGAAGAGGAGCACTTTGGTGTTTGTGTGATAGCAGACTGTGGTCACAGTTGCAGTTTGCTCAAAATGAGTTCTGGTGTTCCTTGCAAGGACTCCAATTTTTGCTTTTCCCCTAAAATAAATTCCTCTTTAAGGGAGCTTATTTTTGATGATGACATGGGGAGAGTAACCCAGTGGCTAAGAATAGAAACCAAGCTGAGAGCGGCAGAAGCTGAGCATGCACTGGTCTGCAACATGTGCCTTTCTGTTAGTGGAAAATACCTTTTCCCTTTAAAAAACCCCAAGCTTTCCTTCTGCCCCCACCTTCTTGCCTTCTTAGCAGGGGCAGTGCATAGAAGTGCCACAGCAGAAGAGGACAGCTGGACAGGCAGGCAGGCTGCAAGGACAGTGGGCCACCAGCCCATTTCTCATTTGCTGTCCAGAGAGCTTGTGGAGTCTCCTGCTCTGGTGAGATTCCAAACAGATCTGGACATGGTGGGCAGCCTGCTGAGGGTGACCTTGCTCTAGCAGGGGTGTTGGACTGGATGATCTCATGACTGGAGCATAGGGATAGATGGTTATAGACTCTTCATGAGGGACAGGCAGGGGAGAAGGGGACAGGGTGTTGCCCTCTTCATCAATGATAAACTGGAATCCATGGAGCTCCACCTGGGGATGTGCAACACTAAAACAGAGAGCATATGGGTAAAGGTTAAAAGGAAGGCAAGGAGAAGGGAAATCATAGTAGGAGTCTGTTACAGAACTCCTGATCAGGAAGGTGAAGCAGATGAGGCCCCTTACAAACAAATAGGAGAAGCTTCACAGTCACAGACCCTGGTGCCCATGGAGACTTCAACCACCCTGACATGTGTTGGAAGGACAACACAGTAGAGCACCAACAACCTGAGACATTCCTGGAATGCATTGATGATAACTTCCTCCTCCAAGTGGTAGAGGAACCCGCAGGAACAGGTGCTATGCTGGACTTATTCCTCACCCACAAGGAGGGGCTGGTGAGTGAAGTGAAGCTGAAGGGTAGCCTTGGATGCAGCAACCATGAAATGGTAGAGTTTAAGATCCTCAAGGCATCAAGTAGGGTGCACAGTAAACTCACTGCTCTGGACTTTAGAAGAGCAGACTTCAATATCTGCAGGGACCTCCTTGGCAGGGTGTCATGGGAAAAAAACTCTGGAAGGAAGGGGGACCCAGGAAAGCTGGACAATGCTTAAGGATCACCTCCTCCGGGTCCAGGAGCAATACATTCCTAAAACAGAGGAAGGCAGATGAGAATGCTAGGAGGTCTGCATGGATGAATGGAATGCTCCTGGACACACTTAGATGCCAGAAGAAAGCCTATAGAGAGGGGAAGCAAGGACAGGTTACCTGGGACGATCACAAAGAAATTGTTCATGCAACCAGAGCTCAGGTTAGGAAAGCTAAAGCACAGCTGGAGTTGAATCTGGCTAGGGACATTAAGTGGAACAAGAAGAATTTCTTCAGGTATATCAGCAAATAAAGGAAGACTAGGGAGAATGTGAGACCCTTCCAGCAGGGAAATGGAGAGCTGGCGACAGGGGACATGGATAAGGCTGAAATGCTCATAGAATCATATAATCATGGAATCAGTCTAGGTTGGAAGGGACCACAAGGATCAGGTAGTTCCAATACCCCTTCTTTGCCTCAGTCTTCAGCAGCAAGTGCTCCAACCACAATGTCCAAATTCCAGAGGGCAAAATTAAGGACTAGGAGAAGGAAGATCTGCCAACTATGATTGAAGATCGTGAATGTGCACAAGTCCATGGGGCCTGATGAGATCCAGCCACGGGTCCTGAGGGAACTGGCAGATGAAGTTGCTAAACCACTGTCCATCATATTTGAGAGGTCATGGCAGACTGGTGAAGTTCCTGCTGACTGGAAAAGGACAAACAACACCAATCTTCAAGAAGGGAAAAAAGGATGACCCCAGGAACTACAGACCAGTCAGCCTCACCTCTGTGCCTGGCAAGATCATGGAGCAGATCCTCCTGAAGGCTCTGCTAAGGCAAATGGAAAACAAAGCAGAGGTGTCTGATGGCAACCAGCATGGCTTGACCAAGGGCAAACCATGACTGACAAATTTGGTGGATTTTATGATGAAGTCACAGCAACAGTGGACAAGGGAAGGGCAACTGATGTCATCTACCTGGACCTGAGTAAGGCTTTTGTCTGTCCCCCATGACATCCTGGCCACCAAACTGGAAAAAAACAGACTTGATGGGTGGACCACTCACTGGATAAGGAATTGGCTGGATGGTCACATGCAAAGAGTGGTGACCAACAGCACAATGTCCAGCTGGAGACCAGTGCCAAGTGGCATCCCTCAGGGGTCAGTGCTGGGACCAGTGCTGTTTAACATCTTTGTCAGTGACATGGACAGAGGAATCGAGTGCACTCTCAGCAAGTTTGCAGATGACACCAAGCTGTGTGGCACAGTTGACTTGCTAGAGGGCAGGGATCCATATAGAGGGACCTGGACAGGCTGGAGAGGTGGGCCCAGGCCAACCTCATGAAATTCAAGAAGGCCAAGTGTAAGGTCCTGCACCTGGGTGGGCCCAATCCCAAGCACAAATACAGGCTGAGTGGCAAGTGGCTGGAGAGCAGCCCTGAGGAAAAGGACTTGGAGGTCTGGGCTGCAATGGAAGGGGTTATGATTAATTAATGCAAGATTATTTTCCAAAATTAATATTGTTTATTAATTTTGATATCCAAATTTTCCACCCCAACTTTTTTTTTTATATTAAACCAGTTTGATTGTAACAGTCATGGAATGATTACATAAACAATATCTAGATCTAGTAGTAACTATTAATATGCATAAGCAATCAATTCAAGTAAGCTAATTAACACTGGAAGAGATTTCTTGTGGTCTAGTGCCGCATGGCCACTAGATGGAACTCGGGCCCCCTTTCTGCATAAGGTGTAATCTAGGTAATATGCAAAGCTTAGATTTACTCACAAGTATTACTTCTCCTGTCTTGTGGGGTTATGAATAAATTGAAAGTACCCAGAACACTTTCAGGGTTTCTGGCTGTTCTGGCTCCTGGCCGCTGCTGCTGTTGCTGTGGCTGCTGAGACCTGACTCACCCCAAGCTCCACAGGGTGCTGGACGAAGGAGAGGGGGGCAGACGTTTTCTGATCTGTTCCTGGCTTTTCAACAATCTGTGTTGCCTTCAGGCTTGCTCGTCTTCAGGAGATGCAGGCTGCTGCGGCAGGTACTGGCAGATGTCTTGCAATGTGTCTCAGCAGAAGTGTATCTCATGCTGTTAATTGTGTGAAGGCTATTCAAGTTGTGCCTGGAAAGACTCAAAGCGGTTCCAGGATGGAATATAGCTTATATTGCTATATAATAATAAGGCATTACAGGCACAGATGCAGAACACAGAATAACCGCAAAAGCATGACGGAAGCATAAGCATGGCAAAGGCATGCTGTGTTACCTGCTTGTCTGCTTTTAATATCAATGCCTGAGATTGATTTGACCTTTTGGGAAGATCAGCTTGTCCAATCAGTGTGGCTGTAATCCAGGTTTTACCATATTTGGGTGAAAGCATAGGTTTGCTTATACTGTATAGGGAGAGACATATAAGGAGAGACACATAGGTTTAGCACAAGCTTAGCATAAGGCTAGCACATACAACTTGTTTACCTCGGTACCAGCAGGAGAAAAACAAGAGTGCTCAGACTCCACGACTCCAGGTCTTTTATCTCTTTTCCTGCCGTTTCTTCTTCCCCAAAACCAGATGGAAGGCAGAAAAACATGTCTGGGCAAGCCACTACATGTACAGGCCTATTTTGACCCTTCAGGTCTATGATGACACTGGGTTGATGAAAAGCTCAACATGAGCCGGCAGTGTGCATGTGCAGCCCAGGCAGCCAGCTGTGTCCTGGGCTGCATCAAGAGCAGCGTGGCCAGCAGGGCAAGGGAGGGGAGTCCCCTCCTTTACTCTGCTCTTGACAGACCCCACCTGGAGTGCTCTGTACAGTTATAGAGCCCCCAACCCAAGAAGGACATGGAACTGTTGGAGCGAGTCCAGAGGAGGGCCATGAAGATGATCAGAGGGCTGGAGCACCTCTGCTATGAGGACAGGCTATGAGAGTTGGAACTTTTCAGCCTGGAGAAGAGAAGGCTTTGAGGAGACCTTACAGTAGCCTTCCAGTATCTGAAGGAGGCCTACAGGAAGGCTGGAGAGGGACTGTTCACTAGGTCTTGTAATGGTAGGATGAGGGGTAACGGGTTTAAACTGGCAGAGGGGAGATTTAAATGGGATGTTAGGAGGAAGTTCTTTACAGTGAGGGTGGTGAGACACTGAAACAGGTTGCCCGAGGAAGTTGTGGCTGCTCCCTCCCTGGAGGTGTTCAAGACCAAGTTGGATGAGGCCTTGAGCGACCTGTTCTAGTGGGAGGTGTCCCTGCCTATGGTGGGGGGGTTGGAACTGGATGAGCTTTGAGGTCACTTCCAACTTAAACCATTCTATGATTCTATGACCTCCAGAGGGTCCCTTCAACCCTCACCATGCTGTGATTCTGTGATAATGTTACTGGGACATTCTAAAAGAATCTCCATGTACTTTCTTTACATACAGATAGGACTGTCAGGCTCCAGTAAGTATATGAAGGAATTGACATTTTAAGACCTTTTTAAGGTTAATATAGGAAGTTTAGAATGGAGTCCTTAATTAATGCACTACAGCAATGGTTTAGAAGAACAGTGAATGGAGCAGGCTGCCCAGAGGATATTGTGATCCTGCGCAACCTGCTCTGGTTGACCCTGCTTTCGTTGGACTAGATGATCTCCAGAGGTCCCGTTCAACCACTATGTTGTAGTTTGGGAGTTATCCAACACCACCCC
>VWZI01011136.1:0-16418 GCA_013396835.1 Psilopogon haemacephalus | reverse complement strand
ACGAAGCAGTAATTTATTAGTTGGGTTACACAGATCCAGCTGGAAGGCAGAGAGAGGGAGAGACCAATAGCCCAGAGCTCAGACCCAAGCAGCTTTGTCTTATCTGTGTTTGGGTTCTTACTTTTGTATCTGTCAGCCAACCTATGAGCAAAGGAGACATCACAAATGTTTTCCTTTCTCAGCCTATAACCTATTTTTTCTTATTAAAATATCACAAGTAACCTCAAACCAGCACACAGCACCATGCTGGGATTCTGTGATCATAGTAAAGGCTGGGCCAGATCTCACCGTTTTACATGCATGCTTGGTTTTCTGTGTTAGAAAACCAAGCAAAACGTTCCTTTTCCCCATGGTACAAAATGCAGACAGATAAATGCAGTGTCAGTTTCTCTCATGCCAGCTCATGCAGATTTATTAAACAGGCCTTCAACAAATGTGAGCAAAGATTCCTCTTCATCTGTCACAGGCAAAAATAAAAGCAAAATGAGAGTTTAAAAAATACTGATGGGTTTATGTTTTTTTAACTATTATAGGGTGAACACCAGATTCACCTCTGCTTCAGTGTGTCAGGAAAGGTAAATGACTTCCTTATTTTTCTCTTAAAATACCGTTTATTGGAAGCCATTGATACTATGTTTTGTGTGTTTGTAAGTAACCCATCCCAACAGCTCAGGTAATGTTATTTGAAGATGTTGGCTTTTGTTTTGTCCCTATTCTTAAAAGTAAATCCAGAATCACTTGACTGAGGTCAAAGAAGATGTGCTGATAGCAGACCACTCTCAATGACAGATGAATCAAGCCCATAGCTAACTCAGATTAATTTTATGTGCTGCTTGAGTTTGGTATAGATTTTTTTCCTGATCTCACTGCACACAGATGAATTTTGTTTCCAGCACTCATCCACTGGGAAAATAGAGCTGCTGTATTTAGCACAATCTAACTCAAGGTGCAGTGAAGCGTGTAGAGACAGTCTTGTTGATAACTGTGAGGTTTAGGTTGGACCCATACAGTTCTGGACTAAATTCATACTCTATTGATTAATCAGACTCTAAAAAGCAGCAGCACTTTCCAACTGTCATGACAGCTGCTTGCAGAAGTGGTTTTCCAGCTTATGAGAAAAGCAGTGTCTGTCCAGCAGTCTCTTGCAAATGAATCTGTTATCACAAAGCCAAAAGCTGCCTCCACTGAGCACCCTCTGACCAGGGAGTAGGTAGCTAAACAACAGCTGTTTTCCATCTGACTCAGAGAAAACAGCTGCTACCAAAGCAGTCACCTAGCACTCAGTGCAACCACGGCCAGTATTTTTGAAGTGCCTTCTAGCTACAAAGCCAGAACTTAGCAACACAGCATCTGTAATTTGCAGGCAGAGGTTTAGTGTAGTAAAATGGATCCAGCACAAAAGAAAAAAAAACAACAACCCAACCACCACAAAACCCAACAACCACAAAAAGTCAAACTCTGCTTGTGCAGAAATTGCAAAGAAGCGAGGTTATGTTCTGAGGAGAGGAGAAACAGAATGATACTTCTGGCTGTTGGCTGACCATCCATCCATCCAGCAGCTGTTGCATCTGCATAACTTTGTGAGAGATGTGGCTCTCAGAAAGCTGCTTGTACCAGATGTCCCCAAGGAATGAGCAATTCAGAGGTGTAGTTGGAACCAAACTTTGTGAGCAGATGAGTGCTAATTCAGTGGTCTATCTAGAGCTGGCAGACAGACCTTGTTTTGCTACCCAGAATGTTTTTTGCTGGTTTGGGCTTCATGACTTTGGCAGTGGAATAAACAGCCTTCCCTAGGTATGACACCAGGAGCATTCTGCTCTTTTAAAGCCCACTTAGCTGTTTGCAAGTTGTGTAACCTGTTGATCTGCTTAGATATGAAACATTGTAAAGAGTTACATCCTTACCTATGTATTTTGAGCAGAAGACAGGTGATCCACCAATATGGGAGTGCCTTTGGTACTTCTCATTATGCTCTGCACAACAGTGAGATGACCTATGACTAAGTATAAAGGGATCTGTGGGGAGCCACATAGTTTTTGCCTTTGTCTGGCCTACCTACTTCATATGAAATGGGTAATTCTTTCATCTCATCTAGCTAGAAGATGCCTTACTTAAGCATATGGCATTTCAGATTTATTTTATGTTTTTAAAGGGAGATTTTTTGAGAATAGAAAAAAGTGAAGAGAACATAGAATCATTTTGTTTGGGTTGGAAAAGACCTTTAAGATCTATGACTCTATGTGTGTGTGTATTGTAACAAGGTTAACTGGCTCCACAGTTCAAGAGAGACAGGGAGCTACTGGAGAAAGTCCAAGAGGCTACAAAGATGCTGAGGGGCCTGGAGATGTTTTGCCCAAAGAAGAGCAGTCTGAGAAGGGATCTGATCACTGCTCAGCAATGGGACCGTGCTTTTTCCAGTGGTGTCCAGTGATAGGACAAGGGGAAAGGGTACAAACTGGAACCAGGGAGGTTCCATCAAAATGTAAATAAAAACTTCCCTTCGAGGGTGCTGGAATCCTGGAGCAGGCTGCCCAGAGAGGTTGTGGAGTCTCCTTCTCAGGAAAGATTCCAAACACACCTGGACATTGTGATCCTGGGCGAACTGCTGTAGGTAACTCTTCCTTATCAGGGCGCTGGACTGGATGGTCCCTCACCATGTTGGTATTTTGTGATTTTGTAAATAATTTCCCATGTCAAGGTAGTTTTCTTGCAGTTACTTCTCCATTTAGACATAAGCCAAGGGTAATTTTATTAGTATCTTACAGTGTTCTAGCACCAGTGGAAGTCCTGGTTTGAGTGACTTAGCAGTAGGTAAATGATTTCATTATCATTCAATGATCTGAGCAACTTCTGCTGGTTAGGGCTGCTCAAATTGATGAGTCAATGATTGGCATCATTTAGAGAGCTCCTGTGATTACTTTCTGAGTGTATTATCTGGAAAAACCCTCTTAATATCAAACACCAGTTACTATTTTGTCCACTGTTGCACGATAAATAACTACAAAGTGAAGTCTGTAATCTTGCTAATCTACTCCTTGCCAAGATGCACAATTTATAAATAAGGTGAAGGGAAGACAGAATCACAGAATTACAGAAGAGTTGAAGAGCTGGAAGGAACTTGTAGAGCTCCAACTTCATGAGGGTCAACATACTGAGGAGGGCAGGCATAGTCTGGAGAAGATAAGGCTCTGAGAAGACCTTATTGTGGCCTTCCAGTATTTGAAGGGGGCCTACAAGAAAGCTGGTGAGGGACTTTTTAGGATGCCAGGTAGTGATAGGACTAGGGGGAATGGAGCAAAACTAGAAGTGGGTAGATTCAGATTGGATGATAGGAAGAACTTCTTCACCCTAAGGGTGGTGGGAGACTGGAACAGGCTGCCCAGGGAGGTGGTAGAAGCCCCATCCCTGGAAGTTTTTAAAGTCAGACTGGGTGGGGCTCTGAGCAGTCTGATCTAGTGTGAGGTGTCCTTGCCCATGTCAGGGAGCTTGGAACTAGATGATCCAGCCCTGACAATTCTATGATTCTATGTCATGGAGTTCAAGACACTCTGATCCCTAAATCTTCTCAGACAATCTTTTTCAAGTAGTTTTCTGTGCAGAATTTCTACCCTCTGATCACTGAGAAAGTACTTTTATTTTCCTCTTAGTCCCATATCTGTTCAGAGCCGGACTGAGGAAGTACCAAGATAAATGACAAGGTTTTACTTGACTGCTAAGTAGGCTTTTCTAAATCTCCCGTGCTGTACAGTTTGCATTAGTTTTAGATTAAGTTTATTTTTTAGATTATCCACAGTGGTTCAGCAATACCTTCTACAGCCCAAACGAAGCAATAAATAATTGCTGAGGAAATCAGGAACCAGGCTGTACATGGAAGAATCTTCTTTTTAATGCACACCAGATGTTCAGAATGGGAGACTGAATCAGGGCATGGATCCATAAAATGAAAAAGTGTAATAAGTGAAACTTGGCATTTACTTTTTTTATCAAATAACTGTTAAAAAATTCCCAGCATCCCCTACCACTATCAGAACACTTCTGGAAGGGAAGCAATGAATTCATTAGATAGTCTGTATTTCTAGAAGAACCACCTTGTCTTATACACTTCAAGGTGAGCTTTTCTTTAATAGCTTCTAGTGCCTTAATAAAAGAAATGAGCATGAGGTTCTCTAAAGTTCATGGGGAGATAATAGTATGTAAATCAAGGAGTGACTCTATTAGTCATGAAAGCTGATGGCAAAAAATCTTGGCTAACTACAAGAACAACTAACTCACATCCATTTCAGTGGGATCAGGATGTCATTCATCCTTTTATCAATGCTAATACCAGTCCCCACCTCCTTATATAGATGGAAGTTTGTTAACTGCTTGAAAGAGTCCAGTGCAGAGCCACAAGGATGATTAAAGGAGTGGAGGATCTCCCTTGTAGGGAAAGGCTGAAGGGCTCTTTATCTTGGGGAAGAGGAGACTGAGGGGTGAGCTCTGTCATGTTTATAAGGATGTGAAGGATGAGTGCCAGGAGGATGGAGCCAGGCTCTTTTCAGTGATGCCCAAAGACAGGACAAGAGGCAGTGAGTGCAAGCTGGGGCAGAGGAGGTTCCACTTGAACACAGGGAAAAACACCTTTTCAGTGTGAGGGTGGCAGAGCCCAGGAACAGGCTGCTCAGAGAGGTTGTGGAGTCTCCTCTTGAAACATTCCAAACCCACCGGATTCATTGATGTGTGCCCTACTCCAGGTGATCGTGCTCTGGCAGGAGTGTTAGACTGGATGATCTTTCAAGGTCCCTTCCAAACCCTAACATTCTGTGATTCTGTGAAAAAAGGAGAAATTAGGAGCTTGTGGAAGAGTGGAAGACTCCCAAGGTTTATGGTACCCCTACTAATATATTGAAGGCTGCAGTTCAGGAATGTAATTTCCACTGATGGAGTCAAAGTTCAATAGTTCTGTCTTAAAGCTGGAGCAAGGTTTCAGCAAGGTTTTGAAGAGTATCATGAGTTGAGTGACACTCATCTTCTGTAAAAAGCAGAAGTGCAGAACCAGAAAAACAGCAATTTGAACCTATCTCAACCCAGCTCAAGTTCTTTTAAAACAGACTGCAATATACGAGGTACCTTCATGTAAGACAGGCAGGACACCTAATTTATTTGACAAAACTAATCCAACTGCTTTCCTGACATTCCCTCTGTAGCCTGGGCCAGGAGTAGGGTAGGAAGGCATAGGAGTTCAGATAGACACAGTCAGAGACATAGGAGGAGGCCCAGAAGTGAGAAAGTACTTGCTTTCTAGACAACACAGAAGGATGGCAGGTCACTCATTGCAGTTTGTATGCCTACTCCCTTATTTTGCTTGTGGCTATGCATGTGGCTTTGGCACACTGCCTGTGACATTAATTTGGTATTATTTTAATATTTAATAGCATATTATTATAGAATACTGTGATATTTTCTGTATTCCCACAAGTGCTTGGTAGGGATAAGATGCTACATTTTTTCTTTCCTATTATAATGGGAAGCAGCCAGCTCTGCACCTTCTCTTTTATAGCTGCCTTTACCAGGCAAGACAGAGAGAAAAAGGTACATTAGTCTAATAATGAGGGTGTCAGCTTTTAGCAATTACATTTTCTCCCCGCTTTGCTCCTGGAAAGTGCAAGGCACCTATAGGATAGCTGATTACGAAAGTAAGTTACATCTTCTCACTAACTTAATATGTGCAGATACATACAGAGAAAGCGTTCCCTTGGCTAATTATTTAGTCAGTAGTCACTCCAGTTATCCCTGCCATGAAACCAAGAATCAGGAGTATAATAAGTACAGACTGAGGTGGCTGGCCAGGAAAATACATCACAGCTGGGTGGAGGAGGTCTCAGGACATACTATGTGAGATAACTGCATTTAGAGCATAGATAGAAACAGATTTTATTAAAATCTGAAAAAGTTTTCAAGCAGAATTCCTCATTGATAAACTACATGGTCAACTGTCTGATTAAAGTTATGTTGTACAAATCCCCTCTCTTACTTTAGGAGTGATTAGGTAGATGGAATTATTTGATTGCTTTTGCTTTGCTTATCTATTTTTGCTCAATTCACAAAATTTTGCTTGGCTCATAAATCTCTGCCCAGACTGAGAATGAGATCTCTCTTCCCCCTCCCTCTCCCCTCCCCCATCTCTCTCTCCCCCAATTCCCTCTCTTCCCCAACCTCCCTTTCCCCCTCCCTCTCTTTTCCCCTTTCCTTCTCCTGACGCAGTGGCAACTCAGCGTTTTCTGCAATTCACACTACTGAAAACTCCTCTCAGCCCTCCACAGTATTGCTAACTGTGACCTTCACTCTTGGACACCCTTTTCTTGCATAGAAACAGGGGAGGCTGCAGAAGTATTCTCTCAGCTTTTTCTTTCCAGTCTGCTTAGAAAATTCTTAAATCTCACATAAAGAATTAAAGGGGAACGTCAACATGCTTTAGTGAAAGAGGGCTGCATTTTTGCCTTGAATTATCAAAAGTAACTAAGAACTTTGGTGTTTGGGGGCAGATCTGGAGAGAAGACAGCCCAGTTTCACACAATTCCTATCCTCTCACCTTCCCAAAATATGGATTGAGTGGTTGCTCCCTTCCTAGCATGCAGCAAAAGCAGCTGCTTCTCAATAACCAATTTGTCTCAGTCCTATGCAAGCCATAGGCCTCATATCTTGAGAGCCATCTACTGGCACCTTATCTATTATCCACATGTATGCATCCATGCACCCTTCTCCCTGACAGAGCTGGTACAGAGCAGGTTTTACATCTTCCTGCTTTGGTAGAAACAGGAACTATTTAAAGCATCCTGAGTTCATAAATCACCTGCAGGGGATCTCTTGGAGACCTTATACCATGAGACTCCTCCATGCCCTGTCCAAAAATGTATAACAAGGCAGTGGCTAATGCAGGACCTGGGGCTACAGAGAACTTTTCCTGCCATGAGTTTCTCCTGCACAGCAATTAATAGTAGTAGTAGCAGCAGCTGCCTCATTGTGAAGTCATAGCCCAAGCAAAGTAGAAACAAGTGATGAGGCTGAAGTCAGGGCACAGTGTGCGATTGCCATAGGAAGGAGAAGCCATTTCCAGCCATATCTCCAGCAGGAGAGGGATGGACATGACCGAGCTACTTTATCATAGAATAGCTTGGGTTGGAAGGGATCTCTAAAGATCATCTATTCCAACCCTCTTTGCAGTTAGCAGGGACATCCTCAACTAGATCAGGTTGCCCAGAGCCCTGTCGAGCCTCTCTTTGAATATCTCCAGGCACGAGGCCTCAACTACTTCCCTGGGCAACCTGTTCCAGAGTTCTACCACCCTCTTGGTGCAGAACTTGTTCCTAACACACGATCTTAATCTGCTCTTCTCTCATTTCAAACCATTGCTCCTTATCCTGTCTCTCCAGGCCTTTAGAAACAGTCCCTCTGCAGCCTTCTTGAAGGCTCCTTCAGGTACTGGCAGGCTGCTATTAGGTTTCCCTGGCACCTTCTCTTCTCCAGGCTGAAAAGCCCCAGCTCCCTCAGCCTGCCTTCATAGGCTTGCTGTGCCAGAAGGTCCCATTTCTCACAGGGGGCTTCCTGGCTTCAAAACCTCACAGGGCAGGAAAGTGGGGTCAGCAGAGACACAGGTCCTCAGCAGAGGGGAAAACCAGTTGAGGGGGATGAGTAACTTCATGGATATCTCAAGTGCATGTCACAGACCTATGAAAAATGACTCTGTGCCACCACTGTCACAGTAGGTAAGTGTGGTATTTAGGACTGCACTCTGCCTTCGTTCCTCTTTGTTCAAACGGAAACTATCAAACTCTCAATTTAAGGCAGTAACAGTCTATTATTACAGAGCTTTTCTTGATGTAGTTCACAAGTGGGTTTTGTTGTGTTTTTGGTTGTTGCTTTTCATTGTCATTTACCATTTATAAGTATCATTTAACATCAATGTTTTAGCTAGTGAAGCATCTTCATTTCCATTTGTTACTGCTTTGAGTTGGTGTGCTTTCAAATAACTTCTAAGTGACAGTTACTTTTGCCTGATTGATCACAAAAATATTTCTATCATACGGAAGCAATGACATTTTGAATAACAAATTAATTACACGATAAAGAGAAATGTTTCAGGTGTCAGCAGTTCTCTGGATTGCGGTTTTGTTTCTCTGAAGGTAAAATCAAGTATATGCACAGTAACTTATAAATCAGAGAGGATCGGTGTGCTTTGATAAAATATCACAGCTAAATATTGTTGCTGTCTGTTAAATGGGCAGCAGCACTGGTTGTTGTTACAACTCTGCTGGCTGTCGGTTGTTGTGTCCAGTGTCAGTACTGACAAAGCGTCCTTTTCAGGTCCTTGGGTAGAAAATGCCAAATGATCTGGTTTTCAGACCTAGAGGCAGCGGCACCGGGAGCAGCTCCAGCACCGAGACCAGCTCCGGTGCTTAACGGTACTGAGAGGGGAAGAGGGGCGGCAGGGGCGGACTGAGGCAGCTGGGGGCGCTCCCGTGGCTCCGCGGGAGGTACAAAGGCGAGGCAGGCAGCAGCGCAGCCACGTTTGAAGCGGCAGCCACAGCTCTGCCACTGATGCCCTGCGGGGAGCAGCC
The DNA here is from genome assembly GCA_013396835.1 of Psilopogon haemacephalus. Classification (NCBI taxonomy): domain Eukaryota; kingdom Metazoa; phylum Chordata; class Aves; order Piciformes; family Megalaimidae; genus Psilopogon; species Psilopogon haemacephalus. Next base: position 7,821 of record VWZI01011136.1, on the reverse strand, counting down.
AGCGCCGAGGCACTTATTTTTTAAAAAACAACAAAACAAAAAACTCCAAGCAAACAAAAAAAAAAAACAACCCAAAACCACCAGGAAAAAAACAAACAAACAAAAAACCACCAAAGTATTAGCCATGGTTGTAACCCGGGCGAATTCCAGGGCTAGGAAAACTGTGGGCACCCAAAGTGTTGCCTCATGCAAATCTGTGGGTGTCCTGACCCCTGGCTGCAGAGAATGCCTGAACCTAACACTTGGAATGGAGGGAGGTCGGTGTGAAACCTGAGTGAGGTGTGAGCAGGTGAGTGGTCTGCTCAGGATGGTGGCTGGGCTTAAGGAGGAAGTTGAAAGACTAAGGTCTATATGGGATTATGAAAGGGAAATTGACTGGTGGAGCCAGCCTGTACCATCCCTGAGGGAGGGGCAGCAGGTGAGGGCTGCACAAATAGTAGAGGATTCCATTTCCTCTCATTACCCAGATAAAATGGATAAAGGAGGAGACCCAGAAGATGAGGGGGAGTGGAGGCAGGTTCCCCGCCCAGGGGCAGGAGATTCTCCCTCCCAATTATCCCAATTTTCTCAGTCCTACCAGCTGCCCTTGAACCACAGGTATGGGGCACTAGAAACTGAGGATCGGTCAGAGGAGGATGGAGAGGAAAGTCCATCTGCTCAGTTGCCCAGGGTGTGTCAGCCTCCCCCAAGAATTAAGACTAGTGAAACAAAGGGAAAAAGGAGAGTGACAGTTGCAGGAGATTCACTTTTGAGAGGAACAGAGGGACTGATATGTCAGGCTGACCCCTCTCACAGGGAGGTGTGCTGCCTACCTGGAGCCCAGGTTAGGGACATTGTTAGGAAAATTCCTAACCTGGTGCACTCTACGGACTACTACCCATCATTGATCTTCCATGCAGGAGAAGAAATAATGACTGTTAGTCCCAGAAAAATTAAAAAATACTTCAGGGCCTTGGGACAAGTGGTACAAGACTCAGGGGCACAAATCATCTTCTCTTCTGTTGTTCCAACAGATGGCAGAGACATTGGATTAAGCAGACAAGTACAGTCTTTTACTACATGGCTCCGTGGATGGTGTCACCACCATAAATTTTGTTGGGTTTGGGGTTTTTTTGAGAGCTCTTCTGGGCTTTTCCCTTCTCAGATATGGAATCTGATTACATAATACTTAAATTGTGAATTTGTGTGCATGTAAGTTTCTAAGGATATCAACTTCTGTTTCTTTCTTAGACAAGTCCTTCAGAAGCTTTAGCACTTCTCTTATTCAGACTTTTCATTGGTGCTCCAATCCCAAGAATGATCCCAAGAACCCTCCTGGCACTCATTATTCTCTGACTTGAAACAAAACAGATGAAGGCTGCCCACCAGCATTTCATTTTTTAGGGCAGCCAGACTACATCACCTCTCTGGCATAGATATTTTAGTGTGTTACCATGGCAGAGTAGCTGAAGTCCATATTCATGTGTATCTTGATATTCTCCCAGGGCATACAAGTGTCCTTTGTTCCCCAAAGCCTTGTATGTGACAGCTAATAGTGTCTTTGGGTGCACACTGGCACCCACACCATGTTCTCAGTTACTGTGGCAGGGATGCTCATACTGGCAGTGCACACAATGGTCAGAGATTGCCTAGTGACGCTTCTCTTAGGCAGAGATGCTGATGCAAGATCCAGCCACCAAAGGAAAGCATGGGCAGGCTGTTATCTGCTGGAATGATTTAGCAATCTATCAGGAGACAGGGAGCAGGGCTCACAGATAAGGCCTGACACAAGGTGCTGAATGCAAATTGATCATTTATCATTGCATGAAGTAATAGTATCAAATGGTGTTGGTAGGTGCCAAGTTTAAGCAATCTATCTTCTGTTGCAGTATGTGAAGCTCGTGGCCACAGGTCCTCCTGGCCGTCATGTTTGTGTGGTTCATGGGAAATTCATGGAAAGAAAACCTATTGGGAGCTATTAACCACAGAGACACAGGCTCTTGTCCCTGAGCACTCCCACCCTCCAGCTGCCTGCCAGAGGTCAAGGGAAACACCACTATAACCTTGCTCTCATCTCCTAGCTATATGTCAGAGGACCTATATGAGGTATTTCAGTTGAGTTGTTGCATGAGTTTTCAGTAAAACTATTAATTCCATTTGGTGAGGTGATTTGTAGGAATCATATCTAGGTAGAAGGCTACTATGTGGTCAGTTGGGGTCTAAACTCTAAGAGAATGTAACTTCTGCTATATCCAGCCTTATCAAAGGTGAACCTGAGTGTTGAATGAGAAATGTCATTTGAAAATGCTGGTTTGTTTGGGTTTTTTTCATTGAAGTAGTTTTACTGCCCACTAGGGAAGAAAGCAACCACTACAATTCCAGTGAGGTAAAGTATCTAGAAAGAGTAGCTAGAATAATAGAATGGTTTGGGTTAAAAGGGACCTTAAAGGTTAATCTAGTTCCAACTCCCCTGTTGTGGGCAGGGACACCTCCTACTAGACCAGGTTACTCATGACCCTGTCAAACGTGTCTTCCAACTCCTCCAGGCTTGGAGCCTTCACAGCTTCTCTGGGCAAGCTGTTTCAGTGCCTCACTACCCTTGTGGTGAAGGATTTATTCCTAATGTCTAATTTCAATCCAGCTTCTTCCAATTTGAATTCATTACTCCTCATCCTGTCACTTCATGCCTTTGCCAAAAGTGCCTCTTCAGCTCTTCTGTGGGTCCACTTCAAATTCTGGAAAGCTGAAAGAGTAGCCAGAAAGACCAATGGTAGGTACACTAAGGATGTACTCAACTCTGACATTATAACACTGCAATGCTTTTTGTGTTAAAAACAGCTCTGGCCAAAAAAGCCCAAAGAACAGAGAAGGAAAATAATTGCATCACCAGACAGAGGAAGTAGTTTGTATGGCCAAGAAACTAATGTCATACAGAAATTGTATCAATGATGGATTACCACGGGTTTCTCCTTGTAGGTCCTAGTTCTGCATGTCTGGATGTGCTGGGAAGAAAACCAGAAATAAGGCCCAGGTATCTCCACGACAGCAAAGATCCCTACCACCACCACCACTTTCTGTCTCTCATTCTTTGAAGAGCTGCCAAGCAATTGAATCCATTGTAGATCTGTCTGTCCTGGGAGATGGACGTGATTTCTGCTGCTGGTAGCAAAATGCCCAGTGCTACAAAGGTGCTTGTAGAAGTAAAGCTCTATGTAAATCAGTCATGAAATCAGACTGTTAGGTTGGTTGACCCTGGTAGTAAAAGCAGAGGTATGAATTTCTTCTTCTCCCTTGAAGACATTTTGTTGCTCTTCAGGAACAAACACTGCTGAATAACCATGACTTTATATGAATAATACACTCCTACAAACTGCATGGAATGGTAAAGCTCCAGACAGGACTATAATGGGATGCATCAATCTTTAAGATCCATGCACTTCAATCCATCTCGTTAAAACTGAAGGAGAAAGGATCACAGTATTTGTTCACATTAGCTATGCCCTTTGTGCAATTTCCCCTGACACTAATTCCATGTGTGGAGCAGCACAAAGCAGCATTGCATTACACACTTTGATAATTTTATTCTGTTTCTTGGTGTGTATTGGCGTATTTGGTTGCATGTAAAGCCTAACATGAGGCAGCTTTTTTTGGCACAACAGGTCACCAAAGTATCGGAATGTTTCAGTCAAAACCCCAACACATTACTGAAGGACAAGTTGTCTTGATGGAAAAGCTGAGACCTTTCTTCATATTCATACATGAGGAGTCTTGCTCTAATGCTGCCAATTGCAGTGAAAACTGCAAAACACTTTTCCCATAGGTGGCCATGAATTGTACTTGGATTCCACGCAAGTTCAAATGGAGAACAGGAGCCATATTGCCCTCACAAGTTAAGGCAAACAAAGTCTGATAGTAGGTAGAGGGATGTAATCTACTTGTTCATAGACCCAAGGGATCCCTCAGAGAAGTAAAAATCTCAGAATCATAGAATGGTTTAGGTTGGAAGGGACCTCAAAGATCATCCAGTTCCTACCCTCTGCCATGGGGCAGGGACACTTCCTGCTAGACCAGGTTGCTTAAGGCCTTATGCAACCTGGCTTTGAATACTACCGTGTTTACATCTTCCACAACTACTTTGAACAGTGCCTTACCACCTCCATGGGGAAGATATCCATGTGCTGTCCCAGAGTGATAGGTACACTTACATCAAGCTATCCGTATAAAATCTGTACAAATGCATATAGGCTGCCTGTGCCTTCAAACGAACCTATGCATGCTTCTTCTACCCATGAAAAATAGACGACCATCAGATCTCCTTGAGATTAACAGAATTCTGACAGGATGTGCTGGTTTGAACTAATTGGAGGATTTGAATGAGAAATTAGGCTATAGGCTGAGAAAGGAAAACACTGATGATGCTACTTCACTCATAGATTTACTGAGAAAGAAAAAAAAAAATTGTTTAAGAGCTGTAACCCCAAACATAGATAAGTCAGACCGCTTTGGGCTGTGGCAGCTTTGCATGGCCTTTCGTAGCTGAATCTGAATAATTTCACTAACTTCTTTCATGCTGTTAATGCCCCTGGCTGATCTACCTTTGCCTATCTGCTGCATAAAACAGATGATGAGATAAGATTGAGGAAGGGAGGACAGTGGTAGGGGTATCTGAAACCCCTCTTAGGGATTTCTGATCTCTGGGAGGCATGTGGTGTTTCTGTATTACCTTTTTTTACTATATATATATCTGTAAATATCTGTTATAAATTGTAAATATCTGCTTGTATATTGTGCAAAGCTGTAAATATAAAGCTTCATTTATTAACTTCCAGCTGACTGAGTCCTAGCCTGGGTTATTTCAAAGTGTTGGGGGGCAGGTAACTTCTAAACCACCACATTGTTTTAATTGGTGCCCAATATGGGGCTCAAGGTTAAATTACATTTGTTAGATTTGTAATTAATCCTGGAAGTTAAAAATGAAGCTGACCTGGCTGTTATACTCAGTCATTTCTTCTGTAACGATGTGGTTTTTACATAGATGGCTTGTGGCCAAAACTGGTATTTTTCTCTGTGATTTGGCATGGAGGAAGACTGAAGGAACATTTTGGAATTTTGGTGAGTATATGATTTCTTTTGCTGGCTTTAATATTACTGAGGTAGCTTCCAATGCTATTTTTTATGCTTTTAATAAATTAGAAAATATTAGTAATCAAATAAGCTATTCTACAACATTGGTATGCGTGATTCTCCCAAAGAGCAGTGTCCCTGACCGTTGCCAAAACTTCTATTCAAAGACCGTGGTGACATATTTAATGTGTGTCATTGTTTTTCTATTAACTATAATTTTATTCTTAATTTCTGCTCTGAGTCTGAAAGTGTCTGCTACCACTTTAAAAAGCAGATAGATAATGCCAGGAAAAGGAATAACAAAAACACAACTATCTAAACAGGGTCAGATTGCGGCTGTACTCCCAGATAACATACTGAAAACAAAACTGATATTACCACAACTGTTTATAAAAATCAAGGACAAGCCACCCAGGACTCTGATAAGACCCAAAGCATTATTTCTCCTGCTAGTTCAAATTCTCAGACAGGAATTTCTAATTCCAATCCAAAAGAAAATTCTGATTCTAAGGTGGAAGCAGCTCAAGCTCTCCAAAATTCAGATCTGTTACAAGGTCCATCTGCCATTAATCTGGCCCCTGCCAAGCTGAAAGCTATACTTGTGTCAAAACATGGTTCAAAGGAAGACTTAGGGACAGGTACCTCTGGTGATCAGAAGAAAGAAGAGGAGGAGAAACTTAGTCTTAAAGATTTGACCAGTTTACTAAGAGCTAAATATGAGGACAATGTGGGATTAGCTACCAAAATGGAAGATGGCTCTCAGGAGATTAGGAATGCTGTTAGGAGAGTTTGGTTTGGCCAGTCACCAACAGACCAGCAAGGAGAGGAAGCGGAGAAGGATGACATCCAGGGCTCCAATGATCCCCTCAGAGAGGTTAGGGAAGTTAGAAAGGAATATTCAAGGGAATCAGGAGAGCCAATCCTAAACTGGCTGGTGAAATGTCATACTATTGGTGCAAATGCCCCACCAATAGGGGACAATAGGTAGGAGATAAATCTGCAAAGCAGCTAGGCCCACTTGCAAAGGAGAGTGGAGTGGACAAACACCTGGCAAACAATCTCGGTGTGGTTAGCTTGTGGACACATCTTCTGCTGCCTGTGGGTATAAGATACACCTTCCGAGATGACTTGCCATGGGTAGCTAGGAAATGGAACACAGTTGAGCAGGGAATTAAGCTTCTGAAGGAGTTTGCTGTGAAGGAAGTGCTTTATGGAGATCATGCCATACATGAGCCTGACAACATTCCTCTTGGGACAGGTCTCATGAAGAAGTTTATTAAACTTGCTCCTTCATCCTATGATAACATCTTGGCTAGCAAAGTTTCTATCAAAGGGTGATAATGGAAGGCTCACTTGGTGAGTTTACTGATCAACTGAGAGAAACAGAGGACAGCTTGTCANTTGATCATCTGAATGGGTGCATGTTTCTGCTGCCAGGAACAGACACCCACCTCCTGCGAGGCAATTCTGGCCCAGGAGACAAATTCCACCTAGACACCAGCAATCACATGCATCACTCTGGATAATCCTGCATGACCAGTTTGGTGAGAACATGAACAAATGGGATGGTCAACCTACTTCAGTCCTTTCAAAGAGAGTCAGGGAACTGCAGAGTGGCAGAAACAGAGGCAACAATGCCAGAAGAGTAGCTGTCACTTCTTCAGCTCCTCAGAGCACTTTCAATTATTCTAATAATGGTAATTCCTCTCACAACAACACCAACCACTGTGTACACACTACATGCCATGTTCAGCATTAGGGGTGCCCTTCTTCTAGCCAGGAGGAGGAAAGGGATAGTGGAGAAAACCGAATCTATTGGAATGTATTCATTAGGTGGCCTGGCAGTTCAAAAGTTCAGAAATACAGGGCTTTAGTTGATACAGGTGCTCAATGTACTTTGTTGCCATCAAATTGCAAAGGGACAGAGGCTATAACTATTTCTGGAATCACTGGTAGATCTAAAGAGTTAACTAATTTGCAGTCTAAAATAAGTTTAACTAGCAAGGTGTGGAAGAAGCATGCTATTGTAACTGGTCCTGATGCATCTTGCATTCTGGGAATTGTCTTTTTGAGAGAAGGCTGATTCAAAGATCGTAAGGGTCATAAATGGGCTTTTGGTATAGCATCTGTAGAAACTGATGATGGTAAACTGAAATTGACAATTAGACCTGAACTTACAGATGAATCTGCAGTTGTGGGACATCATGATATAGAGGACATGAAACTGCCAATTGCTACTGAAACTGTGCATCACAGTACAGAACTAACCATGCCTCTTTGTTGCCCATTCATCAGCCAATTCATCAACTGGAAAGTCAGAAGGTCACTGAGAAAGCTCATTCACCATTCAACAGTCCTATTTGGTCTATGTGCAAGTCTAATGGCAACTGGCACCACACAGTGGACTTCCGTGCCCTTAACGAGGTGACTCCACCCATAAGTGCAGCTGTATTGGACATGCTGGAACTCCAATATGAGGTGGAATTGAAGGAAGCCAAATGGTATGCTACCAAAGGCATTGCTAATGCTTTCTTCTCTATTCCCCAAAGGAATGCAGGCCCCAATTTGCATTCACCTGCAGAGGAATCCAGTAACAATTCAACTGTTTGCCTCAGGGCTGGAAACACAGTTCAATGATCTGTCACTCAGTGATCCATAACACACTGGACAAAGGTAAAGCTCCACAGCACATACAATTCATCAATGACATCATTGTGT
>VWZI01011129.1:0-30927 GCA_013396835.1 Psilopogon haemacephalus | reverse complement strand
TTTCTCACTCAAATTCTCCAATTAGCTCAAACCAACACATGAGGTAGCTAGGAAAACTGGTAACAACTAAGAAACTATTATACAATAACTATATTACAGGGAGCTGCCTTACTGACTTGGGTTTAATCTTTCTCGGTCATAGTGAGGTTTCTCTGAGAAGCACACTGAATATCACTAGTCTCATGCATGACCCAAGATGTGCGACCAGGCCCTTCTGCAGACACCACGCCTCTTATGGGTTTTCCCCCACCAGGAGCAGGAGCAACCCACAGTCTTCCTCAGGAGATTCCTTTCACAGGAAAGCTTCCCATCCTAGCCCTCTTGGTTATCAGAGCAGTCCATTTGCTCCAGGTGGCATCTGTGGCATGGTGTGGAGTGGAACGTTTCCCTTTAAACATCCATGTTAAAACAGGGAGCTAGAAGAAGTGGCAGCTCAGTCCCAATTACCTCAGAAGCAGCTCGAACTCCTTTATAGGCAACGACGATTTCCTTCTCTGTGGGGGTGTAGTGGGCTTTAGAGCCTTTGTATGCTTTGCTCCAAAACCCAAGTGGGCAGCCTTATGTCTCTCCTGGAGCTCTTTGCCACAAGCTCCAGCTGGGTGCATTCTCACCAGCTGCAGTGTAGAGGATGTTCTTGACCTATGGTCAAGAACTGATCCCAAGGCCATGGCGTGGACCACTTCTCACTTTATCAGGTCCCCACTCAAAGCTGTTTCATTTTCTAATTACATTGAACAGGGGTTTCACAATTTGACTGTACTCGGGAATATGCATTTTCAAAAAGCCCACAAACCCCAAGAAGGACTGTGTCTCCTTCTTGTTGGTGAGCTCCACCATAGTGGCTACCTTATTAACCACCTCCATGGGAACATGGAGGTGGCCATCTTGCCATCAAACTCCCAGAAACTAGATTTCTCTGGCAGGTCCCTTCACTTTGCTTCTCTTAATAGAAAAGCCAGCATCTAACAGAATGGTGATTATCTTCTCACCTTTCTCGAAGACCTCCTCTGCTGTGTTGCCCCATACAACGATGTTGTCAAGGTCCGGAGGCCAGAGATTAACACAATCTCTGTCCAGAGGAGCAAGACCTCTTATAGATTTCTGTGCTGTGAAATTAAGGTTCAAGCGAGACCAGATATCACCACAAAACTCTTTATTGAGGGATAAAGTTGGACAGAAAGGGGAAAAGAGAGAGTGAGGGAGAGAGAGTGGGAGATAAAAAGAGAGGGAACAATGGAGAAATTAGGAGAGGGGGAAAAAAGAGCAGTGAAGGGATACAAGCAGGGATTATATTACCATCAGAGAGGGATGGGGGCGGTGAGAGAGAGGTGTGTGTGGTCCAGGGGTGCTCAGTAGCGTTAGTCAGGAGTCCGTCTTCTCACTGGTGGAGTTGTTGTTCCTGAATTCTTCTCCCCAGGTTCTTCCTCCCCAGTTCTTCCTCTCAGGTCTTTTTTATAGTTTTTCCAGTCCCAGTCTTATCAGTGTCCAGGTGCAGTTCCCCAGGAATTCCTCCTGTGCATTCTCATGCCTTATCAGGGGTCCAGTGGCAGCACCCGGGAGGGGGAGATGGGAGATGGGGAAGGAAAGAGAAACATTTAAGGGCAGGTATGGAAGTTCCCATACAATTTTCACAGTAGACATTGGTTTTGTTCGGGTAATAGCCCAAATTTTTTTTACACCACCATTAGACACAAATTGCATATTGGATACTACATGTTGTATCAACTGTATTACAAAGGGAACGATACATGGCAAAAACAGTAACAGTGCTAAGCTACATAAGAAATAGAACAGGATATGTTTCACCCAAGGTCTCCCTGGAATCCAGGAAAGCCAGCCCATATCCCATCCTTCCCAGGATTGGACAGGTACATGAGCTAATTTTCTAATCCCAGAAGACATTTGTTTCACTACTTTCCTATTGTCATCAATTTGTAAACAACAGTTAGAATCATTTACTTTCCCACAAACCCCTCCTTCTTCTGCTAACAAATAATCAAGAACCATTTGGTGCTGTATGATGGCCGTTCGCATTTGCGTAGATGGACCTGCTAACAGATCTAGGGCCTGAGCTGTTTCACTGGTGATTATTTCTAAGACTGCTTGTAACCTTATGATGTGTTTTAAGTTACAGATTGGTTCTTGAACACCACTAACCCATTCATGGGGGTTCCAAGTGGCAGGACCATAGTATTCAATAATCCGCTGTCCAGTCACCCTTTCCCCATTTTTGTCCACTTCCCTGTACCAAATGAGTGGAGACAGACCTTCTCTTTCTTCCCAAATTGTCATATACTTTGATTCCCAGGCCATTCCCTTCTCCACCTGGGAGTAAGAAGAATAGTGGGCGAATTAGTCCAATATAGCATACTCCAGTCCAATTAGGTAGTAGCCTTTTATAGGCCTGGTGCCCACATATCCAGTAATGTCCCTTCAAGGCTGTTGCTCCTTTCTCAAACAGGCCTGTGGGGCTTGTGGGAACCCAAAAATATGTAGAATTTGTCATTCACAATAGGTTAGGAAAAAGGACATTGTTTCATCTCCCCTCAGGATGTGTACAACTCCTCGTACTGCAATACCAAGCCCCAGAATCATTTTTCCACTCACATGTCTGATGGAGGAGCGGACCATGTTTTTCCCTAAGATCACAAACCCAAGACATATTTTCCTGTGACCAAAACCCTGCAAAATCCTTGGCCCCCCCAGTTTTGCTGACCCACACCCACCCAGATATGTGTCCCCTCAAAACCCATGTCTCTTCTTCTGGCTCTGTGGTCCGGGATCACGATACATTAAAGTCCATTGACCTGTACTTCTTCCAATAAACACACCTAGGTGGTGTGTCCGATTTAGACAATAGACACCTTGGCCGGGGTATTGGATTGGCCATGGGACTACATCATCTTCGGCCCAGAAGGTGTCCTTGTCCAATTCGCTAAGGGAGCTCACTAGCCACTTGGGAGCTACAGGGGTTGAAACCCAAGGCCAGGCCTCAAATCCCTGCAGCCCTTCACAAACCCAGCAGTCAGATTATATAGAGAGGACACTTCTTCTGCAAGTTGCATGAAAAGGTTAGTTACAAGAAACCCCTTGCTAGGGTCTGAGATGGAAAATACTGAGATGGCCAGGGCTGCTAGGGCATACCAGTGTATCCAGACACACATTCTGAGCTGATGAATACAGATAAAGCTACAGGGACTCAGCAGTTCCACCTGTTCCTCATGCAGCAGGTCTTGGGGCCTTCACCTGAAAGAAAAGGGAAATAGACCTGGCCCATTTTAAGGAACCGGTAGCAGATTATTGTTAGAAAGAGGGAATAATCCACCTTGTGTTAATCTTGAATTCTTTCCCATGAGCATCTTTTGCTTTCCAAGTGTATTTGTTAAGTGGGTTTTCTAGGAACAGCTGTACTGTTCCCACCATGGGGAGTTCAACCAAAACTGGTTGGCCTGGAGAGTACAAGGGGGTTTTATACTGCTCAGGTTCATGAAGGGTTGGCATGATCTTTGGAGCCATTGGACAAAAAGCTGTAATTTTGGGGCATCCCTTTACCCCCCAACAACTATTGACACTGGTTACTGCTTCCCTTAATCATTCAGCCCAGCCAGGCCTATGGGGTTTAAGGAAGTGTTTCAATAGGCCATTGGTTCTCTCCACAATCCCATTTGCCTGTGGATAATAGGGAGTATGGTATACCCACAAAATTCCTTCTTGAGTTTACCACTCTTGAACTATTTCAGCAGTGAACTGGGAACCATTACCTGATTGGCCTCTTCATGAGGCTCCCCCCACTGCCACTGGGCCCTTTTTCATAATAAATCATAAAGAGGTCTTGCAATAATTGAGAAATCAGGGATATGTTTTCTCCAAAACACAAGCAACACTAGTGCATGTTGCAAATCCCAAGGGGACACACTTCACCAAAATTTCTCAATTTCATTAGACATCTTGGGGAACTGGCACTCCAAGAGGATACACTTTACAAAATCGCGTGAAAACGCGAAACAGGGCTCTGCACTCAGAGTATGTCTCAGACACACACATACACAATTTGAGGTTCTCAGAAACACAATAGTTTCGTGATGATACTTTCACTACACAGAATCCTGCCCAATTACGCCATTATAAATGTCAATGTCTGGAGGCCAGAGATTAACATGATCTCTGTCCAGAGGAGCAAGACCTCTTCTTATAGATTTCTGTGCTGTGAAATTAAGGTTCAAGTGAGACCAGATATCACCACAAAACTATTTATTAAGGGATAAAGTTGTACAAAACAGGGGGAAAGAGGGAGTGAGGGAGATGGAGTAGGAGAGAGAGAGAGAGACGGAACAACGGAGAAATTAGGAGAGGTAGGAAAAAGAGCAGTGAAGGGATACAAGCAGGGATTATATTACCATCAGAGAGGGATGGGGGCGGTGAGAGAGAGGTGTGTGTGGTCCAGGGGTGCTCAGTAGCGTTAGTCAGGAGTCCATCTTCTCGCTGGTGGAGTTGTTGTTCCTGAATTCTTCTCCCCAGTTCCTCTTCTCAGTCTTTTTTATACAGTTTTTCCAGTCCCAGTCTTATTAGTGTCCAGGTGCAGTTCCCCAGAAATTCCTCCTGTGCATTCTCATGCCTTATCAAGGGTCCGGCAATTGGTTTAGCAACCTCATCTACCAGTTCTCTCAATACCCTTGGGTGTATCCCGTCAGGTCCCATNAGGCTTATCTCACCACCTATTGATGCTGCAGATAAGCTGAAGTAGATCGGCCAGGGAGATTAATGGTAGGAGAAAAGTTAGTAGTTTTACTCTGAGTTAGCTACCAAGACAAAGGGAAAGGAGACCATGCGAGAGAAGCAGCCACAGCGCCGAAGGGTCAGAAGCCATCTGCTACCTCTTGTTTTCAGAATAGTTCTTAAAAACAACTTTTTTTCTTTCTCAGTCAAGGTCTGGGTGAAGTAACACACTGTGTTTACCTCTCTCAGACAATAGTCTCACTCAAATTCTCCAATTAGCTCAAACCAACACACTGTTGCCCTGAGGTCCTGAAGTCTCTTTTACTTGATTGTGTGCCTCTCATTCTTGCATCATCACTACCCACTTGAAAGACCAGAAATGGGTAGTAGTCTGACGGTCACACAAGTTTGGGAATTTTATCTACAATGTGCCTTACCTGGGCACCAGGGAGGCAACAGATCTCTCTATGAAGTGGATTTGATCTGCATATTGGGCCCTCCACTCCCTTCAGTACAGAGTCTCCTATAACAGTGACCCTTCAAGGCTTCTCTTCAGAATGGGTTTTGATGGTTGGCCTGAGGCAACCTGTCTTTGGTGCAGTTTCTGGGATTTTTGTGTCCTCATCCTTACTGATTATCTGTTCTTCCTGCAGAGCCTCAAACCTATTCTGCAATTTCACTGCTGGCATTGTGCTTGTTAAAGTAGCACGCTTGCCTCATTTACTTTTGTTCCATGAGACGGAGACCTGTTCCCATTCACCCTGCTCCTGTGGGTTACTGCATGGAGGCTGACAGACTTGCTATTGGGAGGAAATCGGGCCCCCTTCTCCACTAGGAGTTAACCCTAGTTTAGGTTCTGTAGAAAGTAGATCATGAAAAAAGTCAATTTCCCTTTTGAAGTCTCTTCTAGTTCTTAGTCTCTCACCTCTTCTTTTAGTTCAGCCACCATGTTCATCAGATCACTGATCTGCTCGCACCTAACGCAGGTGTTGTCCCTGCCATCCTTCATATCCAGTGCCAGGCTCCAGCACTCACTGCAGCCAGCTGCCTGAACGTCTGCGTGCTTGTGTATGGCCTCTGAGTGCCCACTGTTACTGTACTAGCCTTTGTCTGACCCTGCTTCATTTCTTCGTTTGTCTGAGTTCCCATCTCCATCTTAGCTGCCACCAGGAGTTTGCCCTTCTGCCGAGTGGAGTAGGTTAGGTTTTTGTTTTGTTTTCTTTTTTTTCCTCCCCACCCCTGACACGCTACTCGCAGAGTTCAGTGAGCAGACCCTCCCACTCACGGGCGGGAACGAGGAGCTGGCGCTAATGGGCCATTTAAATTCTACGCTGTCCCCGGGCAACATCCCCCAGCTACGTCACTTTCCGAGTAGGCGTGCTGAGGAGAGGTGTCGCCGGTCCTGCCCCTTCCCTGGCATTCCTCTGCCCACAGGAAGTCCCCAAGGAAACCTGGAAAGGCCGAGCAAAACAAATCGAAAGCGCAGCTCCGCTGTTCATTGTCGAGGCTCTCCCACTTGCTGATCACCTGTGGGAATATGTTTTGCCACAGCTTGGCCAGGACAGATGGAGAGTAGTCTTCCTTAAATACCTCCTCTCTAGTGACAAGTGCTAGTCACTGGGTTGCTTTTAGAACTGAGTAGCATTACCACGACGCGTTAGGCAAATAAACAAAGCAACCAAACTGAGACTTATCGTTCTAAATTATAGTAAGAAATTAAATCCAGATGTTCTGGGACGGACTATGTAAATCCTGGTCATTGTCACAGCAATATTGAACATTTCAGTACACACCTTTAACTAGTGTGTATTAAAGGATTGTATATGCAAAGTTTGCAATCATTAATATTCAGCACCTACATGGTTCGGCTTGTAAAGTTTTATGAGAGAGAATTTAAATGTGTAAATCTAGAGGAACTACAAGAGTCACTGTAAACGAGTGCAGTGTTGAACAGAGTGGATTTGAGAAAGTCTGCAAGCTCAGCCTATGTCCAATTCCAAGATGCAGTTAATGCTGTTATGCTGGGACATTTTTTATTATCACAGAATCCCAGAATTACTGAGACTGGAAGAGACCTCTGAGATTATCACCAAGTCCAGCCTGTGATCTAGCACCACCACATCCACCAGATCATGGCACTGAATGCCACATCCAAGCTTGCCCTTAACACCATCAGGGACAGCAACTCCACCACCTCCCTGGGCAGTCCATTCCAGTATCTAATTCCTCTTTCCAGCAGGAAGTGCTTCCTAAAGTCCAACCTAACCTTCCTCTGGCACAACTTCAGGCCATGCCCTCTCCTCTTGGCACATGTTGCACACAGTGCTCCAGGTGAGGCCTCCCCAGTGCCAGCACAGAGCAGAATGACCTCCCTATGCTGCTGGCCCCACTGCTCCTGATACAAACCAGGATGCCATTGGCCTTCTGTGCCAGCTGGGCAACCCAGATGGTTTTCACCCAGCACTGCCATGCTCTGCCAGGCCTCTCTGCCAGGCTGCCTCCAGCCACTCATCCCCCAGACTGTAGCACTGCATGGGGTTGCTGTGGCCAAAATGTAGAAGCCTGCACTTGGCCTTGTTAAACCTCATCCTACTGGCCTCAGCCCATGGGCCCAGCCTGGCCAGGGCTTTCTAAAGTGCCTTCCTACCTTCCAGCAGATCCACATCTTGGTGTTATCTGCCAATTTACTAAGACCAGACTGCATCCCCTCATCCAGGTCATCAGTAAGGATGTTGAACAGAACTATGCCCAGTACTTATCCCTGGGGAACACCAGCTGGATGCTGCCCCACTCACAGCCACTCTCTGTGCATGTTAATCCATCCAGTTTTTAACCAGCTCTACAAATCTGTGGATTTGAAAGGAGCTCAATGCACATGGTAAGTAGGCCAGTTTGTAGTCCCAAGCCTGCAGCCCTTTTGTACACCTAAGAAGGAGCACTTTCCTCATGTTCAGTAACACTGGAAGTGATGGCTCTCAACTTCTAGGCAGTGAGAGCAGGGGTAGAAACAAGCTAATTGTAAGAAGGCCACAAAACATGCACTAGTTGTAATTCTCAAAGGACTAGGTTGGAAGTCTGGTCAATTCTCCAGAACAGAAAAAAAAAACCCAAAAAACCCACACAAAACAAACAACCACCAAACCAAAACACAAAAACCCACAGAAAAGGTCAATTTTCAATATCTGAGTTTTCTAAAAATAGAAGATATGTCTAAACTTTTGATCCTTTTGCTACAGTCAGGATGAATGATTGCCATTCTCTGCCATGCAGCTGCCTTCCAGCATGCTCTGAGCCTTCCCATCCCCTCCCACATCCTAGTACTCCCAGGGAGGAGAGGAGTGATGGTCTCCCTCACCCACCACCTCCAATTCTCAGCTGGTGCAGGTTGTTTGGC
Organism: Psilopogon haemacephalus; assembly: GCA_013396835.1. Classification (NCBI taxonomy): domain Eukaryota; kingdom Metazoa; phylum Chordata; class Aves; order Piciformes; family Megalaimidae; genus Psilopogon; species Psilopogon haemacephalus. Next base: position 22,817 of record VWZI01011129.1, on the reverse strand, counting down.
CCAGAGAATTGTACTCCACAATATCACATATTCCAGCAGACTGGGAGATAGCATTTATATCTGAGGCACTTCTGATCCAGAATCTGCAATAACCACTATGCCCTTGTAAGGCCTAAACATCCTGCAGGGCCATTTGCCCCAGCATCCGGGGCAGGACCGCTTCTGCTGCTGCCCAGGTTGTACCAGTAGGTTATCACCCTCTCCCAGATCCCATACACTTGGGCACAGCACACAATACCTCTACCCTGCCTTTGTCTGGACAACTTCTGAGCCCTTGGAAGAGCTCACCCTCTGTTAGATCTGTCTATTACATATTGGGACCTACATTTTACATCAGAAAGAGAATCAAAGCCCTTGCAGACAAACTCTGGTGCATGTGATGAATGTTGAGTGTAGGATTAAGCCTGGCTGCTTTTACAGGGTAGCTTGCTAAACAAGGAGGAGCTGCCCAGGACCACTTAATCGACCTAAAGCCACGCACACATTGATGTTTAAACTCCACCAAAGTGTTTTGCATGCATCTGTTAGCATATGGACACTGTCCTTTGCACAGATGGCCCTTGCCCAAAGAGCTGCATGGTTGGAAAGAAAGCTGCTGGAGAGAAACACAGAGAGGAAGAAAGTAACAGGAAAAAAAACCCCAAAACACACCTTAGCTGATACAGAGAGCAGTATTATCTCCATCGTTACCTTGCTGTTACCAGCACATGCCACAGGGCTGGAAGGCTGGCACAAGCCTGCGAGTGACAGGTTAATTGATAAGAGAATTCTCACTGCACACCAGCAGATGCAGCACTTATTTCTTCTGCCACATCAAGCCTGTGCTGTCCTTGATATGACTGCTAAAACAAAATCCTTACTTTTGATGTCTGCTGTTATCAACCTACAGATCAGGTGACAGAGGAATGAAGAATACTGAACACCACCAGATAAAGCAATCAGGAAAATACACAGAGAGAGCAGGACAGGCTGCTAGCAAGCTCTCCAGCCAGCTAGGTCACAGTTAAAGATCAGGCAGCTGGTGTAATTTTCCTTTCTTCTGGTAACAAATAGGGAAAGGAGAGTGGGTTAGCAGCACTTCTCAGAGAGGATCACAATACCAACTTCAGCAATGCCCTTTGTCTGCTGCCTTTGCAGGGACAGCAGTTCAACAGGGCAGGACTCAGTCCTGCAGCCTCAGTCCTCTGCCCTGATAGATTCAACCTGCACAAAGATTTCACCTCTCATTTTTACTAGGACTGGGCTAAACCTGTGTAGTTCTTGTTTTATCTGGCAAAAACTGATTGATTTTGGTCAAAGAAGTAATCCCAATGTTTACAAATGACTACAGCACAGAATAGAAATAAAAGACATAAGTCACAAAGCAAGTGAGTTCACAAGAGAGGAGAGAACCATTATGAATCCTTTTGGTTTTGCAACCTTTCGGTAGTGAACCCTTCCCACTAGGTTTGCAAACTGTTCCTGGTATTGTATATGCAACCAAGACAAATGCAGCCTGCACTGGAAATGGTCTCTCTTGCCTTAGACTGGCGTAACTGCTTCTCAAGCTTGCTACCATGAAGAAAGGCTACAAGGGCCATTTTCTCAGTGGTGTGCTTTCTGCAAATGGTGATTGCTTGGGTTTTTCTCCTCCAGACTGTGAAGTCCGTTATAATCCATCAGACTCTGAACAAATTCCGTCTCAATTTTACACAACTTTGCTCTGCAGAGGACATTCTTCCCAGGGCACAGAATGGGGCTCCCAGCGCTGTAGTGGGAAGGAGCCTGTGCACACAAGGTATAGATAGAAATGGAGAAGCTTATTCCTTCCTTGTTCTTCATTTGCTTAGCAACTGCCTTTTTAAAGGGCTGAGCTGAAGAACTTACCATCATTGCTAAATTAACAACTTAAGGGCCTTAAGGGAGGTTGCGACAGGAGAGAATAAAAAAATTACAGAATGTTAGGGATTGGAAGGAACCTCCAGAAAGCACTAAGTCCATGGCAACTAGCACTTGGAGTGTGCTGGTTTGAACTAATTGGAGGATTTTAATAAGAAATTAAACTACAAGCTCAGAAAAGTAAACATTCCAGTGTCTCCATCACTCATTTGTTTACTGAAGTGATATAAAGTTAGAATCAAAACATAGATAACTTAGAGTGGGTTTGAGCTGTGCTGGCTGCTGCATCTCTCTCTGCCTTCTTAGCTGGATCTATGTAACTTCATTAACCAGTTTCCTGCTGCTAATCCCCTAGCCAATCTATCTTGCTTACCTGGCACATAAAACAGATAGTAAGATAAGATTGAGGAGTGGGGGGAAGGTGGTAGGGTGGTTGAAAATCCCTCTATAGGATTCTGATCTCTGGGAGGGGTGTGGTGTTTCTGTACTGCCTTTTTACTGTATATATCTGTAAATACCTATATATATATGTAAGTATCTGCTTTTATCTTGTGCAAAGCTAGAAATATAAAGCTTCATTCCTTAACTTCCAGCCATCTGAGTCTAGCCTGGGCAATTTCACAGTGTGTGGGGGGCGAGGGCCTGCCAAACCACCACATGTCAGAACAGGCCCCCTCTGTGAACATTAATAATGTGATTAATAGGATGGAATAATTAATAATCTTTATTGATTTCTAAAACCAACCAAAGAGGAAAGGGCAAAAGCAAAGGTGATTTTGAGAAATGCCTGCAGTGGAGGGATCCCTCGATAAAGGGTTCAGGAATGACTAAGGGACTTTGTAGACCAGCAAGTGTCTTGTGAGAAAGAGCAACCAGCATGTTGGCAGGCAACGGGACAGGTGGGTTTAGGGAGCCAGGACCTATTGATTCCAATGTTGCAGCCCTTCTCACTGCCATTACAGACAACTATCTGAGAGAGATCTCTATAAAAGGGACCTGCATGCTCATGAAGTGTCACATAGGTACAAACAAATCAACTTCTGATGTGTTACAGGACCCCAGTTAACCCATATTGGGCTAGGCTGTGTGTCAGCAGACTTTGATAAATAGGATTTATTTTATCAAATGGATTAAATATTGCCTATCTTTACCTGCTGTGTGATAGTACTGATCAGATTTTTTATTCTTTTCCATTTATTGTGAAGTCTTCACAAGAGTTTATAGTTTTGCAGCAAAAAATGGTGTTTGAGAAGTGTATTTGTGAAGCCGCATTCGAAAATCAAATGCTGTGACAGTCATTACATTTCATAGAATGGCTTGGGCTGGAAGACACCTTAGAGATCATCTAATCCAACGTCCTTTATTAGGTGATTAGATGACCTCTATAAGATGTCTTTCAGCCTAAGCCATTCTATGATCCTATGAAATGTAATGGACAGGGAAGGCTCTCAAGTAGACCAACTCAAGGCCCCATTCAACCTGGCCTTGAAGTGGCATCTACAACCTCTCTGGACAAACCATTACAGAGTCTTGGAGAGTAGACCCTCTTCCTAAGACCCAATCTAAACCGTCTTGTATCTATTTCAAGATGCCAGATTTTTAATAGAATTTCTCCAGGAAAAGATGTACACTACTCTTACAAAGAGAGAGAGAGGACAACATCTAGTGAGTGGAAAGCTGTATTGAAAAAGCTGTACAGATTCCTACAGCCACAGAACAGAGAAGTGAGCGGGTGGAGGGCTGGACTGGATGAGCTTTGAGGTCTCTCACAACCAGATATACTGTGAATACTGGTTCTGAACTGGTGGTCGTCTGCACAGCAATGCAGAAGAGCCACAAACTGTATTGATCAGCAGTTACTGAGTGTGGATAATCAGCAGTCAAAAGTAAACCACTGAAATTTGGAGTTGCTTAAAGTGGCCAAAACAGAATGAAGAACTTTACTACTCTTCATTGGTTTGGGTTTTTTTTCAGATATTTTCGGACCCTCACTTCAGCTTTTTAAGCAGAGAAATTTCTATAAATAGTGTGCTGGTTTGAACTAATTGGAGAATTTGAGTGAGAAATTGGACTGTTGGCTCAGAAATGAAAATACATTGTGTCACTTCACTCACAACTTTACTGAGAAAGAAAAAAAAAAATGTTTTAAGAGTAGAAACCCAAATATAGATAAGTCAGACGGTTTCAGACCTCTCTGGCTGTAGCTGGTCCTTGCATGGTTCCTTTGCCTCTGCTTTTTGTAGCTGATTCTTAATAATTCTACTAACTTCTTTCCTACTGCTAATCCTCCTGGCCGATCTATCTCTGCCTATCTGCAGCATCAACAGGTGGTGAGATAAGATTGGGGAAGGGGGGAAAGGTGGTAGGGGTAGTTGGTTACCCCTCTTGGGGATTTAGATCTCTGAGAGGGGTGTGGTGTTTCTGTATTACCTTTTCACTGTATATATCTGTAAATATCTGTTATACATTGTAAATATCTGCTTGTATATTGTGCATTGCTGTAAATATAAAGCTTCATTTATCAACTTCCAGCATTCTGAGTCCTAGTCGGGGTTTATATCAAAAGGTGGGGGGGGCAGGTAACTGCTAAATTGAGAGGACAGCTAGAGAGCACTTTTTGAAAATGTAGCCCCCTGATGTGTCCACTACTGCAGCAATCAGAGAGTAGGGCACCAACAGACAACCAAAGGCCTGAATACCCTAATATACTCCAATTTTTACTTATATCTGAGTTTATAGCCTAATCCTCATCTCAACTGAAGTCAATTTGATACCTTCTTTTCTAATCAGTATTCTCTTGTAGCTAGTGGTAGACATGGTTCCCAGAAGAGATAGAGCAGAGCAGCCTTGACACAGAGACAAAAGTATTACATGACTACATCAACTCATGATGTTGAACCACATGCAAACAAATTCTTCTTTGAAGGAAATACAGCCAACAACATTTATTGGCTCCCCTGGGATAACTTCCTCGTAAAACCAAGCTACAGACATGACTGAAGGCACACCTGCTGCTCACAGAGTCCTGTCTCTCCCAGAGCTGTATCCCAATACCAACAGCTTAGCACAGAGTCCAACAGTCGCAGTTTGATCATCCACTCAAAAACCCAAATTTCAAAACAAATAGAAAACATTAGATGGTGACACACACCCAGAGAGCATAACTCCATTTATACAACTGTGTTTGTTTGAGGCTAATTGGAATATTTTAATATGAAAAAATAGACGATAGGTCGTGAAAAGAAAACAACGAACCTGGTACTTAGCCTTGTTGAACTACACACAATGAGCCCTGGACCATGGATCTGACCTGTCCAGGTCCTGCTGCAAAGCCTCCCTGCCCTCTAGCAGATGGTCACAGCCACCCGGCTTGGTGCCATCTGCAGACTTACTGAGGATGCCTCAATGCCCTCAGCTAGGTCACTGATAAAGACATTAAAGAGGACAGGCCCCAGGACTAAACCCTGGGGGAAACCACTGGTGACTGGGCACCAGCCAGGTTTAGCTCCATTCCCACCACTCCCTGGCCATCAGCCAGTTTGCTATCTACTGCAGAGGGCACTGATCCAAGCCTTGTGTGAGGAGTTTCTTAAGGAGAATGCTAAAGGAGACAGTGTCAAAGGCCTTACTGAAGTGCAGGTAGACAATGGCCATGGCATTTGTCTCATCCAGTAGGCATGTCACCTTATTACGGTTAGTCAGGGCCTGCCTTTCACAAAACTCTGCTTCCTGGGCCTGATCACCTTGTTGACTTGTGAGTGCTGTATGATAGCACTCAGGATGCCCTGCTCCATGACCTTTACTGGCACCAAGGTCAGACGCACAGGCCTGTAGTTGCCTGGAAGTGCTAGCTGGCTTTAGAGAGCACATCCCAAATGCCTCCCAGTCTTTGTGTCTGCTCTCCAGTTTTCACCTCTCGGCAAACCCTAGCCTATTAGATCTTCACTTATTTCTACACTTGCCTTTGGTATCCTCTACAAGGGATTTGTATTTCAGTAACAATTTATGCTTCAGGTGGACACAGCAGCACTCAGATTCTGCATCCTGCAGCAAACAAAAGGGGCTTTGGACCACAGTCTCCTACTTGTCATTTTTCCAAGCCAGGCACATCTCCAGAATTCCACCCAGCTCTGACTCCAGAGGGGGCAAGCCCAGATAGCACTTTTGGTCTGCCCCCATCCAGTTGACATTACAATCTCTCTCTCTCTTTTTTTTCCCTGTAACTTTGGAGCCAGCAGGACCTGAAGCTAAGCTTAGTTCTTAGTATTTCAAACCCACTGAATTGAAAGGGAATCACATGGCACTTCAATAAGTTAGTCTCACTGGTAAATCAGAGGCTAGAGCCGAAAGCTTTCAGGCTTAGAGCACAGTATTGTACAACGAGGCCTCAACATCACTTAGAATCTCCATGAGTCATCACAGAGCTGTAAATTTACTTCTGCTCCCAGCATAATGGATCCTGACACTTTGGAAAATCCCAAATATGCCTACAGGTGACACAACTGTTTTTGAGCTTCCAGCTCTGCGTAGACAGAATGTCTGATCAGTAAGCCATTTAATTTCACTCACCTCCAAATCTTTCCTTCAAGATTCTGTGAGCTTGCTGACCTCTATTTCATCAGTACTGCTCTTTGTCTCACAACTGCAAGCAGGAGTAAAACAGCAGACAATTTTATTAAACATGGACAAGCAAGCACATACTTAGTCAAGACTTTACTACTGAGTTAGGCTTAAGGCAAAGACATTAATAAATGCTTTCCTTAATCTATACCACTCCGTGTCTTTCTGCACCTGTTATTCTGAGATACTCCTTCTCTTTTATCTCTGTAGCTGCGCTGAACTTCTTTTCCCTGCTGTTTTTTTTTCATTTTATAGAACCAGATTATTTGCTTTTGCAACAGTTTTGCTGTCACAAGAAAGGAATAGAAAATGAGATCATTAATCTCCATGTGAAATGAAAGCACTAATGATAGCTTCCCCTCACTAAAGCCACCCAGTACCTCTGCTTGGACCCTGCATCAGCAACCACTCCCCAAGGGACAGCCCAACCACTTAACATTCTTATTAAAAACACTCCCACTCCTGCTTATTCATTTTTATTTTAAACAATGAAGTTAGCATTCTTAAGAGCACTAGAGGCTGAAGTGCTCTCATTAGCTACATTTTGCTGAGGAAGGCGGAAGTGATGTTAGCAGAGCAGCATTTTCTGTGTCTTCCATCTCTATGGATCACCTCTCTACAACAGTTTTAAAGGGCTCTGCTACATACAGAGTCCTAAACATGATCACTTGCTTTAAATATCTTTTGTGAGGCAAATCAGTACATCACATTCTCATATCTGGGGGTTTTATTTCATTAAATTGTTGAACATGCCTTGAAAAACACATCAAGGATTGCATTTATGATACTTTTAAGCCAAATGCCATTAATTAGTTTAGAAATGGAAATTAAAATTTAGATACTTTAATAGAATTATTAAGAATTGTTAAGAAAAAAAGAGTGCACTTCCCTACTGGCCTCTGGAATAATATGCCAAAGATTCCTTTTATGATACTTTTAAACCAAATACCATTAATCAGTTTAGAAATTGAAGTCGAAACATAGAGCACCAATAGAATCCTTCAGAAACATCAGTACACTTCCCTACTGGTCTTTGTAATTGCAGAAGAATGAAGATTCTTCCAATTCCCATGCAGTTCTAGTTCCCTGGAATCTGTTGACAGCAATTTGTGAACAACTTTTCCTGTGTGATTTGCTCTAAATGATCCTGCTCTGGCAGGGGATTTGGACTGGGTGATCTTTCAAGGTCCCTTCCAACCCCTAGCATTCTGTGATTCTGTGAACTGATCTCTTTGTGGAATGGGGAGTTTCTTGTCTCTCTTCCCCTCTCCTTGTCTCCTGGAGGAAGCTCATGCTAATGCTTTCCACCCTCCCCAGACCTGGGCTACAAAGGGGTGTCTTGTTGTATAAAAATAACTGTAAATGCATCCTCGCTCTTGCCCTCTGCCTCACATTTAGGTAACAGTCCCAAAGCCATAATCCTTGCCACTGTGAATCAAGATAAAACAGCAGAGGCAAAAATGCAGAAAGATAGGTCATGCCCTCAGCTACAGTGATCTGACATGCTCCAAGCTCTACAGGAGCAAAATCTGGTCTGTAATCCTTTGCTTTTATTAATGTATACTGTTGCTGGGACAGCCATTAGAGATGCTGCTGATGGAGCAGGCCTGTATGGTGCTGCTGGCTGTGGAAACACAGCCTTGCTCTGTGTTGTACACCTGGGACATCCTGCACCAGCAGAAAACTAAGACTTGCTGTAGGTCTGTGGAAGCAGGGAGAAGGTGAGTACCAGTGAAAGTGGCAAGGGTCAAGCCTGCAGCCTTGTTAAGCCATGTGCAGCAAAGATGGACCCACAGTGCTATGCTGTGCAGCAAAGCTGTGATCCATACTGGAGCTGCCATTCCAGGTTTTGACCTGACTATGTCCTAGTCCATAGACATAACTAAACACAGGGCAAATTGGGAAGAAAATTATAATTAAGGGAGTAGACCAGATATGATAAATTCTATTCTAGAGCCGCAGACCGCTGTCTCGGTCCCACCTCCTTTGGCTGCTCTACTCAGCAGGAAAGAAAAAAAAAAATTGCATGAGAGTCTGGTTTGATCAGTTGAGACAGAGTGCTACAGAGAGACTTGTGGGGAAGAACTAAAGGTAGAAAAAAAGGTTTGACTTTGAAGTTCCTGTACCACATGCTATCAATGGTTAGAAAGAGGATGTTATTTTTATGAGTGAGATGTCAAACATTGGCTTTTTCTCACTTTAAACATCAAAAGTTTCTTGATCACAATCTAAAAACTCATATTCAGAGGCATTTATGTCACTTGCATTCAGTTTACTAGTGAAGACGTTTCCAGTGCCTCTTTCAGAGGGCCAACCAAGTTTCAGAAAATCAAGCATTTCTTTTTCCATTGCTTCACATGTCAGCCCTAATAAGAACAGTGGGAAACAAAGAATTCTTCCTGCTAGCAGAGGATTTGCATTGAAGTTCTTCATGCAGACACAAGCAGCAAATGGAAACCAAGAAAGCAAATGGCATCCTAGCTTGGATCAGAAACAGGGTGGACAGGAGAGGATCATGCCCCTGTGCTCAGCACGGCTGAGGCCACACCTTGAGTGCTGTGTTAAGCTCTGGGCCACTCACTCCAGGAAGGAAACTGAGGGGCTGCAGCCTGTCCAGAGCAGGGTAGCAAGGCTGGAGAAGGGCCTGGAGCACCTGGCCTGGATGATAGAAAATATTTCTTCCCAGAGAGGGTTCTCAGACAGGGTCTGCCCAGGGCACCCTGGAGGTGTTTCAGCAGCCTGTGGAGCTGGTGCTTAGGGAATGGTTTAGTGTTGCCCCTGCAGTGCTGGGTCAAGGGTTGGACTGGATGAGCTTGGAGGTCTCTTCCAGATGGATGTTTTCTGTGACTCTGTGAAGCATAATATTGCCCTGTCATTTCTGGATTTCTCTTCTCCTTAAATAAAATAAAAAAGGGTACCAAAACAAAGGACAGAAACTACAGTCTCAGAGAATAAGAGTCAAAAATGGTCCTCCAGTTTTGGCTGCTGCAGCTGCTAGAGAAGAGACACTGGCAATACTGAAAATTAACAGATTCTCCCTTGGACAGAGCAGTGCACACTTAGCAGAGGTCTCATCCCACATGCCTGAAGATTTTCTTCCCTCAGCAAGCCAGGTTATACAGTCCAAGAGCTATTCAGTTCTTGTCAGGGGACGGAGAACTGAGGCATCTCTTTCAGTGGTCATGCGGCTCTCACCACGGCAAGCTTTTGTGCCTGAAACCTGAAAAGCAGCCACTCAGTTCACCACATATCAACTGTGTCCAATCCAGCTTCTCAACTGAGTTCCCAGGTGCTGCTTCTGCAGCTGAATGAAGCCAGGTTCTGCATGACAGATCTCTTCAGCACAATGCTGGAGTTCAGTTTCACTGGAAAATCTCCTGAATGAGTTCCTGAAGGAACTGCTGGAACCAGTCTCCAGAGGCTACAGCTTCTAAAGGAGCTTGTCAGATCCAATTTATAACAACAACTTGCCTAATGCAGTGCAAAATTAATGCTTCCAAGCCAGTCAGAAATTTTGTTTAAAACCTTCAGTATCTAAAATACCGAAAGGAAATTACTCAGTGCATTTCATAAATCAGGCATTTCAAGATAGAAGTTTTTGGCCAGTCTTTAAGGCCATGCTTCTTGCTGATACCTTACTATAGAAGTTTGCATGGGATGCCTATATCCAAACCTGAGTTTGAATTGCTTTTATCAGTCACAGAATCACAAAATGCCAGAGGTTGGATGGGACTTCCAGAGATCATCCAGTCCAATCTTCCTGACAAAAGCAGGATCCCCTAGAGCATGTCACACAAGAACACATCCAGGTGAGTTTTGAATATCTCCAGAGGCAGACTCCAGAATCCTCCTGGGCTGCCTGTTCTAGTATTCTGGCACCCTCACAGGGGAAAAAAATATTTCCTCCTGTTTCCATGGAACTTCCTATGCCTCAGGTTCCACCCATTGCCCCTTTTCCTGTCACTGTGCATCACCCAGCAGAGCCTGGCTCCAGCCTCTTGGCACTTACCCTGCACATCTTTATTAACAGGAATGAGGTCACTCTGTTCTGAAGGACACAGAAGCAGCAGGAAAAAGACACTCTTATTAAGAGATACAAAATATGCATATTCAGCAAAAAAAAAATCAATAAGAGGGTTACTCCAGTTAGCATAGCCTCGAGGCTAGAGTTACTTAAGTACAGAGAATTTACCGAGATGATTTCATTGAAACAGCACTTGATCAGTAATTCAATTACCATGCACAGGCCTATATCAAACAACTACACATTCAGAAGGTATGTTTGGCACACTTCCCAAAACTAATCCTTCATGCATCTTTCATATAGAAAATATAATTATATTTATGTGTACATGTAGCAGAACAAGCACTTTAAGTAAAAGGACATAATCCTGACAGCAGTTTTCCTTTTTTTTTACAGAAAGAGAAAAAAGGACTCCACTCTGTGATGAAAAAAAAAAAAAAAAAAAAAAAAAAAAAGCAAGCATGAAAGAAGATAATAAAACACCAGAGCAAAAGCATAGCATGCACCACTGTTAGTGAGGGCTGGCCCAAAGACTTCAAGGGAGCATGGAAATCCTCACCTGGCACTGAGGTTAATTTTTTTGTAGCACACCACCATGCCAGGGAGCATCAAGTGCTCTGTGTCCCACTGATACTCTCCCAGAGTCCCTGGAGATCTGTAAACTGGCTCTGCTCTGCAGGCTAGCTCTGCATTTTCTCCTACAATGGTCCCTGGCATGCTCTAGCTGTACTGATGGAAAGTAACTGAGAGCCCTGGAACTAGTTATCCTGCAGAGGAGAAGGCTGAGAGGATATCTCATCAATGTCTATCAATAGCTGAGGGCTGGGGGTCAGAAAGGAAGGGACAGGGACAGCCTCTGCTTACTTGTGCCCTGGTGTAGGACAAGGGGCAAGGGAAGGAAACTGCAGCACAGCAAGTTCCACCTCAACATGACCAACAGCTTCTTTGCTGTAAGGGTCTGTCATGGTTTTACTGTTGACAGAATAAAAACTCTCAAACGAATTGGATAAAATAATAGAATTATATTTTGGATGGAGAGATGCATGGAAAAGTTACAGAGCAGATGTAGAAGTTATAGCAACCCCTTTGAATTTTATTCCCATCCCATAACTAAATCTATAAACCCCAATGCTCCAAGTCCTCCCCTGCCGTGCCTCTGCCATTCCTAGGCCCCAAAACAGGCCTACCAATTACATATTTACCCAATAACAGCTCCTACCCAGACACAGCTGGAGGGAGAGGAAAAGGGGAATGAGCTGACCTTGCTGTGAGCTTATGAAGAGATAGCAGAACTATGGGTTTGAATAATATTCTCCTCATAGTCCCTAGAGGAGTTTTAACTCTATAATTCCCAACCGGAGACATTCCACCCCTTATTCAATCCCATAATTTCTGCTCATCTAACTAGAATCATATTTTATATAGTAAATGGTGCCATCCAAATCATCTTTCTAATACTTTCCTCAATCTGATCTATTGCTCATATCCTGGACACAGTTCTTCTTATCAAATGTGACTTCTTGGATGACATCCATTACCTAAAAAAGACTTAATAATAGCTTGTACATACTTTAAACTCAGACTCTTTCTCAATCAAAATCAAACTCCTCTGTGGAACACACTTGATCTTACCACCCTCCTGCATCACCCATCATAAATGTCCTGGACTTCTGCCATCAGGAAAAAATAACCATCCCTTGGACAGGTTGTATCCCCACCTAAAGGCGTGTGCTGGTTTGAACTAATTGGAGAATTTGAGTGAAAAATTAGACTATTGGCTGAGAGAGGAAAACACAGTATGTCACTTCACCCAGAGCTTTACTGAGAAAGAAAAAAAAAATTGTTTTAAAAGTGTAACCCAAACATAGATAACACAGATGGTTTCAGACCTCTCTGACTGTAGCTGGTCTTTGCATGGTCTCCTTTCTCTCTGCCTTGGTAGCTAATTCTCAGTAATTCTACTAATTTCTTTCCTACATCTAACCCTCCTAGCTGATCTACCTCCGCTTATCTGCAGCATCAACAGGTGGTGAGATAAGATTGGGGAATGGCGGAAAGGTGGTAGGGGTGGTTGGTTACCCCTCTTGGGGATTTTGGTCTCTGGGAGGGGTGTGGTGTTTCTGTATTACCTTTTCACTGTATATGTCTGTAAATATCTGTTATACCTTGTAGATATCTGCTTGTATATTGTGCAAAGCTGTAAATATAAAGCTTCATTTATTAATTTCCAGTGTTCTGAGTCCTAGCAGGGGTTTATTTCAAAAGGTGGGGGGGCAGGTAACTGCAAAACCACCACAAGGCAGAAAACATACATTTTTTTCTCCAACAGATCCCTTTCATGAACAGAGGAAATTTCAACTCATCTGTGTTGTGCTCAGCAGCACTCAACATCAAATAATGGACAGTCCCAGTCCATCCTCACTCAAATCCATGCAGATTCTCTTAAAGTCCCTCTCAGCACAATCTGGATCAGTCCACATATGTCTCAAATGTCATGTTTCCGCCCCTGGGGCAGTTAAATGTGGCAATTACATCCAGTCCACTCATTCTTCAAGCTGTTGCTCAATTCTGTTTCCTCATGTATGTGGGAGTGAAGATCACTTCTTCACAGATGAGTTCCTTCTCTCTGAGTTCCAGTACCTACAAGAGTCCTGTTATTCTTGTCTCTTGTGCCAGGCCATCCACCATTCCTAAGGGTTCCATCCTGCAATTCCTCCGCTCTAGCTGCACAATCAAAAGTGAACCCGCCACACCACCGGTCTGTGCCCTTATCTTCCTTAACCAATCTAAACAGAGTTGCTTTACAAATTTTATTCAACCTTTCTGAACACCTCCCCATCTACCCTCTCAAATAGACAACTGAGGAGGAGGACGGTCTGGTGGTGGACAGGAACAGGGTGGCTGAATAGGGCAGAAAATCACTCTGGGGTCAGTGCCATTCACAAGAGCCACTAGCAGGCCAGGAGCATCCATCCTTTCCTACATCTCACTGGCCAGAGGAGGCATTACTCTCAAGGCACCCTCGCAGCCGGCCCTGCTGCTTGAGGTCGGCACTAGGGCTGTTGCTACCGCTTCTGCCACTGCTGAAAGATCAGTGAGGATGTGTGGAGCTACACTGCCCTTTGCCACTGGTCCTGGCTGGCTACCAGAACTGGCAGGAATGAGCCAGAAGGGGAGCAAAAGCCCTCTGCTGCCTGTACTCGGCACTGCTGGTTCCTCCACTGTAAATTCAGGACTGACTCGCAGCGAGGGGAGCGGATCCCCGTCTCTACTCTCCACGGGTACCCCGGCAGGACACACTCCAAATGCAGGCTCACCGTTCACGGCTGCTGCCTGCCCATGCATGCTGCCTGCACTGGGGCAAAACAGGCACTGATGCATGGCAGTTTCTTGTGGTACCATCAGTTCCTCCCCTGAGTGGGGAGTGGCTATGCCCAACAAGAGGATGGCGATGACCTGCGCCATGGCTGCCACTGCTATCAGCCCGCCAATGCAGAACACCCTGCTCCTGCCTGGCGCCATCTTTGAAATGCTGCCCGGAGCCACAGAACCAGGAGAGGCTGCCAGCATAGCCTGAGCCACCTGCATTTCCACTGCTCACAGAGTTGCATCGGGAAGGGGAGACATGAATGAGCTCACCTGCTCCACTCTACCCCACCCCTCCAGTTCAGCCTGTGCGGCACTGCCCAGCACCATGCCACGGGCCAGGTCCAACCGTGGCCACTTGGGGAATGGGGGACCTGGACCGTCCTCAAGTACCTCAAATCTCTCAAGTTGCTGCCTGCCACTTGCCTCTCCCCGCTCTGTCACCCAAGGCAGGAGAGGCTTATCTCTCCAAGTCATTTTTTTCCAAGCCTGCACGGCCACCATGGGCCACCAGCCATCAGCAGGAGGGGCAAACGATTCCTCTCTGCAGACTTCCCTCTCACTCCCGTGCCACTTCAGCCCAGGGAGCGAGTTCAGAAGCACACAGCACTTTCTCATGATCCAGACTATTGCAATCAGGATAAGCACATACATACACACGGCAAGACATAGTCCCAACTCTCCCACATCTGCCTGAACTTGCTTCCACCTCTCCATCAAAATCCCAACAAAAAGCACCATTTTTTCTAAGCTTTAATTCTATGTTTTTCTCCAATTCAAACCAGTAACTTTTCCCCGTATGGGCCACCAAAAATCTGTCATGGTTTTACTGTCAACAGAATAAAAACTCTCAAACAAATTGGATAAAATAATATGTATTGGGTTGAAGCCAAGCTACCCCGAGCTCAAAAGCCCAAAAGAAAACTCAAAATGGTTTGGAAGTGAAAAGGGGTATAAAACCTTTAAATAATAAATAACAGGGGAAAATGGGGTTTTTTGTTTCTTACAGGAGGTGGGAGGAAAGGGAAACAAATGGGAATGCAATGATGCGGAAGCGAGGGAAGTGATACATAAAACCCAGGAGAAGGGGAAAAGGGAAAAAGAGATACCGCCGTGGCAGGGCTTTTAGTCTGAAAAATCGTGGTCCTAGCAGGAAGTGGGAGTGTCCAACCATGCTACCCACCCCTTGTGGGGAGTGACCCACCTGGGTGGGGGCCAAACCATCTCTGGGGAAGAGGCAGGGGGTCCCAGGTGGGCTTAACCCTTTACAAATAGAATTATATTTTGGATGGAGAGATGTATGGAAGAGTTACAGAGCAGATGTGGAAGTTATAGCAACCCTCTTGAATTTTATTCCCATCCCATAACTAAATCTATAAACCCCAATGCTCCAAGTCCTCCCCCGCCATGCCTCTGCCATTCCTAGGCCCCAAAACAGGCTATTTACCCGATAGCAGCTCCTACCCAGATATGGCTGGAGGGGGAAGAAAAGGGGAACGAGCTGGCCTTGCTGTGAGCTTGTGAAGAGATAGCAAAACTATGGGATTGAATAACATTCTCCTCATAGTCCCTAGAGGAGTTTTAACCCTATAATTCCCAACCAGGGATAGGGTCCCAGAGCAGTGGCACAGGCTGCCCAGAGAGGTTCTGGAGCCTCCTTCTCTGGAGCCTTTCCAGCATTGTCTGGATATGTTTCTGTGCAACCTGCGCTGGATTCTTTGGTGCTGCTCTGGCAGGGGTGTTGGACTGGAAGATCTCCAGAGATCCCTTCCAGCCCCTAACATCCTGTGATCCCATGCACAGCCAAATCATGGAAAAGGGAAGAACAGAGACGATCCTTTTTTTTTTGTTTTCCCCTTTTTTTTTTCTCTCTAGACAATCAAGGTTCCAGTCATATATTCCTTCATCATAACACAGAATCATAGGATGGTTTAATTTGGAAGAGACCTCAAAGATTATCTAGTTTCAACCCCCCAGTATCAGTCCAGTGCATTTCAACAGCAGGGTATCTTACAGTCTTAAATTTTTCAGCCACTTGAATTCTGCCAATAATACCATCCTATTTTCACCTGACTGCAATGTCTGGTTATTTAGCTGGCACAGATTTTATTTTAGGAAAGTTGCTTTTAAGCACTAAGAATTTAATGAGAATATCCTACTTCAAATTCTTCCCGTCTGGATTTTATAGTCTTTACTACCAATGCTTAGTCCACCAAACTGTGGGCCTGAAAGTGATTTCTCTGCTTTCATCTAATGAATTAGACCTTCTCTTTCCCTTTTCTTTATGTTTTATAACCAATCTTTCCACCCCTATAAAACAAAGCATGAACAGAGAGTTAATAATAAAGAAAATTTGTTTGTAACACTAATAACAGCACTTGAATTTTAAAGGCCACACTTGCAAAAAATTTATTAGGGCTTAAAGACTCATAAATTTTACAATTAACTACACATACGCAGATTTTTGTATATACAATGGCCCAGCTATCTACATAGCTAAAGCCATTTCAGTTGTACAATCCCTGTTTCAGCAGATGACTTGATTGGTATTGCCTGTGACTATGGGAGCTGTCTGTAGTCAGATTTGTTTCTGGAGTGGTTTAGCTCAGAACAAAACAGGTCAAACTGACCCAGTGGGTTAACCTATTTATATTTTCACAACACAGAACTGGAAAAAGTAGCACACAAAAACCTGAGATTGAGACACAAAAATAGTGAAATAAGAATGGAGTTTCCTGAGCAGACTCAGCCAAACACAGAACAAATATACAATTTCCTCAGCCTGTTTGCAGACAAAGCACAGAGCAAAGCAGCAGCAACCAGTAGCAAGGGAGCCAAAAGCCCAAGCCAGAAAACTACTGGCCCATCCCTCCTTGTTCTGCTGCCATCCCAGTGGAAAAGCCAGCACCCAAGAACCTGGAACCCAGAAGCAGCAACTGGCACAGGAAGCCTCCCATGTTGCAATCTGAACTTCAAGCCTCATCATGTGTGATGGTTTGATGCTAATTGGAGTATTTTAATGAGAGAACTTAGGTCATTGGTTGTGAAAAGAAAATAATGATAAAGTCTATATAATTTATTTGTTTGCTGAGAGGCATAAAAAGCCAAAATATAAACAAAATTTCCCCACTCTGTCCTGGGATATTGCCCTATTCATTTTTCCTTTGATCTGCTCTTATATCTCTCCTCTAATCTTGGCTAACAACTAACATGTAAGCTTTGCTAGCTTTTGGATTTCTTGTTTGTCTGTCTGAGAAAGGAGAGGGGAAAAACAGAGGTAGCTTTGAGCCCTTCTGAGCAGTTTCTCTGGCTGGGAGGGAGTTTGGATTTCTGTATTATTCTAATTTGTATATTGTAAATACTTGTATTCTACAGGTATACTTGTAAATTTTGCTTTGCTGTACATATAGCTACATCTTACTTCCAAACTGTCTGAGCTAGTATAGTAAATTTCAATAGTGTGTGTGGGGAAAAGTTCCTAACCCATCACATCATGCCCTGCTTCAGCCAGCACTTTGATTTTTGAGGCTGCTATGACTGCAGCATGGTGTGAGTTACAGCAGCAGGTTCAACTCAACCCATGACACCTCCCAGTTAATTCGATGCACTAACCTAGTCATGGAGCCAAACCATTCAAGAGTGTCTTCTCCACTGTCTTGCATGCATGAGTCTCTTCACTTGCACAGTGAGGAAAAACAGCACTGAGCTAGGCAGAAGTAAGAATTGTGGTGCTTCTCCACTCTGAGAGAGCCACCACCTTCACACAGATGTCACAGCTGTTCTGCTCATACCTGTGAAAGCCTGCAAAAGCTCCCACTTTCCTTGCTCCCTTGTCTAAACCACAACTGTCTGAACAGGAAAAATCAATAGTTACCCTAGGACTTATAAATGAATGAATTCCATCATTCTGCGGTAATGCTCCAAAGCTACTGCTAGCCGAAGAGTTATCAGGAGAATAGAGCAGGTGCACTCCACTTTCTGATTTCACGTTGAAGAGGTCTTCCACAGTGTCAAATGCAGTTCTTTGGAGTCACACTCGAGTGTATGCCCATGCAATTTTCTCCTCCAAGGCAAATCTAGTATGGGCTGTAAAGGCAACAGTGTAAGGCTTTGAAACACCAGACCCAAGGAGCACCACCTAGACTTAAAACAAGTGCTGATGGAGGCAGTAAGCACCACTTTCTGCAGGGCAAAGGAAGTGATGCAGAAAAAAGCCTGTTCAAGGAAATTTTCTTCCTTATAAAGGAACTTCCTTCACAAAATTGTTCTCCAGCCTGAACTACAACAGCTGTCACTCCAAAACCTACCTGGGTCCTGCTATTTCCACTTCTAAACATTTTGTTACTCATACAAAAATCTCTTTATCTTGATGTGTGGCAGAACTGCTGATGGACCAGAGCTCTGCCAGGTAACACCAAGACACAACATCTCTAGCAGCACGTTTAAAGACTTCACTTTTCCTGATTGTTCACCCCTACTCTCCAGGCAAAATGCTTGCTGTACCCATGTATTAGGGAGATGGAGAAGATATTGCTGGGAAGAGCAATATTTCCAAATTCACCAAACTTCATAATGTTTATTAAGTGAAACAAGTAAAAAAACATCTTTATGTGTCTGTATTTCTTATCTATAGGGTATGACTAATTATTCCTTAATGGGTATAATCCTAGCAACTATTCCTAGTCTACTCTAGGGTGTTCCTAGTCTATAATAAACTCCCAGGTGACAAATGTAGGCTAGCCATGTAGTATTTACATGCCTAGAACTCTCAGTGAGATAATTGGTGCAAAATTTATTTGATCTCACATTCTGTGTTCCCTGTCAAACCTCTGCTTTCAGGGGACTTTTGTCCCTGGGATTTTGAGCATACTAGTACTCCATTGTTATTCTAGCTTCTAGAAAGGCAATCGTCAGTTCATTAGTAGGGTTCATAAGAATGACCCCAGCATCACCTTCCCTTTCTATTTTACAAGGGCATGGTTTAAACTGTGTGTCTCTTGCCTCCTAAGGAGCCCAGGGACACTGTGTGAAACCCAGCAGGTGAAATAGTGCAGTAGTAAGACCTGCACCTTTCTTCAAGTTCACAGGGCGAGAGCTAAGTCAGTGGCCCAAACTCCCAAGCATTGATGATCAGATCTGGGAGATGTTGGTAACATCCTCACTGAACTGGTGATGTATGGAACTGTGCTGCCTTGTAAGTCTGGAAAGAATTTATTAGAGGCCCAAGTGGTTGCATGGTCCAGCAGGCAGAGGACTGTGGTGAGGAGAAGAAAATATGCAGGAGTTTATTCCTTTTGTATACCCACTGTGGATAAAGCCCCCTCCCTTGAGGTGCTCAAGGCTAGGTTGGATGAGGCCTTGAGCAGCCTGGTCTAGTGGAAGGTGCCCCTGCCTATGGCAGGGGGTTTGGAACTAGATGATCTTTTAAGTCCCTTCTAACCCAAACAATTCTATGAATCTATGAAGGCTATGATTTTCTCAGGGCAGACCCAACTCATGCTATGTTTGTGCAGACCAGTACCAAGGGGCAGCAGCCTCAGCTGGCAGAACATCTACAAAGATAAATGTGCTGCATCTCCTCGTGTCTCAGGATGAAAGTAAGCCAAACCTTTCAAAAATCCCTAGTGATCTCAGATCACCTCAGTTTCTGCATTTCTCAGGACAGGGACAAATCCGAGCACGTGAGTGTAGCAGTATGGGCAGGATATTTATTTCTAATTAATATTGGTTATTATTTTTTATATTAATATACTTAATCTTTCCACATTACTTATTTTTAATCAGGTTCTTTGCATGGTAATGAAAAAAATTACACAGAGTAAAAACAGTGAGTCTAAAACACTTAGGAAATAACTAGCAAAATACAGCAAACATTAATTCAACTAACCAAACTTGGAAAGAGGTCCTTGTGGTCAACTATACTGCTTGCCCACTAGAGGGACTCAATAAGCTTCTTTCTGCTTAAGGCAGAAGGCACTTGGATTCAGTTACAAAGTTTTACAGATAATTTCTTACAGAGAGGCTTTGAGGCTCACAAAATACTATCTCTGAACTCCTGGAGCTGAATTATAGTTTCCAGACAGTACCCAAACACTTGAAGGGAGTTCTGTCAGTGTCTTAATAGCCATTGAGGCTTCTGAATCTTCCTCACTAACAGAGAGGGGCAGATGATCCTGATCCTTATTTCTCTTGGACTCTAGACTTGGCACGGAGGTTTGCAGAGGTACAGGCAGGATGTCTTATAGGTGTGCAGATAGGCACAATGTCAGTAGTGCTTCTTACCACATTGTAAGGCACTTAATGCCTTCTCCTGGTAAACTTGAGTCATGGCAAGTTTCCAGGTAGACAAACCTAAAGTATCGGGGCTTGTTATTATGCAGAAAAGCTGGCTTGGAACTTAGCAGACATAATGCTGCAGAGCAAATAAGGCAAGAGCATGTTAGGATACAACAGCAGAGAGCAATGAGGCAGAAGCAATGGCAGAAACAAGTTGTATTTGCCTGCTCATCCCTTTTTATCAATTCAGCCCAAGACTAATGGCTCTTTGGCAACAGAGTTTACCCAATCAGAATGGCAGTTTGGCAGACTTCCCCATATTAGGTGAGCTAGGGCTTACTTTTACCCTTTTAGGGCAGAACACAAACAAGTGAACAAACACATGTGGGTACACTGTTTACAAGAGAAGGAGACTTGATGGTGCCAGGCAGCAAGCCTTTGTCTTCCTTTCCCGCCCTTTCTTCCCTGAAAAGCAGGAGAGAGGGGGAACAGGGAAACATATCTGGGCAAGCCAGGACATGTTTAGGCCTATTTTGGCCTTTCAAAACAAGGAAATGAAGGCAAATCAACGTTGCTAAGCATAAAAGCATAGGAAGATGAAGATCACTATGTGGAAGGATCAAAGTTTTCCTCCAAGACCTCACCTACAGCAGAAGCCACAAAAAATCTCAAGCCAGGAAGAAACAAATATTAATCACCCAGGCACACTACACTCCACCCTCCAGGAAACTGAGTTCAGGCTATAGGTTCACCACACAGAGATGCTGATAATAAAGCCAGCTAGAAAGATTTCTCAACATCTCATGCTGCTGTGCAGCAACACTGTGCAAAAATGCAGATGGAGCTGTGCTATAAACATACAGGAAACAAACCTTAAACCTTCCAGAAGCATGCAAAGAGTTAAGAAAAAAACAAATGTTATTGCATTTTACTGCAACCTTTGTACTGTAGTACTCCAACTTGACCTGCAGTGTGCTGACACACAGCACCAGGGCTCTCATTCTCTCTTTGTAGGAGGGAGCTCAATCTTTGTAGGAGAGCTCAAGTCTCCCAATCATCTTAATGGCTCCCTGTTGGACACTCTTCATCAAATCCCGGTCTCTTTTGAATTGGGGAACCCAAAACTAGACACAATATTCCAGGTGTGGTCTGAATTGATTGTGGGTAATTAACAAGGCAGGAATATATATTCCTGAAAAGCCCTGCCCACAAACTATGTACAAAGTAGTTAAATTTGGATTCTAATTCAGTTGGGGAAATCTTTACAAGGATGCTTATGGGCAATTCATTAATTTAGAAAAATCAGAATAATGGTAAAGTTTAGCCACAAAATGACTTTGCTCCATTTATGAATAGGCAGCCTGGAGCCTTAGGGAAAGTCTGTTCTACTCACAGCAGTGGAGCACAATTCAGAGATAGTCCCTGGCTCCCTTGTGGCAGTGTTGGAACTGCTCAGCATCTTGAGAGCTGTTGAGAGGCTTCCAGATCTTCCCAGGCTCTATCAGACTGCTGGGAAGCAGATGATCTCTGACCTGATCCTGGTTCCTCTTGGCACAGTGGTTTGCAGAGATGCAGGCAGGATCTCTTGCAGATGTACAAAGAGCACAGTATCAGTGGCGCTTCTCACCACACTGTGAAGTACTTAATGCCTTCTCCTGGTAAACTTGAGGCACTTAAGTTTCCAGGTTGTTCAAACCCAAACATCAAGGTGGCCTGAAGCATGAGGCAGAGAAGACCACATTGTCCAAGCCAAGCAGTCTGTAGAACAGAGCAGCACACACTGAGGCAGAGCAGTGAGGCAGAGGCAGCACTGATCAGCACAACTGCTTGCAACTTGGCTGAATTTGTATTATTTGCCGGAGTGTAATGGCTCCTCTGGCCACAGAGATTCACCAATTAGAATGGCATTTGTAAAACTGACCATATTAGGTGAAACTAGGGCTCCTTTAACCTTATTTGGGCAAGACACTAACAAGTACCTAAAGACCCATGGGTACCTGTTTATAATTTTGGGAGGGGACATAATGGCCCAAGCTTTTGTTTCCTTTTGCCCTTGCTTCCCCCATCAGCAGAAGGGTGGGACAAGCCAGGACTTCTAATACTCCTAATTAGCCTTCCATGTCATAGTCTCACCAGGGTAGTGGAACACTGGAACAGGTTGCCCAGGAAGGTGGTTGTGGCCCCATGCCTAAACATATTCAAGGTGAGGCTGGACAACCTGATCTAGTCAAGGATGTCCCTGCTGAGTGCAGAGGGGGTTGACCTTTATGACCTTTGGAGATCCCTTCCAACCCAAACCATTCTCTGATTCTTACTATGGTAATCTGTGATGAAAATTAAGAGGGAGCTACCAGGAGTTCTCCAGGTTAATACAGTCCCAGCAGACTTTTAATTATGCTATGAAAACCCTGTTTCTTCTTCAGCACGTGAAATCTGTGACATGGTAGGGGCAGCCTGACCACAAACAGATAATGAGAGGACACAGCCTATGGCATTGATGACTGTGCCTGCCAAACTCACACTACAGCAACAAAATACTGCCCCTGGTCTTGCAAGCTGCTGGTAGTGTAAATGATGTGACCTGGTAAGAAGCCCTATTCAAAATGTCTAGCTTTGTAGTGGGTTTGCAGTGACCTGCCCCCCCACCTTTTAG
>VWZI01011125.1:11965-26819 GCA_013396835.1 Psilopogon haemacephalus | reverse complement strand
GGGGGTGTGTGGGGTGTGTGCGTGGCTTACCCCTCTGCAGCTCTTCCAGCCAGGAAGTTTTTGTGTCTTCTGAGATGAAAAAAAAAAAATAAATAGATGTTTTAAAACGTTGATCTGCTGCTGCCTTTGAGCAGCTCTTGGGTGTGCAGCCTGGAGAAGCAAGTTGCAAGGTAAAGGGAATCGTGGACCTACCTGACCTACATGTTCTACAGAGTGCTTCTCTCAGGCCAGCTGAGAACCATAGGATCAGAGAATCTGTCAGGGTTGGAAGGGACCACAAGGATCAGCCAGATCCAACCTCCTCCCAGAGCACCACCAGGAGACCATGCACAGGCAGATGCCATAAGGATGGAAAGATGAGGAGCATCCCCAGGAGACCCTGCAGGAGTGTATTGTAGAATCAGTCAGGGTTGGAAGGGACCACAAGGATCACCCAGATCCAACCTCCTCCCAGAGCACCACCAGGAGACCATGCACAAGCAGATGCCATAAGGATGGAAAGATGAGGAGCATCCCCAGGAAACCCTGCAGGAGTGTATTGTAGAATCAGTCAGGGCTGGAAGGGACCACAAGGATCACCCAGATCCAACCTCCTCCCAGAGCACCACCAGGAGACCCTGCAGAAGCAGATGCCCTAAGGATGGAAGGATCAGGTGTACCCCCAGGAGACCCTGCAGGAGCAGATGCCTTAAGGATGGAAGGATTAGGAGCACCTCCAGGAGACCCTGCTCAAGCAGATCACAGAATCATAGAATCAGTCAGGGTTGAAAGGGACCACAAGGATCATCCAGTTCCAACGTCCTCCTGGACCAGCATCAGGAGACCCTGCAGGAGCAGATGCCCTAAGGATGGAAGAATCAGGAAAACCCCCCAGGAGACCCTGTGGGTGCAGATCATAGAATCATAGAATCAGTCAGGGTTGGAAGGGACCACAAGCATCATTCATTTCCAACCTCCTCCTGGAGTGCTACCAGGAGACCCTGCTCAAGCAGCTGCTCTAAGGATGGAAGAATGAGGAGCACCACCAGGAGAGCCTGCAGGAGCAGAGGCTCTCAGGATGGAAGAATCAGGAGGGCCCCAGGAGACCCTGCAGGAGCATATCATAGAATCATAGAATAAGTCAGGGTTGGGAGGGACCAAAAGGATCCTCCAAAAGGAGGAAGTTGTTGAGCATGAGAGTGGTGAGAGGTTGGAATGGGTTGCCCCTGCAGGGAGGTGTTTGGGGCCAGATCCCAGGAGGTGTTTGCAGCGAGCTAGAGGAGGAGAGGCTAAGATGAGATGCTAGGAAGAAGTTCTTCCCCATGAGGGTGGTGAGAGTCTGGCACAGGATGCCCAGGGGGCCCCATCCCATGTCCTTAAACAGGCTGGCAGAGGCTGTGGGCAGCCTGCTCTAGGGTAGGGTGTCCCTGGGCATGGCAGGGGGGTTGGGACTGGCTGATCCTTGAGGTCCCTTCCAACCCTGACTGATTCTAGGATTCTATGGGGGTGCTGAGAGCCTGGCACAGGTTGCGCAGGGAGGTGATGGAAGCCCTGGAGGTGTTTAAGGCCAGGCTGGATGCGGCTCTTAGCAACCTGCTCTCATGTGAGGTGTCCCTGCCCCCGGCAGGGGAGTTGGAACTGGATGCTCCTTGTGCTCCCTTCCAGCCCTGACAATTCTGTGCTTTGTTTCGCTTGCTGCCTTTCTGGCTGCCCTTGCAGCTCTGAGAGAGCTCCTGTGTGAGCAGTGTTGTTATAAATAGCAGCCGAGGCAGGTGCCCAGACCTCCGAAGGGGACCACATTGCCCTCCAGCCAAACGCTGGCACAGCATCAGAGGCAGCTCACCAGCCCCCCCCCAGCCACCCTGGCCCAGGCAGAACTTAACCCCTAAGCTCTAGCACTAAGCCTGGAATTAAGCCTCCTGCCTCCAGTTCCAGTCCCACTGCTCCCCTCTGACGCTGCCAGCCCCCAGAATTAATTTCGTTTTCATGAATGGGCTTCTGGAGTAAGCTGCTTGTTATGGTGAGGAGCAGAAGCATTGCTGCCTTTAAAGGGCTCCAGCTGGCACTGCTCTGACAGGTGGGGTAAGTGGAAATAGGCAATGCCTCTGCCTTCAGCCTGCCAGGGGAACCAGAGGATCAGAGAATCACTCCTTTACTCACTGACATTGGAGGAATCGTGGAATGGTTTAGGCTGGAAGGGAGCTCAAAGCTCAGCCAGTTCCAGTGCCACAGGCAGGGACACCTCCCACTGGAACAGGTCACTCAAGGCCTCATCCAGCCTGGTCATCAACACCTCCAGGGAGGTTGTGGAGCACAGAAGCACCCAATGTGATCTTTGATCACATTGGGTGCTTCTGTGCTNGAATCACAGAATCCTAGAATCACAAAATGGTTTAGGTTGGAAGGGACCTCAAAGCTCCATCACAGAATCACAGAATCCTAGAATCACAAAATGGTTTAGGTTGGAAGGGACCTCAAAGCTCCATCACAGAATCACAGAATCCTAGAATCACAAAATGGTTTAGGTTGGAAGGGACCTCAAAGCTCCATCACAGAATCACAGAATCCTAGAATCACAAAATGGTTTAGGTTGGAAGGGACCTCAAAGCTCCATCACAGAATCACAGAATCCTAGAATCACAAAATGGTTTAGGTTGGAAGGGACCTCAAAGCTCCATCACAGAATCACAGAATCCTAGAATCACAAAATGGTTTAGGTTGGAAGGGACCTCAAAGCTCCATCACAGAATCACAGAATCCTAGAATCACAAAATGGTTTAGGTTGGAAGGGACCTCAAAGCTCCATCACAGAATCACAGAATCCTAGAATCACAAAATGGTTTAGGTTGGAAGGGACCTCAAAGCTCCATCACAGAACCATAGAATCACAGAATCATAGAATCATAGAATGGTTTAGGTTGGAAGAGACCTCAAAGCTCAGCCAGTTCCAACCCCCCTGTGCCACAGGCAGGGACACCTCCCACTAGATCAGGTTGCTCAAGGTCCTCATCCAGCCTGGTCCTCAACACCTCCAGGGAGGTTGTGGACACTCCTCACTGCACATCCATGACTGCAGCTCTCTGCCACTTCTCTGGGACCCCAAGGGATGCTTCTGTGCTTAGAATCATAGAATGGGTTAAGTTGGAAGGGACCTCAAAGCGCAGCCAGCCACAGGCAGAGACACCTCCCACTGGAACAGCTTGGTCAAGATCTCATCCAGCCTGGTCCTGAACATCTCCAGGGCCTATAAGAAAGCTGGGGAGGGACTTTTGAGGGTGTGAGGGAGTGGCAGGAGTGGGGGGAATGGAGCAAAGGTGGAGGTGAAGAGATTGAGGCTGGAGGTGAGGAGGAAGTTGTGGAGCATGAGAGTGGTGAGAGGCTGGAATGGGTTGCCCCTGCAGGGAGGTGTTTGGGGCCAGATCTGAAGGGGGTCTACAGGAAGGCTGGGGAGGGACTGCTTAGAGGGATTTGGAGTGATAGGACAAGGGACAATGGCATGCAACTGGAGCTGGGCAGAGTTAGGTTGGAAACATCAGGAGGAAGTTCTGCACAGTGAGAGTGATGCAATACTGGAACAGGCTGCCCTGGGATGTGATGTACTCAAGAGCCCATCCCTGGAGACATTCAAGATCAGACTCAGTATGGCCCTGAGCAGCCTGCTCTAGCTGGAGGTGTCCCTGACTGCAGAGGTCTTGGACAAGACGACCTTTGAGGCTCCCTTCCAGCTGAGTGCAGTCTGTGACTCTGTAGTGCAGAGGAAGGTCACAGCAAGCAGAGGCTGTCTCAGAGCCCTTCTCAAACAGGGCTGGATTGCTGCTGCCAAACACAGAGCAATTGTAGAGCTGAGAGTTCAGCAGAGAGCAGAGCCAGCACAGGATCCCAGGCTCACAGGATGTCAGAGGTTGGAAAAGACCCAAGGAAATCCTCAAGTCCAAACCCCTGCCAGAGCAGGACCATCCAAGCTAGCTCAGGGCACACAGCAACACATCCAGACAGAGTCTGCAAAGGCTCCACACAAGGAGGCTCCACAACCTCTCTGGGCAGCCTGTGCCACTGCTCTGGGACCCACCCAGGCAAGAAGTTGCCTCTTGTGGTGAGCTGCAACCTCCTGTGCTGCAGCTTCCATCCATTGCTCCTTGGCCTATGGCAGGGAGCAGTGAGCAGAGCCTGTCCCCCACCTCCTCACCCCCAGCCCTCACACACTTACAAACATTGATCCAATCCCCTCTCAGGCTTCTCTTCTGCACACTAAGCAGCCCCAGGTCCCTCAGCCTCTCCTCCCCAGCCACTGCTGCAGTCCCCTCAGCATCCTCACAGCCCTCCCCTGGACCCTCTCCAGCAGTTCCTGTCCCTCTGCAACTGGGGAGCCCCAAACTGAAGGCAGTGCTCAAGATGAGCTCTGAGCAGGGCAGAGCAGAGGGGGAGGAGAACCTCCCTGGATCTGCTGGACACACTCTGCCTAATGCCCCCCAGGACCCCACTGGCCATGTTCTTCCATCAGTCAGGCATTCCTTACTCCTTCTAATAAGTGCAAGATATTTTTTTTCCCCAGTGAGCAGCAGGGAATGTTATGTTCATGTCACAAGGGCTTCTCCAGCCTCTTGGACTGCTTCACCCCCACCCCCCTGCTGCAGCTGGCAGTGAAGAGAGGACAGTTTCCCAGAGCTCTTCTCTAGTGGATGCTTTCTTCCCCCTCAGGGCCTGTTGGAGCAGCAGCAGCAGCAGTGTGTGAATTGTGGTGTGAGGAATCTGCCCTCTGTGCTCACAGTGTGGCCCTCTGCCTGCCAGGAGACCCTGAGCAGAAAGGCAAGAAAGGAGAGAAGGGAAAGGGGCCAGAGAAAGTTAGTTAAAGGCATGGATAGAGTCATAAAGCCATGAAACCACAGAACCACAGAATCATGGAATCATAGACCCATAGAGAGAACTAGAGAATCATAGAGCCATAGAAACAGAGAACCATAGAAACAGAGAACCATAGAACCATAGAAACAGAGAACCATAGAAACAGAGAACCATAGAAACAGAGAACCATAGAAACAGAGAACCATAGAAACAGAGAACCATAGAAACAGAGAACCATAGAAACAGAGAACCATAGAAACAGAGAACCATAGAAACAGAGAACCATAGAAACAGAGAACCATAGAAACAGAGAACCATAGAAACAGAGAACCATAGAAACAGAGAACCATAGAAACAGAGAACCATAGAAACAGAGAACCATAGAAACAGAGAACCATAGAAACAGAGAACCATAGAAACAGAGAACCATAGAAACAGAGAACCATAGAAACAGAGAACCATAGAAACAGAGAACCATAGAAACAGAGAACCATAGAAACAGAGAACCATAGAAACAGAGAACCATAGAAACAGAGAACCATAGAAACAGAGAACCATAGAAACAGAGAACCATAGAAACAGAGAACCATAGAAACAGAGAACCATAGAAACAGAGAACCATAGAAACAGAGAACCATAGAAACAGAGAACCATAGAAACAGAGAACCATAGAAACAGAGAACCATAGAAACAGAGAACCATAGAAACAGAGAACCATAGAAACAGAGAACCATAGAAACAGAGAACCATAGAAACAGAGAACCATAGAAACAGAGAACCATAGAAACAGAGAACCATAGAAACAGAGAACCATAGAAACAGAGAACCATAGAAACAGAGAACCATAGAACCATAGAATCAGTCCTAGAAGCATAGAAACAGAGAACCATAGAACCATAGAAACAGAGAAATATAGAACCATAGAATCAGAGTCCTAGAACCATAGAAACAGAGAATTATAGAACCATAGAACCATAGAAACAGAGAACTATAGAACCATAGAATCAGTCATAGAAGCACAGAAACAGAGAACCACAGAACCATAGAAACAGAGAACCATAGAAGCATAGAAACAGAGAACTATAGAACCATAGAAACTGAGAACTATAGAACCATAGAAACAGAGAACTATAGAACCATAGAATCAGAGTCATAGAAGCATAGAAACAAAGAACCATAGAACCATAGAGTCCTAGAACCATAGAATTATAGAAACATAGAATTATAAACTATAGAACCATAGAATCATAGTCATAGAATTATAGAGCCATAAAATCATAGAATCACAGAACCACAGAATCATAGAACCATAGAATCATAGAATTATAGAACCATAGAACTATAGAATCATAGAAGCACAGAATCATAGAATCATAGAACCATAGAATTGTAGAACTGTAGAACCATAGAGTCATAGAATTATAGAACCATAGAACCATAAAATCATAGAATCAGAGAACCACAGAATCATAGAAACATAGAACCATAGAATCAGAGTCATAGAACCATAGAATCGTAGACTCATAGAATTATAGAACTATAGAATCATAGAACCACAGAATCATAGAATCACAGAACCATAGAAACAGAGAACCATGGAATCACAGAACCATAGAAATATAGACCCATAGAATCATAGAACCATAGAGTCATAGAGTCATAGAATTATAGAACCATAGAACCACAGAACTATAGAATCATAGAGCCACAGAAACACAGAATCAGAGAACCATAGAATTATAGAATCATAGAACCACAGAACCATAGAGCCATAGAATCAGCCAGGGTTGGAAGGGACCACAAGGATGATCCAGTTCCAACCATCCCTATGATGGGCAGAGACCCTCTGCTTTGGTGGGAAAAGACCTTTGAGATCATCCAGTCCAACCTTTCTTGCCAAGGCTGAGGCTAAAGCACATCCCTCAGCACCACAGTTCAGTCTCTTTGAAACTCCTCCAGGAATGGGGACTCCACCATCTCCCTGGGCAGCCTGGGACAGTTTTTCACAACCCTTTCAGTGCAGAAGATTCATCCCATGTCCAACCTCAGTCTTCCCTGGTGCAACTTGAGGCCATTTCCCCCTATCCTGTCGCTTGCTACAAGGGAGAAGAGGCCAACACCTACCTAGCTCCAACCTCCTTTTGGGGAGTTGCAGAGAGCAACAAGGTCATAGAAACATAGAATCATGGAATACTAGAATCAGTCAGGGTTGGAAGGGACTACAAGGACCAGCCAGTTCCAATCCCCCTGCCATGCCTAGGGACACACTACCCTAGAGCAGGCTGCCCACAGCCTCTGCCAGCCTGGCCAAAAACACCTCCAAGGATCTGGCCCAAACCACCTGCCCTGGGGTGCACAGCAGGACAGGACCCAGCTCTGCTTCTGGGCTACTGTGCCCTGGGGTGCACAGCAGGACAGGATCCAGCTCTGCTTCTGGGCTGTTGTGCCCTGGGGTGCACAGCAGGACAGGACCCAGCTCTGCTTCTGGGCTGTTGTGCCCTGGGGTGCACAGCAAAACAGGACCCAGGGGTGCACAGCAGGACAGGACCCAGCTCTGCTCCTGGGCTACTGTGTCCTGGGGTGCACAGCAGGACAGGACCCAGCTCTGCTTCTGGGCTACTGTGCCCTGGGGTGCACAGCAGGACAGGACCCAGGGGTGCACATCAGGACAGGACCCAGGGGTGCACAGCAGGACAGGAGCCAGCCCTGCATTTTGGCTGCTGTGCCCAAGGTGACCTCCAGACCTGGCAGATTCCAGCAGGTCCTTGCAGTGCTCCTCAGTCGCTGCCGCAGCAAGAGCAGGAGGAGTCTGAGGAGCCAAAGTGGCTCTCGAGGAGCTGCTTTTGAGGAGTTCTCCTCACAGTCGCTGCTGCTGGAGTGAGTCTGGGAATGTTCCCCCACGCCCAGGCAAGGAGCTGTCAGCAAATTTCCCAAGGCTGAGCTGGCTCCTGGCATCTCAGGAAGGACTTCTTTACTTTGAGAGTGCCTGGAGCCCTGGAGGAGGCTGCCCAGAGTGGCTGTGGAGTCTCCTTCTCTGGAGAGACTCCAAACAACACCAGGACATGTTGAACCTGTGAGTGACCCTGCTTTAGCAGGCAGGTTGGACTGGATGATCTCCAAAGGTCCCAGGCAGCCCATTCCAATGCCAGTCACTCTCTCATCAAGTGTCCCAGCCCAGACATCAACATAGCATCATAGAATGGTTTAGGTTGGAAGGGAGCTCAAAGCTCAGCCAGTTCCAGCCCCCCTGTGCCATAGGCAGGGACACCTCCCACTGGAACAGGTCCCTCAAGGCCTCATCCAACCTGGTCCTGAATACTTGCTTCCTGGGCAACCTGTGCCAGTGTCCCACCCCCCTCACTGCAAAGAATTTCTTCCTCATCTCCAGTCTCAGTCTCCCCTCTCACAGCCATTGTTCCTCATCCTGTCACTCCCAGCCCTTGTCCAAAGTCCCTCCCCAGCTCTCCTGCAGCCCCTTCAGGCACTGGCAGGCTGCTCTAAGCTCTCCCTGCAGCCTTCTCCAGGCTGCACAGCTCCAACTCTCCCAGCCTGTCCCCACAGCAGAGCTTCTGCAGCCCTCTAAGCATCTTGGTGGCCTCCTCTGGACCCTCTGCAGCAGCTCCAGGTCCTCCTTGTGCTGTGTTGCCCAGAGCTGTGTGCAGTGCTGGGGGTGAGGTGTGAGCAGAGCAGAGCAGAGTGGCAGAATCCCCTCCCTGTGCTGCTGCTCTGCCTGCAGCCAGCACACAGCTGCCTCTGGGCTGCAGCCACCAGTGCTGGCTGCTGGGCACTTGGGCACCGACTCACACCCCCAAGGCCTTCTCCTTCTCCAGGCTGCTCTCAGCCACTCCTCACCCAGCCTGGATCTCTGCTTGGGATTGTCCTGACTGAGCTGCAGGACCTTGCCCTTGGCCTCATTTAACTTCATGAGGTTCATCTCCTGAATTTTCACTTGCATCAGGGACAAGGATCTGCTGGAGAGGGTCCAGGGGAGGGCTGTGAGGATGCTGAGGGGACTGCAGCAGTGGCTAGGGAGGAGAGGCTGAGGGAGCTGGGGCTGCTTAGTGTGCAGAAGAGAAGGCTGAGAGGGGATTGGATCAATGTTTGTAAGTGTGTGNTGTGGAGTCTCCTTGTGTGGAGCCTTTGCAGACCTGTCTGGATGTGTTGCTGTGTGCCCTGAGCTAGCTTGGATGCTCCTGCTCTGGCAGGGGTTGGACTGGAGGAGCTCTTTGGGTCTTTTCCAACCTCTGACATCCTGTGAGCCTGGGATCCTACCACTTCTTCAACCTCCTAGAATCAGGCAGGTTGGAAGAGAGCTCCAAGCTCATCCAGCCCAACCTATCCCCCAGCCCTATCCCATGGCACTCAGTGCCCATCCAGGCTTTGCTTGAACACCTCCAGGGATGGGGACTCCACCACCTCCCTGGGCAGCCCATTCCAATGCCAATCTCTCTCTCTGCCAACAACTTCCTCCTAACATCCAGCCTGAGCCTGTCCCTGGCACAGCTTCAGCCTCTGTCCCCTCATTCTGTTGCTGGTTGCCTGACACATCCTGTGAGCCTGTGGTCTTGCAGGGACTTCCCAGCCAGGTTTGGCACAGTGTGAGGCCACCTGGGCACAGTAGAGTGAAGCAGGCAACTGCTGTGGCTCTCTGCCTTCACCAGGGAGTAAGGCAAAGGTAAAGGAGCAGGTATTCATTAGGAGAGGAAAGGAAAAAGGGGGGGAAAAAAACCACAAAAAGCAAGCCTGTGATGGAGCAGAGCCCTCACAACACAAAGTGGACAATGGCAAGGGCAGTTGGGGTTTTGGGGAGCCCCAGAGTAGCTTAGCAACAGGTATTTATTTCCTGTGTCAGGAAAGGTGCTGCCATGGCCTGGATTCCTGGGAGCTGAATCACAGGTGAAAGGCAAACATTGCCCAGCTCTGAAATTGCACCCAGGCAGATAACCCAGCACAGGCTCTGCTCCATTCATAAAGACCTGGGGTGCTGAGCACCCTGCACATCTGCAGCCCTGGGGCAGCCTGAGCCTGGGAGCTCCTCGCCAGGAGCAGTCCCTGTCTCAGGAGGAAGTTGTTGAGCATGAGAGTGGTGAGAGGCTGGAATGGGTTGCTCCTGCAGGGAGGTGTTTGGGGCCAGATCCCTGGAGGTGTTTACAGCGAGCTAGAGGAGGGGAGGCTAAGATGAGATGCTAGGAAGAAGTTCTTCCCCGTGAGGGTGGTGAGAGTCTGGCACAGGATGCCCAGGGAGCCCCATCCCATGTCCTTAAACAGGCTGGCAGAGGCTGTGGGCAGCCTGCTCTAGGGTAGGGTGTCCCTGGGCATGGCAGGGGGGTTGGGACTGCCTGATCCTTGAGGTCCCTTCCAACCCTGACTGATTCTAGGAGTCCATGATTCTATGGTTCCGTGATTCTATGATTCCATGGTTCTATGATCCTATGATTCCATGATTCCATGGTTCCATGATTCTATGATTCCTTGGTTCCATGATTCTATGATTCCATGGTTCTATGATTCCATGATTCCATTTTTCCATGATTCTATGATTCCATGGTTCTATCATTCTATTATTCCATTATTCTATGGTTCTATGATTCTATGATTCCATGGTTCCATGATTCCTTGGTTCTATGGTTCTATGACTCCATGGTTCTATGATTCTATTATTCCATTATTCCATGATTCTATGGTTCTATGATTCTATGATCCTATGATCCCATGATTCTATGATCCCACAATTTCATGGTTCCATGATTCCATGGTTCTATGATTCCTTGGTTTCATGGTTCTATGATTCCATGGTTCCATTATTCCACGATTCCATGATTCTATGGTTCTATGATTCTATTATTCCATTATTCCATGATTCTATGGTTCTATGATTCTATGATCCTATGATCCCATGATTCTATGATCCCACAATTCCATGGTTCCATGATTCTATGATTCCTTAGTTCCATGATTCTATGATTCCATGGTTCTATCATTCCATGATTCCATTTTTCCATGATTCTATGATTCCATGGTTCTATCATTCTATTATTCCATTATTCTATGGTTCTATGATTCTATGATTCCATGGTTCCATGATTCCTTGGTTCTATGGTTCTATGACTCCATGGTTCTATGATTCTATTATTCCATTATTCCATGATTCTGTGGTTCTATGATTCTATGATCCTATGATCCCATGATTCTATGATCCCACGATTCCATGGTTCCATGATTTCATGGTTCCATGATTCCATGGTTCTGTGGTTCCATGGTTCTCACCCCTGGTGCCTCTGCCAGGGACACCACAGTCAGCAGCAGGTAGAGATGCACCTTACAGAGGAGTCAGTCCTGTCCTGGGGGTTTTGCTTTGTGAGAAGAGTTGAAGTTAAAGATCTCTGCTCTGTTCCTAGTTCAATCATGGAATAACTCGCTCAGAATCATTGAACCATAGACATATAGAACCACAGAATCATAGAACCATAGAGTCATAGAATTACAGAACCACAGAACTGTAGAATCATAGAGCCACAGAATCATGGAACCATAGAATTATATAATTATAGAACCATAAAATCACAGAAACACAGAATCATAGAACCATAGAATTATAGAACCACAGAATCATAGAACCATAGAGTCATAGAATTACAGAACCACAGAACTGTAGAATCATAGAGCCACAGAATCATGGAACCATAGAATTATATAATTATAGAACCATAAAATCACAGAAACACAGAATCATAGAACCATAGAATTATAGAATCATAGAACCACAGAACCATAGAGCCATAGAATCAGTCAGGGCTGGAAGGGACCCACAAGGATCAGCCAGTCCCAACCCCCCTGCCATGCCCCTACCCTAGAGCAGGCTGCCCACAGCCTCTGCCAGCCTGTTTAAGGACATGGGATGGAGCCCCCTGGGCAACCTGTGCCAGGCTCTCACCACCCTCATGGGGAAGAACTTCATCCTAGCATCTCATCTTAGCCTTCCCTCCTCTAGCTTGGATCCATCCCCCCCAGTCCTATCACTACCTGACAGCCTAACAAGTCCCTCCCCAGCTTTCCCCTGCAGTTGGCCACCCTTGGGTCTGTCTAGGCACATGGAACCACAGAGCCACAGAAGCATTCAGGCTGGCAAAGCCCCTCAGGATCACCAAGCCCAACCATTAACCCTACTCTGCAAGGTGCAACCCTGAACCATAACCCCAAGCACCACAACCAAAAGAGCCTTAAACACACCCAGGGTTGGGGACTCCACCACCTCCCTGAGCAGCTCATTCCAATGCCTCTTTCTGTGGTTTTTTTGGTTTTTTCCTAACGTCCAATCTAAGCCTACCCAGTAGAAGCTTGAGGCCATTCCCTCTGGTTCTGTCTCCAATTCCCTGTGAGCAGAGCCCAGCAGCAGCCTCTCCACCATGTCCTTTCAAGTAGCTGCAGACAGTGCTGAGCTCTGCCCTCAGCCTCCTCTTGTTTCACACTAACCACCCTCAGCTCCTTCAGTCTCTCATCAGATTTAGTCTCCAGACCCTTCCCAGCCTCCTTGCCCTCCTCTGCACTGCCTCCAGCACCTCCACATCCCTCTTGGACTGAGGTGCCCCAGACTGAGCACACAGCACTTGAGGAGTGGCCTCAGCAGAGTGCAAGGGGACAGTCCCCTCCCTGCTGCTGTTGGGCACAGCACTCCTGCTGCAGTCACCTTTAGCCCTGTCACAGTTTGCTGCCTCTGGCATCCCAGCCACAGACTGCACGGGGTTGGGAGGGAGGCTCAAAGCTGATCTTGCCCAGCTCCCACTGTGGTGAGCTGGAACATCTCCAACCAGAGCAGGCTGCCCAGGGACACATCAGCTCTGACCTTGAATGTCTGCAAGGATGGGGCCTCAACCACACCCCTGGGCAGCCTGTGCCAGGATTTCACCACCCTCATTGTGTGGAACTTCTTCCTGATGTCCAACCTCAATCTGCCCTGCTCCAGTTTCAAACCATTGTCCTCATCCTATCCCCACAGGCCCTTCTCAACAGTCCCTCCCCAGCCCTCCTCCAGATACTGAAATGCAGCTCTAAGGTCTCCTTGAAGCTTTCTCTTCTCCAGGCTGAACAGCCCCAAAGCTCTCAGCCTCTCCCCACAGGGGAGCTTCTTCAGCCTCTGAGCATCTTTGTGGCCTCCTCTGGACCTGATCCACCTGGTCCATGTCCTTCTTGTGCTGGGATTCCTATAGCTGGACCCAGCAGTGCAGTGAGGTCTCAGCAGAGCAGAGGGGCAGGATCCCCTCTCCCCATCCCTGGCCACGCTGCTCTGGATGCAGCCCAGGCTGGCACTAACCTGCTGTGCTGCAAGCTCACAGTGGGAAGCTTCCCCATGGCATATACTGGGTGGAAGTAACCACAGAATCTCACAGCCCTCAGACACTTACAAACATTGATCCAATCCCCTCTCAGCCTTCTCTTCTGCACACTAAGCAGCCCTAAGCAGGTCCCTCAGCCTCTCCTCCCCAGCCACTGCTGCACTCCCCTCAGCAGCAGTGATCTCCTCAGCCCCTCTTCTGCAGGGCTTGCAGGAGCAGCATCTCCACAGCTCTCTCTGCCAAGAATGAACATCAACCTTGGTTGCTGGCAGCTGATTTAAGGGGCAGATTCGGGGGCAAGGCAGGAGATTGAATGCTGTGTGGGCAGC
This sequence comes from Psilopogon haemacephalus, assembly GCA_013396835.1. Classification (NCBI taxonomy): domain Eukaryota; kingdom Metazoa; phylum Chordata; class Aves; order Piciformes; family Megalaimidae; genus Psilopogon; species Psilopogon haemacephalus. The sequence continues at coordinate 13,336 of VWZI01011125.1, read as the reverse complement.
AGGGCCAGGGAGGGGATTGTGCCCCTCTGCTGTGCTCTGCTGAGAGCCCACCTGGAGTAGTGCATCCAGTGCTGGAGCCCCTGGGACAAGAGGGATGTGGAGATGCTGGAGGGGTGCAGAGAAGGGCCCCGAGGATGCTCAGAGGGCTGCAGCAGCTCTGCTGTGAGCACAGCCTGAAAGAGTTGGGGCTGTGCAGGCTGCAGAAGAGGAGGCTCCCAGGGGACCTTCTGGTGGCCTTCCTGCATCTGAAGGGGGCTACAAAAAAGCTGGGGAGGGACTTTTGAAGGTGTGAGGGAGTGGCAGNCTGATCCTTGTGATCCCTCCCAACCCTGACTGATTCTAGGATGCTATGATCTAGGGTAGGATGTCCCTGGGCATGGCAGGGGGGTTGGGACTGCCTGATCCTTGTGATCCCTTCCAACCCTGACTGATCCTAGGATTCTATGATCTAGGGTAGGGTGTCCCTGGGCATGGCAGGGGGGTTGGGACTGCCTGATCCTTGTGCTCCCTTCCAACCCTGACTGATTCTAGGATTCTATGATTCTATCTCCTGCCAGAGCAAGCCACGTTCCACTCCTCAAAGCAATGAGGCCGATTGAGGGGAGATTTAAACGGGATGTTAGGAGAAAATTCTTCACAGTGAGGGTGGCAAGACACCTTGTGCTCCCTTCCAGCCCTGACTGATTCTAGCATTCCATTATTCTGTGCTTTGCCTCTTCACCCTTCAGCTGCTTTGCACCTTGGAAACTTCCCCAGGTCTGCCTCATCCCAGGGCAGAGCTGCTGGCAGGGGCTGGGCACACAGCAGTGCTTCTTTGTGTCTTCCTTGCCCCAGGTCCCAGCTGCTGTGTGGGTCAGGGGCTGGGTGTCCAGCTCGGGAGTTCTGCAGCCATCCAGCAAACCAATTCCCAGCGGCTCCAGCCCTGCTCTGCCAGTTAATGTGCACACAATTTCACAGCTCATTTCCACCCCGGCCGCTAATGATGGCAATAAACCTCTGCCAATTGTCTTAGGTCAAGATGTAATTGGATATTTCAAAGGCACCAGAGGGGCAGGGAAAACAGGAGATTAAATCCCTCTTCCACTATGGAGCAAGGTCAGAATTGCCTGCTGCTGCCTTCTCTGCAGCCCAAGGGGTCAGTAAAGCAAGGACCTGTGCCTGTGTGCAATTATAGAATCATAGAATGGTTTAGGTTGGAAGAGACCTCAAAGATCAGCCAGTTCCAAGCCCCCTGTGCCATAGGCAGGGACACCTCCCACTAGATCAGGATGCTCAAGACCTCATCCAGCCTGGCCTTGAACACCTCCAGGGAGGTTGTGGAGCACAGAATCACCCAATGTGATCAAAGATCACATTGGGTGATTCTGTGCT
>VWZI01011124.1:1515-20248 GCA_013396835.1 Psilopogon haemacephalus | reverse complement strand
GTATATTTTTTTCCCCACTGAGAACCAGGAACAATTTTGAGTCTTTAAACAAGGCTTCTATGTATTGTATCTCTCCCATTTTATCAGTCAAAGAGATTCCAGGGAGATTAATTTCTTTCCCAGCATTATCAGAATGCCACGAAGACATTAGTCTTTTTTAATATTAGAAGCAATGGGACAGTTGCCATTATTCTTAATAAGGACAGGATCAGGGCCAAAATCATAGCTGAGGGATTGTTTTGCTAAAAAAGAAGAATTATTTCATAACAGCCTCCTCTTGCTTGTGCTTTACTGGGCCAAACTGCACACTCTGTGTTAAGCGTTTTGCTTTAAGCTGGATAAAATCATTTTGCTTGGCAACTACCCTTAAATAAAGAAATGCTTCGATAACCTTCATAATATAATTGTGCTGAAATCTTGGGTTTAATCCTAGTTTAATCTTTTTTTTTTTTTTTTTTTTTTTTTTTTTTTCTGCTTTTTTTTTTTTTTTTTTTTTTTTTTTTTTTTTAATTAGTCCTGTATATTTGAAAAATGTCTTTGGTTGCAACATTGGCCAGAAATTGCATCTACAGTTTAAATGGCTTAGGCTAAGGAATTGTATTCTCAGCCTACATTAAGCTGCTGCTTTTTATTCACAGCCAATGATCTGGACCTGAGTAAGGTGGATGACTCTGTCCCACATGGCATCCTGGGCACCAAACTGGTGACTTGATGGGTGGAGCACTGCTGGGTAAGGAATTGGCTGGATGGTGGCACACAGAGAGTGGTGATCAAGGGCACAATGTCCACCNAGCTGCACAGGCTGCAGAGCTGTGCCCAGGCCAACTTCAGGACATTCAACAAGGCCAAGTGTAAGGTCCTGCACAACTGCAGGCTGGGTGGGGAATGGCTGAGAGCAGCCCTGAGGAACAGGATCTGGGGGTGTGGGGTGATGCAAAGCTCCAGATGAGGCTGCAGTGTGAGTGCAGCCCAGACAGCAACTGTGTGCTGGGCTGGAGAGGGGGGACAGGCTCTCTGCTCACTTGTTCCCTAGCACAGAACAAGGAGCAATGGATGGAAGCTGCAGCACAGGAGGTTTCAGCTCAACACAACAGGGAACTTCTTGACTGTGAGGGCCTCAGAGCACTGGCACAGGCTCCCCAGAGTGGTTGTGGAGTCCCTTCTCTGGAGACTTTCAAGGCCTGTCTGGATGTGTTCCTCTGTGACCTGAGCTAGATTGTCTGGTCCTGCTGTGGCAAGGGGGTTGGACTCAATGAGCTCTTCGAGTCCCTTCCAACCCCTGACATGCTGTGAGCCTATAACACTTCAAAATCCATGGCATTCACTTGCCATTCTTCAGCACCTAATTACTTAGTTCAAACTCATTGAAAATGACATAAGATATTCAGTTATCTGCAGGGGTTTGCTTCCTATGAGCATTACAGATTTGATTCCTATGAGCATTACAGATTTCTTTACTTGAACATAGGATAAAAAGCACCACAGTTTCATACCCATGTAGTTCAGACAGGGTGTAAGACATCAATATTTGAAGGAGGAGTTTGACTGTGTTTGGGTTTTTGTTTCTCTTCAGATGATTGGCTGACTTTGCATTTTCCTCTTGCAATTATAAGATCATTGTACATTTACATCCTTTAAGCATCCTGAAAAATCAAAATTTCTGTTAGCTGTTGATTTTACACCCATACCTGAATGAGAAAAATAATCATAGAATCATTCAAGGTTGGAAGGGACCACAAGGATCATCTAGTTCCAACACCACTGCCATGCCCAGGGACACCCTACCCTAGATCAGGCTGCCCACAGCCTCTGCCAGCCTGGCCAAAAACACCTCCAGGGAAGTGGCCCCAAACACCTCCCCATGCAACCCATTCCAGACTCTCACCACTCCTGTGCTCAACAACTTCCTCCTCACATCCAATCTGAATCTCCCCACCTCCAGCTTTGCTCCACTCCTCCTAGTTCTGTCACTCCCTGACAGCCTAAAAAGTGCTTCCCCAACTTTTCTGGAGGCCGCCATCAGATACTGGATGGCCACAAAATTATTTACCCCAGGGAAAAAAAAAATAACGCATGTGTGAACTTAACTTCAGGGGCATACTTAAAATTCACTTAGCATCATTTTGCTCTAGTTATGAATCATAGAATCATAGAATGGTTTAGGTTGGAAGGGACCTGAAAGCTCAGCCAGTTCCAACCCCCCTGTGCTATAGGCAGGGACACCTCCCACTAGATCAGGTCGCTCAAGACCTCATCCAGCCTGGCCTTGAACACATCCAGGGAGGGAGCAGCCACAACCTCCCTGGGAAACCTGTTCCAGTGTCTCGCCACCCTCACTGTGAAGAACTTCCTCCTAACATCCCATTCAAATCTCCCCTCCACCAATTTGAACCCATTCCCCCTCGTCCTGTCATTACAAGACCTTGTGAACAGTCCTTCCCCAGCCTTCCTGTAGTCCCCCTTCAGATACTGGAAGGCTACTGTACATCTCCTCCAAGCCTTCTCTTCTCCAGGCTGGAAAGCCCCAACTCTTTCATCCTGTCCTCATAGCAGAGGTGCTCCAGCCCTCTGATCATCCTCGTGGCCCTTAGAAGAAGACTTAATTGGCCAGGAAGGGAAGCTGATTTTGCAACTATTAACAAAGATGAAGGGGGAGACACAGAGCTGCCCCTAATGGGATTAGGTGTTGCTGCTAAAAACAGAGGGAAAAGATACTGCCTTCAATCTCTCAGGCATGAAGCAATATATTGGACTATTATACAGACACTATTCCATTTTATAAACCGTCACTGGTAATAAAATAGGGAAAAAAATCTCTACATTTGCTCTCGATTTACAAGTTATATCCTTGGTTCAGTCCTGGAAAGCATCGGAGGTGACCTACTGCTTGATTCTGCTCGTTATTTGAGGCAGGGTTGAAAAGCAGCCATGGCTTTATTACTGTCACCTCATCTGAGGGAATGGCCCCTGGCTTTCAGAGGCTCAGAGCATTTTTTTTTACTTCTGCTGCACTGGAGTGCTTCAAGATTGAACCAAAAATACTCAGTGGTTCAGCTCCGGGATTGCACTAAAGCTACTCAGCGATTCAGCTCCGAGATTGCACTGAAACTACTCAGCAATTCAGCTCCAAGATTGCACCGAAATTACTCAGAGATTCAGCTCCAAGATTGCACTGAAGCTACTCAGCAATTCAGCTCTAAGATTGCACCGAAGCTACTCAGCGATTCAGCTGCAAGATTGCACTGAAACTACTCAGCGATTCAGCTCCAAAATTGCAACAAAGCTACTCAGTGATTCAGCTCTGAGATTACACTGAAACTACTCAGTGATTCAGCTCCAAGATTGCACCGAAGCTACTCAGCGATTCAGCTGCAAGATTGCACTGAAACTACTCAGCGATTCAGCTCCAAGATTGCACTGAAGCTACTCAGCGATTCAGCTCCAAAATTGCACCGAAGGTACTCAGGGATTCAGCTCCAGGATTGCACCGAAACCACTCAGCAATTGAGCTCCAAGATGGCACTGAAACTACTCAGCAATTCAGCTCTGAGATTGCACTGAAACTACTCAGCGATTGAGCTCCAAGACTGCACCGAAACGACTCAGTGACTCAGCTCCAAGATTGCACCAAAGCTACTCAGTGGTTCAGCTCCAAGATTGCACCGAAACCACTCAGCAATTCAGCTCCAAGGTTGAACTGAAACTACTCAGCGAGTAGTTTAAATTTCCCCTCCTCCACTTTGGACCCATTCCTCCTCATCCTATTATAACAAGACCTTGTCAATAGTCCCTCCACAGCCCTCCTGTAGGCCCCCTTCAGATACTGGAAGGCCATTCCAAGGTCTCCTGGAAGTCTTCTCTTCTCCAGGCTGCAGAGCCCCAACTCTCTCAGCCTGTCCTCACAGCAGAGCTGCTGCAGCCCTCTGATCTCTTGGTGGCCTTTCCCTGGACTGGCTGCAACACTTTCATGTCCGTCTTGTGTTGAGGGCTCCAGAGCTGCAGACAGTGCTGCAGGTGGGGTGTGAGGAGAGCAGAGCAAAGGGGCAGAATCCCCTCCCTTGCCCTGCTGCCCACAGCTGCTCTTGCTGCAGCCCAGCACACAGTTGCTGTCTGGGCTGCACTCACACTGCAGCCTCATCTTCAGCTTTGCATCACCCCAGACCCCCAGGTCCTGTTCCTCAGGGCTGCTCTCAGCCATTCCCCCTCCCAGCCTGCAGTTGTGTTTGAGATTGCTCTAACCCAGGTGCAGGACCTTACACTTGGCCTTGTTGAATTTCAGGAGTTTGGCCTGGGTACACCTCTGCAGCCTCTGCAGGTCCCTCTGGATGGATCCCTGCCCTCTAGCAAGTCTCCTGTGCCACACAGCTTGGTGCCAGCTGCACACTTGCTGAGGCTGCACTGATTCCTCTCTCCATGGCACTGACAAAGATGTTGCCCAGCACTGGTGCCAGCACTGACCCCTGAGGGACACCACTTGGCACTGGTCTGCAGGTGGACATTGTGCCCTTGATCACCACTCTCTGTGTGCCACCATCCAGCCAATTCCTTCCCCAGAAGTGCTCCACCCATCAAGTCTGTTTTTTTCCAGTTTGGTGACCAGGATGCCATCTGGGACAGAGTCAAATGCACAAAATTATGTTAATGGCTCGGAGGCAGCAAATGCTTGAAATTCTAACAGCACTCCTTATATCTTAAATTCATCTTTTGCATCCCCAGGCTTATGATAGTCCATCAGACCTAACCAGGTCTTGCAAAGGCTTCCCATCATCTGTCTCAGTGATTTGTACTTGAGGTAAGCCCTTGGTCCTACTAAAGAGAAAAAAAGGCATGCTCAAGTTAGCCTTGCTAGCAATGTGCAGCCAGCAAGCCAAAGGAAAAGGAGCACTCAATAAAATGAAGAATCTCATTTTGGAGTGGGACCAATGCACATTTCTCCCATAAATATCAACAAAATAACCCGAGCATTTTCCCTGGCTTCAATTTTACACGGCTAAAAATCCTCTTTCCCTTATTTATAACAAAAGCAGAAGGCAACACCCAGTAGGTTTCCACGGTCACATCATGGACTTAGACAGCAGCGGTGGCATACCTGAAATGGAGGCTGACATGGGGCAGATAGAAGTGGTCAAAGAGTTCAGCTGAGTGGTCACAAAATCGTAGAATCACAGAATCAGCCAGGTTGGATGAGACCTCCAAGCTCATCCAGTCCAACCTAGCACCCATCCCAAGACAATCAACTAGACCATGGCACTAAGTGTCCCATCCAGGCTTTTCTTGAGTGCCTCCAGGGGTGGCAACTGGTCCACATAGACCTTGTCCATCTATCTCATAAAAAATACAAGAGCTGGAGTAGGGTCAGAGAAGGATGTTTGAAAGTGTGGGAGAGCTTTCATACAAAGAGCAGTTTATGTAGACTGAGACATGTCAAGCTGCAAAAGAGATGATTAAGGGGCTCTAGCTGGGGCCTATGACACTACAAGAAGAGAGCAGAGGTGATTGTTTTATGCTCTCCTCCTTCACTCTGCTCTCCTCAGACCCCACCTGGAGTACTGTGGGCAGTTCTGGAGCCCCCAACACAAGAAGAACATGGAACTGTTGGAGCCCCAAGATGCTCAGAGGGCTGCAGCAGCTCTGCTATGAGGACAGGCTACAAGAATTGGGATTCTTAAGCCTGGAGAAGAGAAGGCTGCCAGGAGACCTTGGAGTAGCCTTCCAGTATCCAAAGTGGGATACAGGAAGGCTGGAGAGGAGCTATTGACAAGGTCTTGTAATGATAGGATAAGGAGGAATGGGTTTAAAGTGTCAGAGGGGAGATTGAAACTGGGTGTTAGGAGGAAGTTCTTTGCAGTGAGAGTGGTGAGACACTGGCACAGGTTGCCCAGGGAGGTTGTGGCTGCTCCCTCCCTGGAGGTGTTCAAGGCCAGGTTGGATGAGGCCTTGAGTGACCTGATCTAGTGGGAGGTGTCCCTGCCTATGGCACAGAGGGGTTGGAACTGAATGAGCTTTGAGGTCCCTTCCAACCTAAACCATTCTGTGATTCTATGATTCCATGGAATTAGCAGTTCACAGGCCAAAACTTACCCAAAGTAGACATTTTTTCAAGGCCAGGCTGGATGAGGTCTTGAGTGACCTTATCTAGTGGGAGGTGTCCCTGTATATGGCACAGGGGGGTTGGAACTGGCTGAGCTTTGAGGTCTCTTCCAACCTAAACCATTCTATGCTTCTGTGATTCTATGATTTTGGACTTGAGTAGCCAATCTATAGAGCTTCTTCCTAAAAGATTCTGTAGAGTCCAGCAGTTAAGCCACATCCAGTGGGTGAGATACACACTGGGTGCTAAGGATGCTAATTTCAACTTGTTAAATTCTAGGTGTGCTGGTAGTGCTCCTCTGGATGAATCAGCACAGGGAAACCAGGAAATCAACACCAGTCTAACAGAACTGGCTGACACCTGGAGCCTGGCTTAATTTCTACCCATGGGCTGTCTGCATTGGGGAGTGCTCTGCAGTTTCTCAGGGCTCTGGATGCTTAAAGCAAAATCAACTCACCAATATACTCCAGATAGAGATCAACTCACTAAAATACTTAAGACTGAGATTATTTTTTTCCCCCCTCTTCGTTTTATCTCCATCAGTGAGCTCATTTGACAAAAATATTGCAGGCAATCATAAAATGGTTATTTAATTTTGAATATCAGCAAATAAATACTAATGTTACAGGATCCACATCCAATTTTTAATTACGGTATTCCTCTTGGTGCTTTCATTCATCTTCTGGCACTGCTTTATCCAACAGACATCTGTGAGTCACTTCTGCGCCGATGTAGAAGAGTCTCTCTCAGAATCACAGCAACAGCAAAGCCCCTCAGGATCACCAAGTCCAACCTAGAACCCTACTCTACAAGATTCACCTTAAACCAAATCCCCAAGCACCACATCCAAACCAATCTTAAATGCATCCAGGCTGGGTGACTCCACCACCTCCCTGGGAAGCTCATTCCAGTCTCTGACCACTCTCCATGACAAAGTTTCTCCTAATCTTACAGTCTGTAGCACCCACCAGAATCACAGCAACATGCAGGTTGGCAAAGCCCCTCAGCATCACCAAGTCCAACCTAGAACCCCTACTCTACAAGATTCACCTTAAACCATAGCCACACTATGAATCGTAGACTGCACCACCTCCCTGGGCAGCTCATTCCAGTCTCTGACCACTCTCCATGACAAAGTTTCTCCTAATCTTGCAATCTGTAGCACCCATCAGAATCACAGCAACATGCAGATTGGCAAAGCCCCTCAGCATCACCAAGTCCAACCAATATCTCTACTATACAAGGTTTACCCTGAACCATAGCCCCAAGCACCACATCCAAACCAATCTTAAATGCATCCAGGCTGGGTGACTCCACCACCTCCCTGGGCAGCTCATTCCAGTCTCTGACCACTCTCCATGACAAAGTTTCTCCTAATCTTGCACTCTGTAGCACCCATCAGAATCACAGCAACATGCAGATTGGCAAAGCCCCTCAGCATCACCAAGTCCAACCTAGAACCCCTACTCTACAAGATTCACCTTAAACCATAGCCACACTATGAATCGTAGACTGCACCAGCTCCCTGGGCAGCTCATTCCAGTCTCTGACCACTCTCCATGACAAAGTTTCTCCTAATCTTGCACTCCATAGCACCCATCAGAATCACAGCAACATGCAGGTTGGCAGAGCCCCACAGGATCACCAGGTACAACCAGCATCTCTATGCTACAAGTTTCTTCCTGAACCATATGCCCAGGCACTACATCCAAAACACCCTTAAACATATCCAAGATTGGTGACTCCACCACCTCCCTGGGAAGCTCATTCCAGTCTCTGACCACTCTCCATGACAAAGTTTCTCCTAATCTTGCAATCTGTAGCACCCATCAGAATCACAGCAACATGCAGATTGGCAAAGCCCCTCAGCATCACCAAGTCCAACCAATATCTCTACTATACAAGGTTTACCCTGAACCATAGCCCCAAGCACCACATCCAAACCAATCTTAAATGCATCCAGGCTGGGTGACTTCACCACCTCCCTGGGCAGCACATTCCAGTCTCTGACCACTCTCCAGGAAAAGATTTGTCCTCATCTTGCACTCTAGAGCATCCATCAGAATCACAGAAACATGCAGGTTGGCAAAGCCCCTCAGCATCACCAAGTCCAACCTAGAACCCTACTCTGCAAGATTCACCTTAAGCCATAGCCCTGAGCACCACATCCAAACCACCCTGAAACACATCCAGGCTGGGTGACTCCACCACCTCCCTGGGCAGCTCATTCCAGTCCCTGAACACTCTCTCCAGGAAAAACGTTTTCCTAGTGTCCAATCTGACCCTCCACAGCCACAGCCTGATGCCATTTCCCCTTGTTCTCTCTCCAATTCCTGTGAGAAGAGCCCAGCAGAGCCTCTCCACAATGTCCCTTAATGTAGCTGTAGACAGCAATGAGGTCTTGATTCCTTCACATGAGATTAACTCCTCCTTGGAAAGCAGTGTGGATGAAGGTGAAACACAGCTTTTTCCACTGGCACCCTCTCTTTCCAAATGAGGTGTTTCCCTTAGGATCTTCCAGTCAAAATAAAGATAAGGATTTGCATGTGCAGTGGTAAATAAAACCACTGGAAGAGATTTTAAGTTGTTAAATTGGCAGTGCCAGCTTCATGCAAAAACATTACCAATAACACAAGAATAAGTTTTGCCTCTGGCTTTCAGTTTTGAGTGTTGTAACAGATATTATATTGTGATTATAACAGTAATTATATTGTGATTATAACATAATTATAACAGTAATTATATTGTGAATAGTGAAGAGGTGATTTGGTCCAATCAGCATAGCTTCACCAAGGGCAGATCCTGCCTGACAAACCTTCTATGAAAAGGTCACCTGGGAGCCTCCTCTTCTCCAGACTGTCCTCATAGCAGAGGTGCTGCAGCCCTCTGAGCATCCTCATGGCCCTTCTCTGGACACTCTCCAGCATGTCACATGCTCCAGCATGTCTCCTATCAGCTCTTCGCTGAAATTTGTTTGATGGATCAAATACTTCAGCAGATGAGGGGGCTGGGGGTGTGCAGCCTGGAGAAGAGGAGGCTCAGGGCAGACCTTATTGCTGTTTGCAACTACCTAAAGGGAGGTTGTAGCCAGGTGGGGTTGGGCTCTTCTCTCAGGCAGCCAGCAACAGAATGAGGAGACACAGTCTCAAGCTGTGCCAGGGGAGGTATAGACTGGATGTTAGGAGGAAGTTCTTGTCAGAGAGAGTGATTGGCATTGGAATGAGCTGTCCCCAACCCCGGAGGTGTTCAAGGAAATTCCATACAGGGCACTTAGTACCATTGGCTAGGGCTGGGTGGTATGTTGGACTGGATGATATGGGATGGCTCTTCCAATCTGGCTCATTCTATTCCATTCCATTCCATTCCATTCTATTCTATTCTATTCTATTCTATTCTATTCTATTCTATTCTATTCTATTCTATTCTATTCTATTCTATTCTATTCTATTCTATTCTATTCTATTCTATTCTATTCTATATGCTTCTTCTAGAACATACCTTGGTGAACTGATTGCTTGTTCAGCACACAGCAGCCTCCCCAGAGACATTTCTTTTACACCCTTGTAGCTGGGAAATGTAATGACAGGAGGAGGGGTAATGGGTTCAAACTGGCAGAGCAGAGATTTAAACAGGACGTTAGGAGGAAGTTCTTCACAGTGAGGGTGATGAGACACTGGAACAGGTTGCCCAGGGAGGTTGTGGCTGCTCCCTCCCTGGAGGGGTTCAAGGCCAGGTTGGATGAGGCCTCAAGTAACCTGATCTAGTGGGAGGAGTCCCTGCCTATGGCACAGGGGGGTTGGAACTGGATGAGCTTTGAGGTCTCTTCCAACTTAAACCATTCTATGATTTTATGAAATAGGCAATTTCACCAGTAAGAGGTTTCTCCTGCAACCTGTCTTTCCAAAGAGATGTTCTTACTTGGTGGTCTGAGTATGGCAGTATAAATCTCTCTCTGGTATCTCCACATATCATGATGAGTGAGATAAACGTTGTTTAATAAATGAGGTATGAAATTGAGAGCCTTATTGCTTCCTACGAGCAAATCAGGAAGGAAAACACTTAGCTCAGAGTGGAATGGGAGCAAGCAGTGAGGCCAAAATTAAATCCATCCTATCAGGATGAACACATTTTCCTTCTGGAAGAAAGAATTCTTCATTATGTCTTCTTAAGCAAGCTGGAGCTGGGAAAGAAAGGAAGGTTGGTCTGGTTCCGATAGAGGTTTCAATATCGTCTAGAGGTAGAGGAGAACTCATTTAGAAGTTCAATAGGCTTTGGAAGAGTTTTCCTCATGGATTGAATTTGAATAGTTCCATATGTATGAATCTACAGATATCAGCAACACTCTCAGGCTGTGCAGCTTATGCTTCCATCCAACCCCTCACATGAAATGAGAAACAGAACCTTTCTTTCATTCTCTTTTGCCCATTATGGATAAAATTACAAGCCCATCTTGGACAGCATAAGCTTTAATGCTGGGGATCAGTATTTAGTTCATCTTAAAGAAGTAAACTGTTCAAACATATATAGAAATAAAAGAATGAAAGAAAGTGACACTGTAAAGTGTCTCCTGTAACAAGCTCTGTCTTAGTATGCTTGAGATATTATCATAAAAGTTTATTAGCTAGAAATAAGATCTAGTAAAAATGTTTCTTTTTTGGCTAATTTAATGCAAAAATCCCAAAGGGAACATTTCAATTAAACTTTAAAAGTTACCTTAATTTCAAAATGAAAACTAAAACCTAGAGGTGTTGTTGTTTGGTTTGTTTTTTTTTTTCCTTGAATGCATTAGACATGAATAACTTTGCTAATACAGAATCATAGAATGGTTTAGTTTGGAAGGGACCTCAAAGCTCATCCAGTTCCAACCCCTTGTGCCATAGGCAGAGACACCTCCCACTAGAACAGGTCACTCATCCAAGTGAGTTCAAGTGAGTCAGGTCACTCATCCAACTGAGTGTTCAAGGGCTCATCCAACCTGGCCTTCAACACCTCCAGGGAGGTTGTAGAGCACAGAATCACCCAATGTGATCTTCGATGGTCTTAGATCACGTTGGGTGATTCTGTGATCCACAACCTCCTTGAGCAACCTGTGTCAGTGTCTTTCCACCCTCATTGCAAAGAACTTTCTCCTAACATCCAGTTTCAGTCTCCCCTCTGCCAGTTTAAACCCATTCCTCCTTGTCCTGTCATTACAAGACCTTGTCAATAGTCCCTCCCCAGCCCTCCTGTAGCCCCCTTTCAGATACTAGAAGGTTACCACAAGGTTTCCTTGAAGCCTTCTCTTCTCCTGGCTGAAGAACTCCAACTCTCAGAGCCTGTAGGATATCCTGTAGGATACAGTCAAAATGTGTAGTGCTAGTTAAGCATGGTCACACTATGGTCTATTTTCAGATCATTTTCCACCTTCACAGCAAATGGATCTTCAATCACGTTGGGTGATTCTGTGATCCACAACCTCCCTGGGCAACCTGTGCCAGTGTCTCACCACCATCACTGTGAAGAATTTCTTCCTCAAATCCAGTTTCAATCTCTTCTCTGCCAGTTTAAACACATTCCTCATTCTGTCCTTATGGTTGAGATTAATATCAATATAGATGAGATTAATAAAAATATTGTTAAGATTAATATCAACATGCTCGAGATTAATTTACTCTGAGTTCTACTGACTTACTTGCTGCAATCTGCAACAACAGACAATAGTTGAGATTAATATCACTATGGTTGAGATTAATAGCAATATTGTTGAGATGAATATCAATATTGTTTAGACTAATATCAATATGATTGAGACTAATATCAATACAGTTGAGATTAGTTTACTTTGAGTTCTTTACAGTGAGGATGGTGAGACACTGCCATAGGTTGCCCAGGGGGGTGATCTTGACCAGGTTGTATGAGGCCTTGAGCAACCTGGATGATCTTTGAGGTCCCTTCCAACCTAAACCATTCTATGATTCTATGATTAGTATCAATATGGTTGAGATTAATATCAATATGGTTGAGACTAATATCAATATGGTTGAGATTAATTTACTTTGAGTTCTAATTATTTACTTATTCTAATCTGCAAAAAAAAAAGAGACAATAGTTGAGATTAATATCAATATGCTTGAGATTAATATCAATATGCTTGAGATTAATTTGCTCTGAGTTCTTAATTATTTACTTGCTGTAATCTGCAAAACCAGACAAGAGTTGAGATTGATATCAATATGGTTGAGACTAATATCAATATGGTTGAGATTCATTTACTCTGAGTTCTATTTACTTGCTGTAATCTGCAACAACAGGCAATAGTTGAGATTAATATCAGTATGGTTGATATTAATATCAATATGGTTGAGGTTAACCAATATCAATATCAATATTGATTAATATCAATATGGTTGAGATTAATATCAATATAGTTGAGATTAATCAATACCAATATCAATATTGATTAATATCAATACGATTGAGATTAATTTCTTCAGGGTTCTAATGATTTACTTGCTCTAATCTGCAACAACAGACAGTAGCTGAGGTTAATATCACTATGTTTGAGATTAATATCAATATTGTTGATATTAATCAATATCAATATCAATATTGATTAATATCAATACAATTGAGATTAATTTCTTCAGGGTTCTAATGATTTACTTGCTCTAATCTGCAACAACAGACAATAGTTGAGATTAATACCAATATGGTTGAGATTAATACCAATATGGTTGAGATTAATCAATATCAATATTGATGGATATCAATGCAGTTGAGATTAATTTCTTCAGGGTTCTAATGATTTACATGCTCTAATCTGCTACAACAGAAAATAGTTAAGATTAATAGCAATATGTTTGAGATTAATCAATATCAATATCAATATTGATTAACAGCAATATGGTTGAGATTAATTTCTTCAGGGTTCTAAGGATTTAGTTGCTCTAATCTGCAACAACAGGCAATAGTTGAGATCAATATCTGTATGGTTGATATTAATATCAGTATGGTTGATATTAATCAATACCAATATCAATATTGATTAATATCAATATGGTTGAGATTAATTTCTTCAGTGTTCTCATGATTTAGTCGCTCTAATCTGCATCAACAGACAATAGTTGAGATTAATACAATATGGTTGAGATTAATCAGTATCAATATGAATTAATATCAATACTATTGAGATTAATTTCTTCAGTGTTCTAACGACACGACAAGGGGTAATGGGTTCAGACTGGCAGAGGAGAGATTTGAACCGGATGTTAGGAGGAAGTTCTTCACAGTGAGGGTGGTGAGACACTGGAACACGTTGCCCTGGGGAGGTTGTGGCTGCTCCCTCCCTGGATGTGTTGAAGGCCAGGTTGGATGAGGTGTTGAACGACCTGATCTAGCTGGAGGTGTCCCTGCCTATGGCAAGGGGTTGGAACTGGCTGATCTTTGAGGTCTCTTCCAACCTAAACCATTCTATGATTCTATGATTTACTTGCCCTAATCTGTAACAACAGACAATAGTTGATATTAACGTCAATATGGTTGAGATTACTCCCAATATGGTTGAGATTAATCAATATCAATACCAATATTGTCTGATATCAATGCAGTTGAGATTAATTTCTTCGGGGTTCTAATGATTTACTTGCTGCAATCCGCAAAACCAGACAGGAGGAGGAAGAGACTCAGCATGGAAGTACATCACACAACATTCTTCCAGATGCCTGCAGATTCCTCTCTGCAGAAGTGGGTAGAGGAGAAGATAGAAAGGGATCAGGCAGGGATCAGGAGGGATTGTGCTCTGTTTGCTTAGGGGCTTGTGTTTCCTCTCTGGAGGAGCAAAGCCTCCCTAACCAGACTTTGAAAACAATGCTGAAAACACCCAGCCTGTATTGAATGGCCTGTGGAGTGGTGGATAAGTATGGTCTTTGCTCAGACACTAAACAGATTTACACAGAATCGTCAGGGTAGGAAGGGACCCCAAGGATCATCTAGTTCCAATCCCTCTCCCATGGGCAGGGACACATTAAACTGTCCCTCAGCCACCCTAAGGCACATGAGCAAGGAAAGTAAAACGGTGCCACTCTGTGCTACTAAAACTGCACCAGTGAATGACACTTTCTTGCAATCCCCTAATACAGCTGAGGAATAGGAAGGCATTTTTAAAAAAAGATATAAGGTGGGGGAGAGAACTGCTGCACATCAGCATTTTAACGGCGCCTTTAGGTCCATCAGTTAGTTTTAGATGTTATCCAGGATGTTCTGCTCATCGCTTCTGCTATCTGCGACTGACTCATCAATCCCTAGTCCGGATAAGTTCCTTCAGCTGCTAATTGCACAATTTGAGTTTGGAGGAGTTCTGTGCCTATTCAAAAAAAAAAAAGTATTTCGGCTGGAATTAAATTGGATTTGTCCAGCTCGGAAAGGAGGAAAAAAGCTCCAAAGGCAGAGAAAGAGTAGACAAATTTGAAAAGTCCTCTCTGTGAAACCCCTAATTGACACCTGTGTGTTTATCACACTTATTGTAAGGGAATGGCACCCACAGAAAGACCCAATCCCTATTCCATCCCATGCACCTTTCCCCTCTTTGGCACTTCTGTGGCACCCAGAGAACTGTCCCTTGAAAGACAGCCCATGTGGCTCTTCTGTGGCACCCAGAGAACTGTCCCTTGAAAGACAGCCCATGTGGCTCTTGGGTGGCACCCAGAGAACTGTCCCTTGAAAGACAGCCCATGTGGCTCTTCGGTGGCACCCAAAGAACTGTCCCTTGAAAGACAGCCCATGTGGCTCTTCGGTGGCACCTAGAGAACTGTCCCTTGAAAGACAGCCCATGTGGCTCTTCTGTGGCACCCAGAGAACTGTCCCTTGAAAGACAGCCCATGTGGCTCTTGGGTGGCACCCAGAGAACTGTCCCTTGAAAGACAGCCCATGTGGCTCTTCTGTGACACCCAGAGAACTGTCCCTTGAAAGACAGCCCATGTGGCTCTTGGGTGGCACCCAGAGAACTGTCCCTTGAAAGAGAACCCACACGGCTCTTCTTTGGCACCCAGAGGTGCCAAAGCAACTCTCTTATAGAATCATAGAATCATAGAATGGTTTAGGTTGGAAGAGACCTTAAAGATCATCCAGTTCCAACTCTTCGATGCGATAGGCAGGGACACCTCCCACTAAATCAGGTTGCTCAAGACCTCATCCAGCCTGGCCTTGAACACATCCAGGGAGGAAGCAGCCACAACCTCCCCAGGCAACCTGTGCCAATGTCTCACCACCCTCACTGTGAAGAATTTCTTCCTAACATCCCCTTCAAATCCACCAATTTGAACCCATTCCCCCTCGTCCTGTCATTACATGACCTTGTGAACATATCACAATGAGGGCAGACTGACAGAGTTGGGGCTGTTCAGTATGGAGAAGAGGAGGCACCATTGTCCCTTGAAAGAGAGCCCACGTGGCTCTTCTTTGGCACCCAGAGGTGCCAAAGCAACTCTCTTATGAGGACAGACTGAAAGTGTTTGGGCTGTTCAGTTTGGAGAAGAGGAGGCTCGCAGGTGACCTTGTGGCCTTCCAGTATCTGATGGGGGCCTACAGAAAAGCTGGGGAGGGACTTTTGAGGCTATGAAGTGGTGACAGGTATAGGGGGAATGGAGGAAAGCTGGAGGTGGGGAGATTCAGATTGGATGTGAGGAGGAAGATCTTCCCAGAGAGAGTGATTGGCATTGGAATGGGCTGCCCAGGGAGGTGGTGGAGTCACCACCCCTGGAGGTGCTCAAGCAAAGCATGAATGGGGCACTTAGTGCCATGGTCTAGTTGATTGGATAGTGCTGGGTGATAACCTGGGCTGGATGAGCTTGGAGGTCTCTTCCAACCTGGTCGATACTACGATTCTATGATTCTACAACCACTCAGCTGAACTCTTTGACCACTTTTTTCTGCCCCACCTCAGCTTCCATTTCAGCACTAGTCAGGCCACACCTTGAATACTGTGTCCAGTTTTGGGCCACTCAGTTCAAGAGAGATGTTGAGGTACTGGAATGTGGATNAAAAGTAAAACAAAGAAGCTGAAAACTTGGCACAGGTTACAGCCACCTGAATTTCGGGGATGGAGTTTAGTACTGTGGGTTGCTGCTGCTCCCTAAGCCTCTCTGATCCAGGCAGGGATCTTGACTCTAACGTTGAGGTGAGTTGGAATAAATTTCTTTTATTCTCCTCCAGACATGAAAGCAAACTTATCTTGACTGGTTCATGGCCTCCCATAAACTAAAATTGGCTGCATCTGCTTCTGGAGCTGAATTTGAACAGCTGAAACTTGATTTTCCCATGCTCTGTGCAGGGAAGTTTCTGCTGTGTGGTTTAGGACTGCAGTTAAAATGCTCCTGGGTTCCTGCACAGAAGAATTAGCAGGCATAGCAGCATAGGAGCAAGTGGGATAATCACAGAATCATAGAATGGTTTAGGTTGGAAGGGATCTCAAAGCTCATCCAATTCCAACCCCCCTGTGCCATAGGTAGGGACACCTCCCACTAGAACAGGTCACTCAAGACCTCATCCAACCTGGCCTTGAACACCTCCAGGGAGGGAGCAGCCACAGCCTCCCTGGACAACCTGTGCCAGTGTCTCACCACCCTCACTGTGAAGAACTTCCTCCTAACATCCCATTTAAATCTCTCCTCTGCCAACTTGAACCCATTCCCCCTCGTCCTGTCATTACAAGACCTTACGAACAGTCCCTCCCCAGCCTTCCTGTAGCCCCCTTCAGATACTGGTAGGCTGCTATAAGGTCTCCTGGAAGCCTTCTCTTCTCCAGGCTGAAAAGTCCCAACTCCCTCAGCCTGTCCTCATAGCAGGAACTTCACCAGTCTGCCATGACCTTTCAAATACAATGGTCAGTGGTTTGGCAAATTCATCTGCCAATTCCCTCATGACCCATGGGTGGATCTCATCAGGCCCCATGGACTTGTGCACATTCAGGTTCCTTAGGTGCTCATGAACATGATAGAAGCATAGAATCATAGAATGGTTTAGGCTGGAAGAGACTTTAAAGATCATCATGATCTTCGATTACAGTGGGCAGGTCTTCACTCCCCCAGTCCTTACTTTTGGCCTCTGGAATTTGGACGTTGTGGCTGCAGCACTTGCTGCTGAAGACCAAATCATGTTCTGAAGGAAGAAAAATAAAGTAGAATAAACAGCTGAAGAAACCTAAAGCCTCTCCTTACTCCCATCTCTATGAAATATCAGCACAAGATTAGATTGTGTTTCTCCTACTCGTTTTCTTTAATAAGGGAAAGGGACACACAGAATTTAACTCCCAGCAGTGCTTCAGATTAGTCTGGAAAATTCAATTCTCTTCTAGACTGTATTTACATTGAGTGTATTAGGTAAATGCCCAGCCAAAGTCTCCTCTTGCTTACACAAAGAAGCCTCCTTGCTATGGCACAGTTTGGTTGTTACAGAAGCCCTGCTCTCTGACTGTGCTCCTCACAAAGCTCTGTCCTCCCAATGTGCTGACAAAATGCTCTCAGCCTTTAGCAGTGGTCACAGAATCACAGAACCAAGCAGGTTGGAAGAGACCTCTAAGATTGTCTTTACTGCGAGGGTGGTGAGACACTAGAAAGGGTTGCCTGGGGAGGTTGTGGCTGCTCCCTCCCTGGAGGTGTTCAAGGCCGGGTTGGATGAGGTCTTGAAGGACCTATTCTAGTGGGAGGTGTCCCTGCCCATGGTAGGGGATTGGAACTGGATGACCTTCAAGGTCCCTTCTATGATTCTGTGATTCCATGATTCTATGATTCTACTGTCATCGAGTCCAATCCACCACCTAACCCTTCTAATTAACTAACCCATGATGCTACGTGCCACATCCATCCTCCTCTTAAACACTTCCAGGGATGGGGACTTCACCACCTCCCCAGGCAGCCCATTCCAATGGGCTCCTCCTCCACCCTGAAGACTCTCATCATGGCACTTTGGTTTTGGTTCAGGTGCTGAAAACAAGATTGGATGAGGGAGGGAGAAATAACGTGATAGCATGGTGTGGATGTGTGATGCCAACCAGCAGGGCTTCACCAAGGGCAAATCATGCCTAACAAATTTGGTGGCTTTCTATGATAAAGTCACAGCAGGGGTGGACAAGGGAAGGGTAACTGATGTCATCTACCTGGACCTGAGTAAGGCCTTTGACTCTGATCCACATGACACCCTGGTCACCAAACTGGAAAAAAACAGACTTGATGGGTGGACAACTCACTGGATAAGGAATTGGCTGGATGGTGGCACACAGAGAGTGGTGATCGAGGGCACAATGTCCACCTGCAGACCAGTGTCAAGTGGTGTCCCTCAGGGGTCAGTGCTGGCACCAGTGCTGGGCAACATCTTTGTCAGTGGCATGGGCAGAGGAATCAGTGCAGCCTCAGCAAGTTTGCAGCTGGCACCAAGCTGTGTGGCACAGGAGACTTGCTAGAGGGCAGGGATCCATCCAGAGGGAGCTGCACAGGCTGCAGAGCTGTGCCCAGGCCAACCTCAGGACATTCAACAAGGCCAAGTGTAAGGTCCTGCACCTGGGTGGGTGCAATCCCAAGCACAAATACAGGCTGGGTGGTGAGTGGCTGGAGAGCAGCTCTGAGGAAAAGGACCTGGGGGTCTGGGTGGATGAGAAGCTCAACATGAGCC
>VWZI01011123.1:65058-135191 GCA_013396835.1 Psilopogon haemacephalus | reverse complement strand
GGGACGCGAGGGGGGAAAACACACTCCTTCCCAGCCCGAGGTGGGGAGAAGAAGGGAAAACCGACTTAGCCCGAAATAGGGAAATAGAGAGAGAGAGAGAGACAGAGAAGGGGGTCAGCCTTGCCGCTTCTCTGTGTCCATTGCTATGCTTCACTGCCTGCTGTCTGCTGCCTGTTGCTGTGCACGTGGCTGGGCTCTTCACAGCCACTGCGGGAGATGACGGTAAGCAAGGAGAGTGAGGAAGAGTGGAAGAAAGAGTGCTAACGGTCGCTATGCTCCCCCGTAAATACTTTAGGGGGTGTGTGAGACTGACCAACAGGCACTCAGCACTCTTCAGCTGGCCAATTGATTCAAAAAGCTCCACGCCTGCATGCTGCCCGAGGTACCCCTGACTCCTGGGGCCACGTGGGGTGCCCCCGCCCCTCAACCCCTACTGGACCTTGGACGGTAGGGGGAGGAGAGAGCCCAGGGATTGGACCAATTCTAGGGTGTTTGTCACCCCATACCGAGACAGCATCTCAGCCTTATCCATGTCCACTGTTGCCAGCTCTCCATTTCCCTTCTGAAGGGGTCCCACATTCTCCCTAGTCCTCCTTTTCTCACTGATATACCTGAAGAAACTCTTCTTGTTCCACGAACAATGTCTTTGTATTGATCCCAGGTTACCTGTCCTTTCTTCCACTCTCTGTAGGCTTTCTTCTTGCATCTAAGTGTGTCCAGGAGTTCTCCATTCATCCATGCAGGTCTCCTTGCATTCTTACCTGCCTTCCTCTTTTTGGGGATGCATTGCTCCTGGACCTGAAGGAGGTGATCCCTGAACAATGTCCAGCTTTCCTGGGCCCCCCTTCCTTCCAGAGTTTTTTCCCATGGTACCCTCTTGAGCAGATTCCTGAAGAGACTGAAGTCTGCTCTTCTGAAGTCCAGAGCAGTGAGTTTACTGTATAGCCTCCTTGATGCTTTGAGGATCTTAAATTCTACCATTTCATGGTCACTGCATCCTAGGATACCCTTCAGCTTTACTTCACTCACCAGCCCCTCCTTGTTGGTGAGGACTAGGTCCAGCACAGAACCTTTTCTTGTGGGTTCCTCTACCACCTGAAACAGGAAGTTATCATCAACACATTCCAGGAACGTCTTAGATTGCTGGTGCTGTGCTGTGTTGTCCTTCCAACAGATGTCAGGGTGGTTAAAGTCCCCCATGAGTACCAGGGCCTGTGAGTGTGAAACTTCTCCTATTTGTTTGTAAAGGGCCTCATCTGCTTCACCTTCCTGATCAGGAGGTCTGTAGCAGACTTCTACTATGATGTCCGCTTTCTGTGCCTTCCCTTTAACCTTCACCCACATGCTCTCTGTTTTCATGTTAGATATCCCTAGGTTGAGCTCCATGGATTCCTTCCTCCCTTCCTCACTTCCTCACTTCTTTTCTTTCTCTCTTTCTCTTTTGTTTGCTCCATTCTCTCTCTCTTTAATAGATAGTCTCATCTCTAGGCTGAACATCCCCAGCTCCCTCAGCCTATCCTCATAGCAGTGGTGCTCCAGCCCTCCTTTGGACTCACTCCAGCAGCTCTGTGTCCTTGTGATGGGCATGCCAGAACTGGACACAGTATTGGAGCTGAGGTCTCACAAAGCAAAGGGCAGAATCTCCTGTCTTGACCTCCTGGCCACATTCCTCTTGATGCAATCCAGCACAAAATTTGCCTTCTGGGCTGCGTGAGGGCACTGCTGGCTTGTATTGAGCTTCTCATCAATCAACAGCCCCAAGTCTCTTTCTTCAGAGCTACTTTCAACCCACTCTGCACCCAGCCTGGATTTGTGCCTGGGGTTGCCCCACCCATATACAGAACCTTGAAGTTTGAATTGAGCATCATGCAGTTGATGCCAGCCCTCTTTGTAAGCCTGTCAAATCTGCCCTGTGTTTGTCATTTTTGCAATCAATCACTTGACCTTGATTGATTCAGGTTCAGTTTGTAATCAGCTCTAAGCCATATACCCCTGTAGAACTACTCCTTTATCCATTGTCCTCTTTTTTTTTCTGCAGCTGTTTACTCTGGCCCTATGTTCAATATATTTTTCCTGTTTTGGATGACAGACATGCTTTTCTCATGCCATCTTCTTCAGGGAGTCTCCTAAATTATCAAGATTGAATCTGCATCCAGAATGGTATCACTAGCAAATGTAAGAGATCCCCTTAATTCTATCATTCAAGTCATTCTTGAAAATATCAATTAATTTCAATCCACAATAGACTTTCTCAGAACCCCATGCAATAAACCCTTTCATTTTCACAGTGAACCTTTGATAACTACTCTGTCAATCATTTGTTTCAATAAAACATCTATTTTAGATTCGGATCCTTTCCTACAAAATTATTCTCTTGGATAGTCTCAGCACTTTTGACTTTGAGTTCCATGCTAAAATATCTGAATTCTTTATTTCTAACTTGACTTGGTTTTAACTTATTTATCTTTATTATGATTGTTTTTTTAATGGAACTGTAAGTCTCCTTCTTTGTTCTGCTTCTCTGTTGAACTTCTACTCTGCATTCCACTACAGAATTAGCCAAGTCTTTTTTCACAGCATCCCAAAATCCATTAATGCAAATAAAATATAGAAGACAGGATTGGTAGAACTCCAGAACAAAGGTAACCACCAGCTTAAATATGAAAGCATACAGCAGTGGAAGGAGACCATATAGGCCATTCATTTCCTTAGCCACTTGTAAAAACAAATTGCTTATTTTCATGTGTGCAGATCAATATTTGCAAAAATTACTTGTCATCTGCATACTGTGAAAATTATTTCTTGTATTTTATTTTCTGTTAATATTGATAACTTTGAGAAAATGTATATAAATTACTTTACTGAACAGTCCCTCTACAGGAGAGCTGGGGAGGGACTGTTCACAAGGTCTTGTAATGACATGATGAGGGGGAATGGGTTCAAATTGGCAGAGGGGAGATTTGAACGGGATGTTAGGAAGAAATTCTTCACAGTGAGGCAGGCAAGGCACTGGAATAGGTTGTCCAGGGAGGTTGTGTCTGCTCCCTCCCTGGATGTGTTCAAGGCCAGGCTGGATGAGGTCTTGAGCGACCTGATCTAGTGGGAGGTGTCCCTGCCTGTGGCAGGGGGTTGGAACTGGATGATCTTTAAGGTCTCTTCCAAACTAAACCATTCTATGATTCTATGATTTTATTTAAAGGTTTTAATCTCCTGTGCATTATTTCTAATCTCCTTCCTTTTGCTTTGCCTGATGTTTTTGAAGCAACTGTCTTTCAGCTATAGGTTCATTTGAGTATTCATGTTTATTATCATGCTTTAAAGCACAACATGATAGCAGAATTTCTCAATCGTAAGTGACTTATCAAACCCAAAATGAAGTTTAAGCATTACATTTATGTCTTTGGACCTTTACATTCTTTGGGAGGGTCTGCATTATGGGATTTATCCAGTCTTTTTTAGGAGTATTTTTTTCTAAAGCACCATCTGGAATCAAGTCCTTTCATATAATACAGGGAATTTCTGTTTACAGGCATCCAACCAAATGTAATGATCTTTATAGCCAGGCTACAGTAAACAGCTACACTGCATAGAAGATTATTTTCATTCTCAATTCCACTGCTCTTTCCACTTTATCCCTTTATTTATACAGTGCATCAAATTTTCAGTTAGTTCAGATGATGTAAAGATTTGGTATTGACTGGGTCTCTTCTGCATCACTCCAGCTGTCTGCACAGTTCAGCCAAGGTTAGCCATATAACACACTCTCAATTAATTTGTGGTAGCCCTGTACCGTAATTGCATGCGCTAATGTCTGAAAATATTCTTGCACTTAAATTTAGAATAGATTCTACAACATCTCTCTTATGACCCAAAATTATAAATTTTAGGGTTAATGGTTCCTCTCTGCTCCATCTGAATTTGCCATCCTGTTCTTTCTTTGATTTTCAATTTATTTTTCAACATTTATTTGCTATGTCTGTTTTTTTTTTTTTGTTAATTTCCCATAACCATTTGCAGATATCACTTCAATTAGTCACCAGTGCTGCAAGTCATCTGTACACCTAAACATTTTCAGATGGCGAGACCACAAATGGAGAAGCCAAAACACTTCTTACAAATCCCTAACAACAACCACCAATATTTCTGCAATTGTAATAAAAAGAGACAAGACAAATAGTTCATATTTTACTGTAGCAATTTTCTAATGAGGATCAAGCATTACAGTGTCTTGAAAACACCAGTATTTTAGGGCCCATAGAGGAATGACCTCCCTGTTTACGAGTAAGCAATAAGATCAATTTCCCAGTGTTCCTCTAACCTTGCCTATGTGTGCTGTTTTTTGGTAGTTAAACATTTTTACTCTGGTCATCTGGAAGCACTCTGCTTCTTTTATTATTTAGACATCAAGCCTTATCTTCCAAGCATTATTAAAAGGGCTGTAAGTGAGACACAAATAATAGTCTCACTATTACTAATGGTAGCATTTGATAAGGGGACTCATTATTATCCAGAGCAATAATTAAAGTAATAGTGGAATGATCAAAACCAAACTCATAAAGGGATTAATTTTGTTTGGTCTAAGATAGAGAGATATAAAGGGGAAATCATAATAATGGCATTGTGATTTGCCAAAGGTTATAAAAGAGGAGAATAAAGATTTTTTTCCACATGTCAAAAATAAGTAGGAAAGATAATTAACTTTTGGCAGGGAAGAATTTAAGTTGAATATTAGGAAACCATTTGTGATCATTGTGAAAGTGATCTATTCAAGGTCATAGAATAAAGATGCAAAATCTTTTTACAGACTCTTACCAAACAAGTTCTCAGGAGTGCTACATTAGATCATCTCTAGTGGCTGCTGTTGTATTTCCTNCACCCCTCCTGGAGACCAAAATCCCCAAGAGAGGGTAACCAAACTCCCCCTACCACCTTTCCCCCCTTTCCCAGCTTTATCTCACCACCTCTTGATGCCGCAGATAAGCTGAAGATCAGTCAGAAAGATTAGTGGCAGGAAGGAATCAATGCTTTTAGTGATTTTACTCTGAATTAGTTCAAAGGCAGAGAGACAAAGGAGAAAGCGGCCAGAGCCAGCACAGACCCAGGCAGACTAGCTAATCTGGATGTTTTGAGAACACTTCTTAAAACAATTTTTTTCTTTCTCAGTGAAACTTGGTGAAGTGACACTGTGTGTTTAATTCTCTCTCAGCCAATAGTCTAATTTCTCACTCAAATTCTCCAATTAGCTCAAACCAACACAACAGTTAATCCTTTGAGAAGTCTTAATCCTGAGTGCAACAGTTGTATTTGGTGAATACCCCCTACACAAGTGAATTCTTTAAGAAATGGACCATTTCTCTGTGATAGCCATTGAAGGTTGCATGTATCCAATGTTGTTCAAGTTGTCAGGCATGAGTGCTTTGGCTGTATTCTGTCTGCTGTACATTTCAGCAACGTGAAGGACAAAAGCTTTCAGGCTTTTGCTGACAGCAAATTTCTAATGAGGAGCAAGAATTACAGTGTCTTGCAAAGAACAGTGCTTAAGGCCACAGAGAAGAATTACCTCTATGTTCACAAGTGAACAGTAAGGTCTATTTCCGAGTATTCCTTTCACATTGCCTATTTGTGCGCTTCTTTGATGCACATAATAATGATGGACAATATTTACACTGATAAATTATTAATTATTTTTCCTGCTCTCCTTTCTCTCTTCTCTCTATGTTTAAATATATGAATGCCACCTATTAATTTATCTTCTGAAGATTTGAGCCTAAAAATCCAGGAATATTTTGATAATTTTTTTTTATCTCTTCCTGAAAATACACATATGTAGTTCAAAGTTTGTGGGCAAGATTCCCAGCTAAAGGCAAAATAAAAATATCTTTTGTCTCAGTCATTCTAGTATTGTCAGGAGTTAATTAATATTCATAGAAAAACAATGTCCCAAATAGTTGTAGGTTTTAAAATTTATTTCTGTATGTTAATAATCCATGATGAGAGCATGAAAATCTCAAGTATTCTTCAGAAATCAATCTGATAGGAAGCATTTGCGAGGAGAGGTTTTACAAAATGATCCAAATTATCTACAGTGCAACCTCATAAAAGTCACCGACACCTGGTGATGCCACAGCTAGACAGCTTGTCCACAGAGATGCTGAGAGGGACAGCCTTAATAAACACCAGAAAAACTAGATCCACCAACTTCCTATCATCCCCAGGCTTCCTCCCAGGACAACTTAATGCCAGTCAAAAAGTTGAGGATTATCTCAAAAGATCCTTTACATTATATGTAAAAGCACTTCATGCATCCACCTCAGTGGAAGATTCCCATCATCTCTTCCAAATAACTCTATAGGCATACTTAGTTTTTCAATTATTTTTCATTTCCATTTTTCCAGTAAGGTCAAATGCAAGGTCCTGCATCTGGGTCGAGGCAATCCCAAGCACAAATCCAGGCTGGGCAGTGACTGGCTGGAGAGAAGCCCTGTGGAGAGGGACTTCGGGGCGCTGATGGACGAGAAGCTCGACCTGAGCCAGCAGTCTGCAGTTGCATCCCAGAAAGCCAACCAGATCTTGGGCTGCATCAGGAGAAGTGTGGCCAGCAGGGCGAGGGAGGTGATTCTCCCTCTCTACTCCACCCTGGTGAGAACCCACCTGGAGTACTGTGTCCAGTTCTGGAGCCTCTACTTACAAGAGGGATGTGGGCATGCTGGAGCATGTCCAGAGAAGGGCCACGAGGATGATCAGAGGGCTGCAGCACCTCTGCTATGAGGACAGACTGAAAGAGTTGGGGCTGTTCAGCCTAGAGAAGAGGAGGCTCTGAAGTGACCTTATTGTTGACTTCCAGTATCTGAAGGGGGCCTACAAAAAGGCTGGGGAAGGACTTTTTAGGCTCGCAGTGACAGGACTAGGGGGAATGGAGCAAAGCTGGAGGTGGGGAGATTCACATTGGATGTGAGGAGGAAGTTTTTCAGCCTGAGAGTGGTGAGGCCCTGGAATGGGTTGCCCAGGGGGGTGGTTGGGACCACTTTCCTGAAGGTGTTTAAGGCCAGGCTGGATGAGGCTGTGGGCAGCCTAATCTAGGGTAGGGTGTCCACCTACCCTGATTTGTTCAGTAAATTTCAACTTAGCATAAATTTCAGTAACACTTAGCTCCGGTAATATTCTCAAATTATGATCTTGGTACTTGGTGATGGATACATCAAGGTCATCCAAGCCCCTTTTGCAGTTGTTCAGACAGAGTTCTGCCTAGAGCTATTGAATTTTTAGAACAAAAGATTGACCTATGCCATTTGTACATGTCCAGTCATTTGTTATGGAGTGTACTATTGTAACCCCTTTGGGTGCATGGAGCAGATGGCATCTAAAAAGTTTTATTTTCATTCTCCCACTTGTAAAATAACAGTCTTGCACAGTATTCACTAGTGGGAACTTCTGCAAGTCTAGTTACATTAACTACTGATCTGTCAACTTTGGAATATGATTAATTTTACCAATTTAAAATTCCTGGTGCAGCTCCACCCGGTATGTTTAATTTCCTCTAATAAAATATTGGTTAGAAGTGATTCATGTTGTGAAAAAAAGTCCTGTTTCCATCCAAAGTAATTTCTTTAAGGGGAAAGTGAATCTTTTAGTGAGTTTGGCTGGTGAAGTGCCTTGAAGTAATTTTGAAGTTTAAGTATCAGGAGGTCAGAACCAGATCCAAAAGTTGAGATGTAAGATAAGCATTTGAACTAGATGGTGTTACAGCTGCCAGGAAGTCACTGTGGCCAGCTTTTCAGACATGGTATCTGTGCATGCATCCCATCAAAGCAGCACAAGTCTCCACTGATAGCTTGTTGAACCTGAGCAGTAGTTGGACTTCATTGGTTATTTAAATGGATATTTTTTCCTGTAGGCACAAACTATCCTGATAGAAATTATGAAACAGTATTCTATGGCTTCATCACCTACATACTAGATACAGCAAAGGTCTCAAGATCTGTTCTGCCACAAGTCCTCTGCTTCCTCCAGGCCTTCTGATTAGTCGATATTTCCTGCTCTGTTCATTACATTTGGCTTTCTTAAAAAGTGGTTAAGATAAGCCTATGGCATCATTATTTGCATCTCCAGTACTAGAATAGGAAAAGAGCTTTTTGTGTGTCTTTGAATTTAGGAAGTAGATCTGGCTTCAAGGCTAATAATGAGTTGTAAAATGCAAACAATTAAATTTAAAATTAGCATGACTAAAGGTTTTCATTTGCAGAACAGGATTTTGGCTGTAATTTGGCATTTCACAGTGAAGATGACAGGTTGCAAATTTGAGAATAATAAAAACAACCTCTGGAATTATTTTTCTTTTACATCTTGTTGCAACACATTAGACACATATATTATTTATCATTGCTTGAATCTCATCTTGGCAAATTCCAAAGCCTGGACCCAGTCACATCTCTAGTCTGATTAAACTGCAGCAGGAGAGAATTATTCCAGGAGCATCTCTGTGGTGGAGTTTCACAGCTGTTGCAATCTGCTAAAACAACTGAGTTACTGTAAGAATTGGCAACAAATAAAACCAAGGCATCTGCAGGTTTTACCATGTCTTGCCAGCAGATTCTGCAGAGAACTGAGAAAAGGCAAGCACTGAGACCACAGCCTACCTCTTTCTCCATAACTTCTTTGGTATCTG
This sequence comes from Psilopogon haemacephalus, assembly GCA_013396835.1. Classification (NCBI taxonomy): domain Eukaryota; kingdom Metazoa; phylum Chordata; class Aves; order Piciformes; family Megalaimidae; genus Psilopogon; species Psilopogon haemacephalus. The sequence continues at coordinate 126,526 of VWZI01011123.1, read as the reverse complement.
CACACAAATAAAACCCAGCTGACTCTAGTGTGGAATGAGCAATAAGAAGATCTCGGAGATCTCCGCAACTTGCCTGTGCCAGGAACAAAATTAGGTTCTGCTTAAATTCATTTTACACCAGTTGACCACTGCCTAGTGGGAACAGAACTATTTGAGGTGCTGGCATAGCATGGTCTGAATGGTCAAAAGAGGATTCCACTGCCACATTTGGCAAAGATGGCTCTGGACTGTCTCTACTAATGCTGGGAAGGGGTCTCTACTACTTCGGGACCCCTTCTCAGCCATCATCACAGTTGAAAAGCAGAGATGTCTTCTGTGATTGAAACATAATGGTTCAGTATTCAATTTCAACTTAAGCAGGAGAAAGAATGAAAATGCAGGTGTGTTATAAACCCCAATTCTCATTCCTAGAAATATAAATTTCTTACAGGAATACAGAAGAAGTATATACTTTTAAATTAAAAGACATAAGATGAGAATGATGAGAAGGGGTTTTTCTCTTCACTCTGTTACATCAACAGGCTGCCTGTCTAGTCCTTCTCTCAATTTCTGTCACTGTTGATGCATGAGGAACAGGATCCTGTTGCCATCTTGCTCTCACAATATCAGGACCCAGACCTGCTCATTTTAAAGCCAACGACATAAGGCCTGCATCTCATTTGATCTGAAAGACATTTTATATGTTTCTGAACATACAGAGGACACAAATGCCTCTGTGTAATTGTCCCTGTAAATTTATGAGTTTCTTGTAGAGCAGTGCATGGCTAGACAATATTTTGACATATATCATAGGGGTGCTGGTGGGCGAGAAGCTCAACATGAGCCAGAAGCGTGCACTTGTAGCCCAGAAAGCCAACCAGATCTTGGGCTGCATCAGGAGAACTGTGACCAGCAGCTTGAGGGAGGTGATTCTCGCCCTCTACTCCACCCTCGTGAGACCCCACCTGGAGTACTGCATCCAGTTCTGGAGCCCTTATTACAAGAGGGATGTGGATATGCTGGAGCATGTCCAGAGAAGGGCCACGAGGATGATCAGAGGGCTGCAGCACCTCTGCTGTGAGGACAGACTGAAAGAGTTGGGGCTGTTTAGCCTGGAGAAGAGGAGGCTCCGAGATGACCTTATTGTTGCCTTCTGGTATCTGAAGAGGGCCTACAGAAAGGCTGGGGAAGGACTTTTAGGGCTAAAAGGTAGTGAGAGGACTAGGGGGAATGGAGCAAAGCTGGAGGTGGGGAGATTCAGATTGGATGTGAGGGGGAAGTTCTTCAGTATGAGAGTGGTGAGGCTCTGGAATGGGTTACCCAGGGAGGTGGTTTGGGCCACTTCCCTGGAGGTGTTTAAGGCCAGGCTGGATGAGGCTGTGGGCAGCCTAATCTATTGTAGGGTGTCCCTGCCCATGGCAGGGGGGTTGGAACTAGATAATCCTTGTGGTCCCTTCCAACTCTGACTGATTCTATGATTCTATCTTAATTAAACATAATTTCCTACTGAAGGGAAAAAAACAATTGTGCTAAGTCCAACTAACACTAATTTCATAGAATCATAGAATGGTTTAGGTGAGAAGAGACCTTAAAGTTCATCTCGTTCCATCCTCTGCACTGGGAAGGGACATCTCCTTCTAGACCAGGCTCCTCTAGGCCCTGTCCGGTCTGGCTGGACCATCTTTAAACACAGACTATTTGTAAGAAGAGAAGCTACTTTTGACAGCCTGTGTGTAAAAAAGCATCTTTGCTAGAATGTCATAAAATTGTCCCAAATGGGAAATTAGAACATGGTAGCTTGCAAAAAACCTTATTAATTGCCCTTAAAAAATTCAATTTTAACAGTTTAAATCTGGCTATTATGGACTCTCTTGATGATTAGCTTTATAAAATAGCCTGAAGGATCTGCTCTTTTTACTATTTCAAGTAAGAGAAAAACTTCATGTTGGAGACTGTTAGTCACCACAAAATTTGTTATCAGTTCTGAAGGTTTGGTCTCCCGGATGTGATCCAAATTTTTGTATGTCAATAAGCATTTCCCTACTGATTTTACCACCTTCTGGATCTGAACATTTGTAGACTCCAAGTATGATTTCTGCTGTTGCTTGTAGTGGGTTTGTTGTTACCTGCCCCCCCACCTTTTTAAAACCCCGGCTAAAACTCAGAAAAAAACACTGGAAGTTAATAAATGAAGCTTTATATTTACAGCAATGCAAATATACAAGCAACTATTTACAAGATATAATAGATATTTACAGAAATATACAGTAAAAAAGGTAATACACACACCACACCCAAAATACCCAGAAGAGGGTAACCAAACCCCCCTACCACCTTTCCCCCCTTCCGCAGCCTTATCTCACCACCTGATGATGCTGCAGATAAGCTGAAGATGAGAGAGATTAGTGGTAGGAGAAAAAGTTAGTCGTTTTACTCTGAATTAGCTCAAAGGCAGAGAGACAAAGGAGAGAGCGGCCGGAGCCAGCGCAGACCAAGGCAGACTGGCTAATCTGACTGTTTTGGGAACAGCTTTTTAAAACAACTTTTTTTTCTTCTTGCAGTGAAACTCGGTGAAGTGACACAATGTGTTTAACTCTCTCTCAGCCAATAGTCTAATTTCTCACTCAAATTCTCCAATTTGCTCAAACCAATTTGCTAATAATAAAAATAGGGATTTTTAGGTTATTTGTTTGTTTGTTTTAAAACAAATGCCTCTGTTCAGTTCTGATTTTTTAAGGAGAAATAGATTATGAAGTAAATGCAGCCCCAGAAAATATTGTCTCAAAAATCTAATGTTCTGTAAAAATGGCATCATACACAGCTGTATGAGTTAAAACTCTGTGTGAGCAACTGTCCAGTTCACCACTGGCTTTATTTCTTTTTGGTATAAATTGATACAGAATATTTAAGCTATATTCAACTAATCCCAAATAATAATATTTACAGTAAATGACCACACTTAATTAAACAAGTTAAACAGACCAGATTTCTTTACTAGATTAGTCAAACAAAAGTAATCAGAAAGAGGAAGAAAATCTTAAGTATTGTTTAGACAGCAGAAAGTCTGATAGGGATGCAAGACAGTTTGATATCAAACCCCAAGGGGTGTCAGCAATGCCTTCACCTCAGGAAATTTTGAAATGATTGGTGGAAATTTTTGCAATCAAGGAGATTGTCTTGGCCTAGCTGAGGTGCTTCTGGAAGCTTCCTTAATTTTAAGCATGCAACAAAGCTAGCAACAGGTGTTTTGAAGTTGCTTTCTGTTGTAGAAGTATTTGCACACATGAAGTAATAGAAATAGAAGTATTCATTTGCACACATGGATTTCTGTGCGCATAAGTATGCTCATTCTCAAACTTTACTCTGGTTGTCAGAGTGAAGTCAAAGTAGAGCATCCAGTCAGTGAGGTCAAAGGTGTTCCATTTTCCAGTATGTAGACAGTCTTCATAAAAACCAGTAAAACTGATAGTGTTATGAACAGTTTTTCTGGACCATTTGAACAAGTACTGAGTGAACAACTTGGAAATTTAATTTTCGGAATTTACAGCTATGCAACTTTCTAGCAAGTATCACAATGAAGACTTTTCAGTGGTTTTCATGGAGAAGATTAAAGTAACACATGAAAGAAAATTATGGCCATTGTAATTTCTTTCATTCATTGTCATTCCGTCTCAGGTATCCAATCTTCAGAGAGTATAAAGTTTTACTATAATATGTAAGTTTTCTAATAGATTCTTTGGGCCATTAGCTTACTTCATAATCTCAGATTCATAAATTCTGAGTGTATTCTAAACTTGATATAGTATTGCTGTGTCATTCTAGGGTAGTCAGAAGTAGGACATAGACAAGCAACAGCCCTGGATTCACAGGAAGGATGTAACATGAGAATATTTTCATTCAGTCTTTCATTCTGAGAGTAAGATATTTGTACAAAGTAAGAGACAAAAGGAGAAGGGGTTTTATTTGTGTCAGTTTTTTTGTGTTTGCCTTTGTTTTTCAAATAGGTTTGCTTTTGTTTTTCACAATATCAGGCACTATCTCTGGCTTAGCAAATATACCTGGAGCGAGAAATGAAAATATGATAATAACTAATATATACAAGCTGAGAACAAACCGCAGTGTATATATTAGTAAAGTGTCCATCTTTATACATTGTTAAAAACAATAAAACTGCCAAAGAAAATCCACTTATATGCTTGTGTCAATATGATATTGCCATAGTAAACTGATTTGCTAACTTGAATTCCAGCTGGAGACTTCTACTTGGCTCCTGGAGAAGTACATGGTTTATTGAAATGACTGAGATACATGCAGTGACAACAAAAGACTCCCAGGACTTTATTATTCCTCCATCTCATGGAAGTTTAGGAATTGATCTCACTGTCATCATCACTTTCCAACAGAGAATAAAAAAAGCCTAGGTGATTTTCTGAAACCCCAGCCAGCTTGAAAATGAAGTAATTTATTGATTATTGTAAGGGCTCTCCAGGTGGGAATTGCAGGCAGCCCTGGATATTCCACCCAGCAGCTTCTGCTGAGTCAAGTCTAATTTATTTGCTTAAATCTATTGATTAATCCATTGTGGGTGGAGTGTCACAGAGATTCTTGCTGTAGGATTGATCAAACTGTACGTGAACAAAACATGTAAACAGTCAATATCAAGTGCTCCTACAGATGCAGAAATGGGCACGTAGAACATCTCTTTGGTAAGGTATTTTGGAGGCCTTTTGCATTTAGTGGAGGCAATCAATAAGGATTTATTAGATCTGTACTGAAGTGGTCACATACAGGTCAGCTGGATTATATGAAAAAAAAGCAGAACAGCATAGCAGGGAGTCCTCCCTCTATCCAGATGAACATGCTACTGTGAGAACTCTTGCAATGGAGGCTCTTGTCAACAGACAGATGCAATACCCCATGTCTTTTGCATGCTCCTATGCCACAGCCCACACAAATTAATTCCTACACACAGAATTCTGTCTCTAAGTGTTTGTGTAACACCAGCCCTCAGGAGATGTAACTTGATGAGAAGAAAGAATACATAGTAAATGAGAAGTAAAAACAAGCAGCACTCTTGAGTACTCTTCAAGATGTCAAGACTGATTCACAAGAACAGTCCAGCACTAGGTAAGGCTTCCCAGAGAGGTTTTGAAGTCTCCTTCCATGAAGGTTTTTAAGATGCAACTATATAAAGCACTCAGCTGCTGATCTAACTTCAGAGCTGCCTTTGCTTTGAGCAGGATTAGGGACCTCTGAGTGTCTTCTCATCTGAATTTTCATATGATCCTATGATAAGAATGTGACTGTTGGAAGCTCCACACAGAACTAAAATCAAGACTCCTGCAAATAAAGGTGCTCTGATCACTCTTGGTCAGTGACAGTATGCAGAAGGACAAGAGCAGCAGACAATGACTGGCCTGTAGAACTATAGACACCTTGAAGACCAACCTAAAGCCAAATCCTAAAAGTTGAAAGAGAGCAACAGCTCAAAAACATGAGAAGATAAGACAGTCCTTATCAAGGAATGGTAGAGATGGAATAGTTGCTTTTTAGGAAGCAGTTATAAGATCACTTGATATGAGCTTAATTATTAGGGACTCATAGGCAAATGTCCATGAGAACAGTTTCTGACTGCAGAAGGAAAAACAGTGGCTGTAAATGAAGAGTGTGAAGTTTTTAGAAACAAAAAAGTGTAAAAAGAGTAAGGTTTTGGAGAGGTATGAATGTGAGAGAGGCTCACTTGGAAAGGAAGATTCTGTGTAGAAGGATAGGAGTTAGAGAAGCATAAAGGCATGAAATGGTGGGAGGAATGAAGGAAAACAGAAAACTTCTTACTAAGCCACTCACCAGAATGTCCAGGCATCTAGTCAAGGTTATTTCACAGGAATAAGAGTCTAGTATCCTTCCAGAACATCATAAAGGCCCTTTGACTTCTTACTCACATTAAAAAAGCTGATTATATTTGGGTATTGACTTAAAATACAAAAGAGTTCCCAACTGTTCCTGGGATAAATTTCAAGTCTGTTTTATTGCCTCAGGTGAACTAAAGCCAAAAGAGGATATTAGAAAAGAGCTAATTATAATTATTACTCTGAGAGACAATGATAATATCAAAGGCATTTCAATGTTCATCCATTTCAGAGAACCTCATAAAGTTCAGGGACAAGTCTGACTCAGTTCATAATGGGAAACCTTTTCAAAAGTACAAAAGTAGTGTCACAGCTTTTGTGACTTAGGTCCCATGTATGCCTAGAGGAAGAATTGTCTGAAAGGACACAAGTCATCCTTACAAGCGTGGATGGGTGAATTAGGAACTTGGAAATAAACATTTGTTGTTAATTATTTTACAGATTATTGATACTTGTTCTACCCCTCACTTGGTTCACTTACTGTAACAATAATTTAGATAGACACAGGATTGATTTGTGCTGGACTGCAGTAAATTCTTCTTGGATTGGATACCATGAAATCCTCAGTGAGAGAGAGACTGTAACACAATTCATTGGTATACAAGTAAGAAAGACATCAGACCTATGAGGTCAAGGTCTTAGGTGTTCAAGGCCAGGCTGGATGAGGCCTTGGGCAACTTGTTCTAGTGGAAGCTATCTCTGCCAATGGCAGGAGCTTGGAACTAGATGATCTTTAAGGTCCCTTCCAACCTAAACCATTCTATGAATCTATGAATAAAGTATTTTGAACTTTCTTCACAATCTGCCTTCTACTAGCTCCAAGTCAAAGAGATAGAATGGACACCAAAGCAAGCATTACTGTGACTAGTTCCATTAAGTGGTTTATATGTATTTCCTGTGTAGAAATTATGAAGGTTTTTAAAAAATGGAGGGTTGAAAAATATCCCTCTATAAGGAGCACTTACCATGCAGGAAAATTCTTCTCTAATCCTTCCTAAAGCAAATAAAAATATATTTCTTTAACAGCCACATAGTAACTAGCAAGATAGTATGTGGGATATAGAATAGCTTCAGAACATGTCACAGCAAATCTGACACAAGACAGACTTAGGCTCGTGGTTCTGACTGCCTAATTTTGGACATCTTTTAATTAAGACAATGATTATGACTAGCTTTACAGAGACATTACCAGGCAAGTAAAGATACTAAAATTGTATATTAAATTCTCAAGAGAGATTTTTGAATTATTTTTATGGCAGTGTGTTTCAGTAATCCAAGCCTGTTAGAATACCAACTCAAACAGTCATCCTTTTGCTTTTCATTTGAATTTTCCAAGTGAGTTTCATCCAAAGTAGACGTGGGATTTTATAAAGTTCATATACCAAATGTTATTCAAAAGCACCCTTATGGATTAGCTGACATGCACGTGTGTATACACGGCTGTGTCTGCATGCTTTCACTGTCTTCTGCTAGCATTAAACTGGCCACACTTAAGTAAAAAATGAAGAAAGAATTACTTTATCATAAAAAGAAAGAGGCTGAAATTATAAATTCTCCCAGTATGAAGTGTCTATCCAACCTGTATAAGGGGTTTCTGTGCCAATAGGTTTATATTCTGACTCTTGAACATATCTGAGTCAGAAAAGTTCTCTGATGTGTTGAGGAAGCTTGGTCAGATCTGTTGAACAAGATCATATTTATGAATTTTGAGTAGGTGAACCAAATTCAGTTACTGTGTGCAAATGTTGTTGAAAGCTAAACTCTGCAAGGCTAGCTCAACCTTGCATGAAATAATTTCCTTTCCTAGTCCTAAAATAAACTCTTCTTTCCACAAATACACCACCATTACTTGTTTGATGGACAAGATGCTCTACTTCTCTGACTCTGCATGTCTCTGTGGAGTTTAACAAGATGCAACCATGTACAAAAGCTGAGAATCTGGTGCATGAACTGCAGTCTGCCAGAAATCTGCATTTCTATCTTCTTAGCACAGCCTGAAAGAAGGAAAATTAACAAACTTCTGAAATGAGACTTAGACTTCATGTTACCAGATTGGTTGGGAACGCTGTTTGGGTTTTATAGCCATGTAGAACATTTAAGATTTATCAGTTCAGATAAATGGAGTTGTCCCTCAAGCCACCAAAATAAAGCAGGAATTACTTCCCATACGCTGTATCTTTCTTTCAATTACTTTTGATTTTTCATAAGGCCCTAAGACTTAGATTTCATTGTCTTGAGAGGTAATGCCTTTCTCTGTGCAATGTCAAGAGTGAATCAAAAGTGTTTCTCTGTTTCCCTCTGTTGAGCTCCTCCTTGTTAAAAATGTACTTCTGATTTACTCGTTGAGATGAAGAATATTGTTCTTTTTGTGTGTATCTGCTTAGTTCTGTGAGAAATGGCACTTAAGATTCTATTGTTTAACAGATAGTGACCTGATGTGTGCTTATTTTTAAGTCCTTTAAGCTTCATGACCATTTTTTATTTAAGCACACTTTCCTTTGTCCCTTTGTTTCACCTGCCTTTATTAGACTGCTGTCATTATCTTTAAATGTCTGTCAGATGTGCTTCTGCCAACAAGAGAAGTACTTTTAATCTTCATTGCACATTGCAACCTCTAGCTCTTTCTTAATCATCCTTCAAAGGCAACAATACAGACTGGCTACAAGTTTTATGTCTCTTTTAAGGACATTGATGGTCTCTGTATACTGTTAGGAAGTCCTTTCAAGCTTGTTTCATCTCTTCCATCTGAAAAATTGACAAAGTGACAAGATAAGAATTTGTAAGAACTGTTGTTGTCACTTATATTCTGTAATCCCTGTGTAGTTTTAGAAATTGTTTGGGCCATGCAGAAGCACACCTAGTCAGAAACTGAATAATCAGATATTGTGAGTTCTTTTCTAACATTCCCTAAGTATAGCTGTGTATCTTTTCATTCATATAAAGTATAAACATTTCAACTGAAAGATGATTGACTTTCTCTTAATCTGGAGACCTCCACAAATATCACAAAATTTGAAGGGTTCTGACCTCTATGTTCGCCTTGCAAGCACTTACTAAGCTAGGAGTTCAAGTGTGTCCAGAAATTCAGTGTCAAATGATGTGACCCATAAGAAACATTGTGTTTCTCTCAGCTTTACAATACTTTGTACAACCAGGCCAATCAAGCAGATTAAATGATGGACTACTGAAGAACAAATTTAGTCATGCAAGAAGGCAACTCAGCTGCAACAACTGCTTGCTCGCTCCCCCCACAATAGAATGGGGAAGAGATTCAAAGGGCAGAAGTTAGAAAACTCATGGGCTGAAATGGGCAATTTAATATGTAAAACAAAAACTGCACGTGCAAGCAAGGCAAAACAAGGAATTTGTTCACCCTTCCCTGTGAGCAGGCAGGTATGCAACCATCTCCAGGAAAACAGGGCTCCATCCTGTGTAATGGTTAGTCGGGAAGATAAGCACCATCATTACAAATGTCCTCTGCTTCCCCCTTTCTTAAGCTTTTGTTGCTGAGCAGAACATTGTATAGTATGGGATACTGCCCTTGTAAGTTGGAGTCAGCAGTCCCACTTGAGCCCCCTCCCCATCCTACTGTACACCCAACCTACTTTCTGTGAGATGCATAAAAGTCCTTGATGATGGGCAGGCTGGAACATTAGTGTGTTGTCAACAGCACAGATCCAAAATATAACACCAGACAAGTTATGAAGAAAATTAATTGTATCCTAGCAAAAAACAGTGCATTCCTAAGTCATTCAGGGATCCTCTGATACTGAGTGCATTCAGACCAGCAAGGACTTCCAAATGTACTGGGCAGGTGCCTGCTAGATCTACACTGACTGGCCAGCAACACCAAATGGGTCATGCAGTTGTGCAGACTCTGGTGTCTTGATGCTGAAGTGTGGAGACAACTGATGCATAGAGGCTGCTGTGTGCCAGGCAACCTCTCTAATTCTACCTTCATAACTGAGAAAGTAAGGTGGACTCTGCCTTTGGAAGAGCCTGCATCTGTAGCCTTCATTAATTTTCAGTTCCTCCTACAGTCACATTGAAGTCTAAGTGCAGATTAATGAATGAGTAGGCTAAATGCTTTGCTGGTTTGGGAGAGATTTTTAAGATATACAGTTGCACCTTCATCCTTCCTACCTGCTTCCGTAACAATTATCTTGTCACATGGGAATGCTGGACCAGAAAACGCACACATGGAGTCATTGTACTTTAGAATGGCAATTTCCTTAACCCAGTGATGTAGTCCATGATAACTCTTCACACATGGTTGTCAAGTTGCATTTGCAGAATGTGGCAAATGACAAACTAGACAACAGTGCTCTTTTTCTGTTGGAGGTGATAGAGGAAGCACTGCAGATCTGTAGCAGAGTTGATCACGTAGAGCACCTTTAATCAAGCAAGGCAGGACTGGAGCACTTCCATTGTTTCTGCATTTACCTCACTCTCATCCTAGCAGGTGGCTTGACTGGTTTATACTATCTCATTATCACCTTTTTTATTTCCCTCAGCCTGAGATATATTTCATGATAGAAATATGTTCTTCATTCTCTTTGCTGTGCTCTAAAACTGGTTCTATCTAGCTCTCTGGAAAAGATTTATCCTAGGAAACACAGACCAATTGCCTGTCACTCATGTTTATATCCTGAGTGTGCCTGATATCACCCTGTTTATTAAGGATGTCTGTGGTTGTGCACTTGCAATCTTGAGGGTCCTTGCCATGATCTGATGGGCTACAGAAGCATTGAGCATGGCATGAGAATGTATGGCTGTAGTATGCACAGTGATGGACCTCAGGTCCTTACATAGGTATAGGACCTCATTCTAGGTCATCCAGGATATCTAACGTGGTAACCTATGGGGTGACAGTCATAGGATTTCCACTACAGCATAGGTGCTATGACAAATTCTGGTGCCTACAAAGATTTCTTCAGAACTGTGACATGATTAGATGAGCAAGGAATTTGGCCAGAAAATTGTAGCATAACTAGCACAGTATTAAGAAGCAGGAAGACATTAATTTGAACAGGCTACCCAGGGAAGTGGCAGAGTTACCATCTCTGGAGGTACTTTAAAAGTGTGTAGGTGTGGTGCTTAGGGACATGCTTTGGTGGTGGACTTGGCAGTGTTAAATTGGTGTTTACACTTGATGATTTGGAGGTCTTTTCCAACTTCAAGGATTCTACAACTCAATTATTCTAAGCCAATAGCTGCACAACTATAGGATATATTCAGTGGAGAGTGCCAAATAACAATAAAATCCTTTCCCTACTTCATGCAGCTGGGAATCGCACCTAGCCCCATGTTCACCATCAAGAATATGTTGAGTAAGTCAAACTGCAGAAAAGAGGCAATTCATAATATTTCCATCACTCTCCGTGATTTCTACATTTCCTCTGTGTTCCAAAACTCTGACCTTTTCATTCCAGAAATGCACTTCTGTAATTCAATTCTGGGTTTTACAGTCATAGTAAAGGAAATTTTCAGCTTGTTTTGGCATGAACACTACAAGCTGCATCATCAAGAGATGGCTTAGTAGTTTTAACCCAAGCTCTCAGAAGCACAAATTAAGGTGGAAAACCCTAAATGCTTTAATTCTTTCATTATGGAAATCAGATCAGCCTGATTTTTTTTTTTTTTACTGGTTTTCTCTGGCTGTTAAATTGATAAGATGATTGTGTTATGGTTCTATAAATAATGTGTAATTCAGGTGGAAAATAGAAGCTCAGGGATTCACTGGGAGGCAGTAGCTTCCTGGAGAACCGTTGCATGACAGGTCTGAGAGGAGAAGCCTCTCTTCTGAAGGAGATTTGGCTGTTCAGAAAGAAGTAGATTAGATTTGGCATTGCTGGAGATTTATAAGAGCAGAGTACTGCTGAGATCTGCACTTCCATTTTCATCTCCCTCTGTCTGTGGCTTGGCTTGCAAGAATACATCGTGCTTACGAACAGCATTTTTGATCCTGTCTCCACAAATATTTAGAGTATCTTTTTCAGATATTATGTTTCAGTGTCACTAATAATAAATGTGAAGTTTCTGTTAGCAAGTAGTGAAACAATATACAAGTCTTAATGCTCTGTTGGATGTCCTCCAACATGGCACCACTATTAGTTTGCTTTATTTTCTGCTAGGTTCTGGAGAACATGTCATTATCCTCCTATAGTGGTGCCTTGCTGCATCTGCTCCTGTGGTTCTCACTGTTCCTTTAACAAGATTTATTTCACTTTTGTGAAAAAAAAAAAAAAGGAAAAAAAAAGGACAAAAGCAGAAAAAAATGAAAGAAGCTAAAATAAGTTCAGCAGGCTATAATATTATCATCTGTCCATGTGAGACTTGTCCATGTGAGACCACCTGAGACCAACCTGAGATCATTTTACCTTGAATTTAACTTGAAGGCAGAAATGACTGGAAAGGCGTAAAGGGAAGAAATGTAACTTTAGGATACACTTTATTATCAAAGAAAATTTTGCTACTTAACACTAATGATTTAGGATCAACTGAAGATTACTTTCTTTTCCTTTTTTTTTTCTTCTCACCAGAAATGATAAATGACAAATATATATGTATAAATCTAAGCTATACAAGCAGTGTTTAAGGATATAAATTTTATCTAAACCAGCAGGAGCAAATTAAATATTATACACTTAGCACTTCTCTAAAGATATATGCTATCAGATTTACAGTGTAATATAAATGTTCATAAAGTAGATTATTCATCCAATTTTGAAACCTAGAAATTAAAATTAAATGAACCTAACATGGACATTAACTGCAGTATTTTCTTATGCCTCGATTTACTCTGATAAACCTATGGTTCTTAATATAGTAAGACTGCTGTCTCACAGAGGAAAGTTGCCTTTTCTGTGCTACTTTTAATGTCTATGAAAGGCATGATTCTGGAGGGCAAAATGGAAAGTTCTTCAGTGCTAAGACATGTGCAGAGGAGCAACTCCAGAGGAGACTCACGAAGATAGTCCATGAGCTGGAGCTCCTCTGCTATGAGGACAAGCTGATGGAGCTGGGGTTGTTCAGCCTGGAGAAGAGAAGAGAAGACTCTGGGGGTGACCTTACTGCTGCCATCTGAAGGGGTCCCACAGGAAGGCTGGAGACAGCCTTTTCTTAAGGCCATCTAGGGATAGAACAAGGGGGAATGGTTTGAAGCATAACATGGCAAGAAGAACTGAAGTTACATCTTTGGCTGCAGCTGAGACATCCATTTTGAAATGCAGCACACAGTTTCTTGATCAAATTAGATGTGTGTGGTCCTGTTGTCTTGAGTCCGTTTTTTAATCAGTTGCTTGATTTAAGACTATCTTTCATCTCTTCTGCATGTCTCCCAAATCACTACAAAATCTGGGGTAATGCAGCATCAGACCCAGGGATTTGAATTTTTCACTGCACCAATTTAGTGACAGTTATCTGGGTGAATAAAAATGGAGCTTTCTCAAAGACAATGAAATGCTCAAGGTGGCTGCCTGACAAGGTCATGCATAGAGTAATAATTTGCATATACTTGGAAGAATTACATGGGCATAAACAAACTTTGAGAATGCCAGAAATTATATGAGCAAAATACTTATAACTTGAATTAAACCATCTTGCTTCTTTTAACTTCCCCAGACATTCAGCTAATTTATTAAACCATGCATTGTATTCAGACCTGCAAAGAGCTTTTTTTGTTCCGTTTTGCTGCACTCTTCTGCATGAATGACAGAGAAATGCTGCATTACCCTTGAGTTTGATATTTACAAATCACAAACCTGTAGTATTTTACTATCTTATCAGCACACATGATGTGGATAGTAACCTGTATGCAGCCATGGTCACATAAGAAGATACTGCCTCAGTTATATTATTTAAGGCATTGCAAAGCTGACTTTCAAAAGTTGTGAGGTGTTCTTTTTTATATAACAAAGCGTGTCCATCTTACCACGACTTTCAACATAAGTTGGTGATTATATTAAAATTTAAAATTAAGTAAATCTGTGACCATAGAATCGTAGAACGGTTTGGGTGGGAAAGGACTTTCAAAGGTCCAACCCCACAGCACTCAGCAGGGACATCTTCCACTAGATCAGGTTGCTCAGAGCCTTCTCAAGCCTCATATCAAATATCTCCAATGAATGAGGCCTCAGCTACCTCCCTGAGCAACCTGTTCCAGTGTTCTACCACCCTCATGGTGTTCCTAACATCCAGTCTAAATCTACACTTATTTCAAGCCTTTGCCCCTTGTCCTATCACTGCAGGTCTTTAGAAACAGTCCCTCTGCAGCCTTCATGGAGGGCACCTTCACTTACTGGACATTTTTAGGTCTCACTGGAGTCTTCTCCAATCTGAACAACTCCAGCTCCATTAGCCTGCCCTTGTAGAAGACATGTTCGTTCCAGCCCTCTGATCATTTTCATGGCCCTCCTCCAGACCCATTCCATCAGGTCGATGTCCTGTCTGTGTTGAGGGCTCTGGAGCTGGACACAGCACTTCAAGTGAGGTCTCACCAGAGCAGAGCAGAGGAGTAAAATCATCTCTCTCCATCTGCTATCCATGCTGCTTTTGATGAAGCCCACAATGCCAATGGCCTTCTCTGCTACAAGTGTCTATTGCTGGCTCATGCACAGCTTCTCATTCACAGCAACTCCAAGTCATTATCTGCAGGGCTATTCACAATTTCTTCATCCCACAGCCTTTATTCATGTCCAGGATTGCCCCACCTAGGTACATCTAACCCTCTGCATCTAATGCTCCATCATGTAGATAAAATTGGGGATTCTCTTACAAGGTTTTCTAGTGATTAAACATACCTAAGGTTAAGCCTGGTGGATAGGCAAGGTATTGGAACTACATCCTGTCACCATAAGATGATCAACTTCAGAGAGCTTTGTGTTTATATGAATTAATTTTCTTTTAAAATGTGAAGTTTTTTTCTACTGAACTTAGAGGGGAAAAGTGTTCAGATCCAAGCAGGAAGGAGAAATACATGTAAGAGAAAACATGATTCTCTCTACTGTCCAGCAAAGAAAAAAGCCTGAAGCTGTCACCCATTAAAAGAGTTCTGTGGTATAAAGGAGGTTAGCTTGAAATCTCTCATCAATAGACATGTACACAGAGGAAAGTAATTTAATGTGTCCTCATTTGCCAGCCTATTGAACTAGAGAATTTTGGCAGTCACTGAGAGCAAGTAAATGCTTTCCATGGCCTGATGAGGCTACAATATTGATCAGTTAGACACATTTGTCTGTAAAACAATGGTCCAGATCCTTTTTCTGAGACAGATGAATTTAATGTGTACATGCAGAATCAAGTCAGAAATGTGATAATCTGTCAACGTCGTTGTGAGTTCTTTTCGTTGCAGCTTTTGATACGTAGGGTGCTAAGAGGGAAAAAAAGATATATGACTCCTTGCATATGAAAGGTTATCAAGGTCTTGTTGCAGTTTGTTCAGAGAAAGATCTCTGAAACAAAACGGTAGAGCTTTGCTCCAGAGCCAGCTGAGAAACAGCAATCAAAATCCCTGTTATGAATAAAATAATGGTGTTTGATTCTTTGAGATGTAGAAACATTTCATTCACTGACTAAAAGTAAATATACATGTGGTCCATGTCTGGATCTGAAGATGTCAAGCATTTGACCTTAAAAGTGTATTTGAAAATTCACATCAGAAAAATGTTACAGATAATTTGTTATTATTTTTAATCTCATTGCTTGTGGTATTCTTTTTCAAAAGTAGAGATTGACATTAAATACAAATGACTTTTCACTTTTGGCTTCCTTGTCTGAAGACTGATTGATGAGCTTTCCAACTAATTACTTTAAATCTAGACAAAGAAATATTCCCCACTACACATTGCAAGTATGCTGCATGTGCATAAATCTAAATTGTCTGGACATTCATGCATTTGCTAAAGTTCCTACTTTCAAGCCACCATTTGGGTGAGTGTCATAATAATATGAATTATGCTTATTTGTATTAATAATTAAAAATTAATAAAACTGTGACATTTATTTATTTATATTAGATCTTGCCACAAAACCTCTTTATAAGGTATGAACACATGGTTGTGGGTATTTACACAGGGAACAGGCAATTTAAACAGTTAAGTAAACCATAATTCCAAAATCAATTTGAGCTTTTGGAGATTCTTGTGGTGCATTATGCAGCTTGCCCTCTTGGGTGACTCGATTGGCTCCTTTCTCCTCAGGCAGGAGGCACAGAAATTTACAGAACCAAAGCAAAAAGCTTTAATTACAAAGAGGCTTTTAAGAATATTTACTCACAAAACAGTATCTCCAGATTTCCGGGATGGAATTGTAATCCCAAACAGTACCCAAGACACTTGGAGGGATTGCTATCAGTGATAAAATACCTGTTGGAGGCTTTGGGAGTTTTGCCAGGACTTTGGCAGGGTAATAGGGCTTACATGGTCTCTGACCTGGTCTTGGTCCCTTCTCAGGCAGATGGTGTCTTTTCCAGGGCTCTGGACTTGGCACAGAGGTTTGCAGGTATGCAAACAAGCAGTGTCCTCTGGCTTTGGCAGTAACCTGCCCTCTCTCACCACATAGGCTGCGGTGAGGTCTCCGAATAAGCAGGCTCTCCAGCTAGGAGCAGCTTATCACTTGCTCTTCACACTATGCCTATGACCTGAAGGTACTTAATGCCTCTCCCTGGTAAACTGAGGCATGAGGTTTTCCAGGTAGACAAGCTTGAAGCATCAAAGCTTGTTGTTACACAGCAAAGCTGGTCTAAAGCACGGCAGCATGGCAAGGCAAAATGAGTTGAGGCAGAGCACGCTGTTTACAACTTCTCTCATTATTTATCAACTGCCTAAGTCTGATGGCTCCATTTGGCCACAGAGACTCACCCATTAAAATGGCACTATGCCAAAACTAACCATACTAGGTGGAGCCAGGGGCTTGCTTTAACCGTATTTGGGAAAAATCAGGCCATGCATAAACAAGTGTATGCACCTTGTTTATCAAAGGAGCAAACTCAGTGGCTCCAGGTCTTTTGTTGTTTTCATTGCTCCCTGCTCCAGCAGAGGGAAGGGGGAGGGGGGCATCATGCCTGAAAAAGCCAGGCCACATACTAGGCCTATTTTGGCCTTCCACAACAGTGAGCAATTACCGAGCTTGAACTGTATGCTTAATAGACAATCTGACTCCATATGGAAATATATCATGGAAATTTTTGTCCTGTCTAAATGCATAGATAGATAGATAGATATATTTTAAGAATCAATTTATATACATAACTGGGTTCCTGAAAGTCAGCATGAGTATGTAGGCTTGTGTGCATGCATCACTTTGATAAGATGAACATACTGTATGGAGAACATAACTCTCCAGGCAGGCACCCAGTAATTGTAATAGAGGCTATAGTAGGTCAGTATAAGATGTGACATTTTGTGTGAGTCAGCTTCAGCTCCTCTTCTCTGAATAAAGGAAAGCTTGTAACTGCTCTGTCCTATTAGCAATTCAGGAGAATCTCTGTTACCCTTTTGCTCAGCAAGTTATTGAATCCCCTGAAAGACTGTGATTTACTCCTCTCTTGCTTCTGGCTCATTATTCATGGCTGCCTGGATCCCACTCATCCTCTCTGCACACCATTGTGCAGGAACTGAGAGGCAGAAGCTTCCAGACAGGAGCAAAGCAGGTTGGGGGGCACAAGTGCAGTGCCAGTCCTGGGCATTAGACATTTCTCTAGAGACAGGGACAGGACATCAGCCACGAGTGTGTCTGACTCATTGTGGCCTATGGCTGGGCAGGGCAGCACAGTGACAGGACTGGAGATAACTCCCATTTTCAAAAAGGATAGGAAGGAGGAGATGGGGAGATACAGGCCAGACAGTTTCACCTCTGTGCCCAGTAAGATCATGGAGCAAATCCTCCTGGAGGCACTACTAAGACAGGAGAAGAGTGAAGACATGATTGGGTCCAATCAGCATGGCTTCACCAAGGGCAGATCCTGCCTGACAAACCTGGTGGCCTTCTATGAACAGGTCACAACATTAATAGATGAGGGGTGAGCAACTGATGTAATTTACCTGGACCTGAGTAAAGCCTTTGACACTGTCCCACACCACATCCTGGTCTCCAAGCTGGTGAAACATGGGTTTGATGGGTGGACCACCAGATGGATAAAGAACTGGCTTGATGGCCACACCCAAAGAGTGGCTGTCAGTGGGGCCATGTCCAAGTGGAGACTAGCGACAAGCGAAGTCCCTCAGGGATCAGTCCTGGGATCAGTCTTGTTCAACATCTTTGTGGGCAACATAGACAGAGGCATTGAGTGCACCCTCAGCAAGTTTGCTGATGACACCAAGCTGTGTGGTGCAGCACACACTCTGGAGTGCAGGGATGGCATCCAGAGGGACCTGGAGAAGTGGGTCACAAGCCAAGCTGATGAGGTTCAACAAGGCCAAGTGCAAGGTCCTGCATCTGAGTCGAGGCAATTCCAAACACAAATCCAGGCTGGGCAGTGACTGGCTGGAGAGCAGTCTTGAGGAGAGGGACTTGGGGGTGCTGGTGGACGAGAAGCTCAACATGAGCCAGCAGTGTGCACTTGCAGCCCAGAAAGCCAACCAGATCCTGGACTGCATCAGGAGAAGTGTGGCCAGCAGCTCGAGGGAGGTGATTCTCCCCCTCTACTCTGCCATGGTGGGACCCCACCTGGAGTACTGCATCCAGTTCTGGAGTCCCTATTACAAGAGGGATGTGGACATGCTGGAGCATGTCCAGAGAAGGGGCACGAGGATGATCAGAGGATCTGAAACACCTCTCCTATGAGGACAGACTAAAAGAGTTAGGACTGGAGAAGAGGAGGCTCTGAGGTGACCTTATTGTGGGCTTCCAGTATCTGAAGGATACAAAAGGCTGGGGAAGGACTTTTTAGGCTCTCAGTGACAGGACTAGGGGGAATGGAGCAAAGCTGGAGGTGGAGAAATTCAGATTGGATGTGAGGGGGAAGTTCTTCACCATGAGAGTGGTGAGACCTTGGAATGGGTTGCCCAGGGACGTGGTTGTGTCCCCATTCCTGAAGGTGTTTAAGGCCAGGCTGGATGAGGCTGTGGGCTGCCTAATCTATTGTAGGGAGTCCCTGCCCATGGCAGGGGGGTTGGAACTAGATGATCCTTGTGGTCCCTTCCAACCCTGACTGAATCTATGATTGTATGCTTCTATGATTCTGTGATATGTCCTACGGTCTCACTGGTGCTCCAGTCGTAAAAGAAATGTACAGTTAGCTCTTCTTGGAAATGGAATGCATTTCCAGTGAGACTGGGTTACTCACTGAATGTCTTAGTGAAGGAACACACACGAGGTTTTGGAAATAAAAGAAAGGAAATTCTAGATCATATAAATATGTTCCTATGTTTGTTCTTCCATTCCTTCTGGTTTAGACTGATTTTGAATATCTTAAGCTTTTTATTCTGTTTCACTCCCTGTATTGTCACACAACCAGCCAGGAATCATAGAATCAATAGAATAGTTTGGGTTGGAAGGGATGACCAAAGGTCCTCTTGTCCAACCACCCTGCAGTCAGCAGGTACATCCTCCACTAGACAAGGCTCAAAGCCTTGTTGAGCCTAACTTTGAATATCTACAGGGATGGGACCTCAACCACCTCCGTGAGCAACCTGTTCCGGTGCTACACCACCCTCATGGTAAAGAACTTGTTCCTGACATCCAATCTAAATCTCCTCTTCTGTCATTTCAAACCAGTATCATCCTGTCACTGTGAGCCTTTGGAAACAGTCTCTCTGCAGCCTTCTTGGAGGACCCGTTCACTTACTGGAAGGCTGATATTAGATGTCCCTGGCGCCTTCTCTTTTCCAGTCTGAATAACCCCAGCTCCATTAGCCTGTCCTTGTAGAAGACATGTTCCAGCCCCCTGATCATTTCCATGGTCCTCCGGACCCACTCCATCAGGTCCATGTCCATCCTGTGTTAAGGGCTCCAGAGCTGGACACAGCACTTTAAGTGAGGTCTTACCAGAGCAAAGGGATAGAATCATCTCTCTCCACCTTCTGCCTATGCCGCTTTTGATGCAGCTCAGGACACAAAAGAAGAAAGGGTAGTTGCTGAACCTGTGCCATTTCAAATGCATCTGAGGACTTCTCTCTGAGCTCTTTTCTGGGGCTCTTCCTATTTTAAGGCTACAACAACTCAGTCATTACACATTTGTATGCAAAACTTGAACTCTTTTTCATCAGCATGATATATTTCTCTATATGACAAACCACATAACATTGCCCTCAGAAACTGTCAGATTTGGTATAGATAAACTTCATGTAGTTTTAGCAGACCGAAAGGTATGTGGTGTGGTGGGGTATTGCTTTCTCTTGAAGTAGAGAAGAGAGCTGAAATGAACTTTTAAGTGATATGGGCTCTTTGACTTCATGAAAGAAAATGAAACAAGATGTTTAGATTGTTCCCTCCTGAATCGCAGGGTGTCATGCTTGTCTCAATAAAGCTCACAGTTTGAGTGTTTTACAGCAGTCATTAATTTATGATTAGGTCAGCAATGAGGTAGAGGTTTTGTGGGTCTGAGCAAAAGGGTATTTAGTTTCAGATCCTTTCAGATATCCACTGCTCTAGGCCCTGGAAGAAGGCAATCCACCACTTGACTTCCATTCTGCAAGTGGATACTTAAATGAGTACTTCCAAGTCTTTCTCATCAGGGCTGCTCTTAATCCATTCACACACTCTGGCCCATACTGCTACTGGGGATTGCCCTGACCCTCTTGAAGGACCTTGTACTTGGTCGTGAACTTCCTGGGGCTTACACAGGTCCACTCCTGAAGCATGACAAAGTTCCTCTGGTTGGCAGTCCTTTTCTGAAATAAGGCAACAGCAGCACTCAATTTGGTGTCATCTGCAAACTTGAGGCTGTACAAGATCACACTATGTCATTAATTAAGATATTTAACAGTTTGGGTTTCAGTACAGACCCTTGAAGGACACCACTCATTATTAATTTCCACTTAAACATTGAGCCATTGACTGTAACTCTTTGAATGCAACCTTCCATCCAATTCTTTCTGCATCCAACAGCTCATACCTCTCCAATTTAGTAGCAAGAAGGTTTGGGGGGATTGTATCAATGGTCTTAGAGATGTCTGGGTGGAAGATATCTATAGCTCTTCCTTTGTCTCTGCTGATGCAGTCACTCCATTGAACAGGGTCATTAGAACTGCTGATATCTATTTACTTCTTCAGGTGTTCTACCTCTAACTAACAATAAAGGAAAGTAGAGGAGAATATCGCTTTCAGGGAACTTTCTTTTAGAGCACAGAGAAACAGGAGAGGTGCTGAGGTGGCAGAGGGTTAGACTATGAATTTCCTGACTCATTTCCTCCGTACACCCAATGGGAGTTGAGTGCCTTAGAATGTCTTTGAAAATACCAGCATTAGAGAAAAGCTATCACTGCAAGTTCTTTCTATCTGATGGAAGTTCATTCATCTATAGAACAGTTCCAGATGGTTTTCTAGAAATTATTTTCTTTTGCCCATCAGAACATTTCTTTGGGAAATCAACATGACAGGGAGAAGTCTGCTGTAGCTACACAGAAAGCACTACTGTTATGAGCACAGAGTAGAAGATATGAGTTTTCAAACATCAGTATTTCAGAGGAAAAGTTACTGTAGACACTTACACCACCATGAGGTGTTTTTTGGCAGTAGCATTTTATCAAACAAGATAAGGCTTAACTTTTGTTTTGGCATAATTCTGTCCTAGAGTTTTATAATTTGAGGTGTATCATTGGAGTTTAAAAACCCTAAAAATTGTTAAACAAACTTATAGTGAAAACGAAAGCAGAAATACCTCTGAAGACATCTTCTTATACATATGACTTTCTGTCTGGTCTGATAGACAACTTTGGGCAGACAAAATATGTGTTGCTTGTCTTCTGAATTATCTGGGCAAGATCATTCTCCATCCTTGAAGCCAAAGAGCTACGGTATCCTAAGTTATCTTCCCCTTTTACCTTTGCTAAATGCCTTCTATACCAGAGTCGATTTGCCTCTATCAATGAAAAAAATATTTCCTTGTATGAGCCACATGCAACTGTTTTGCTGTCATTTATTAAAGTGTATCCACACCCAGTGCTGAGGTATCATCACCTCTTTATCTCCACTTGACAGGCTGCTTTTGAGCATAGTCACACACGGAGTATGCAGCAGAAGTATGCTTCTTTGTGAGGTTGTGTGAGCACACTCATCTGTGCCATACCTGTCCTGACTATTAGCCAACCACTCAACAGTGCCAAGCTGCTGTCCTGCACAGGTTCAAGTAATATTACAGAAATTTCACTTAAAAACATTATAAGAATTCCATCCATGTGGTTTGCATAACTGCTAATGACAGTCATTCCAGTTCTGGTGACAGAGCTCTTTTCATGTGACAAATTTGCTAAAGATGTGTGACAGCTGCTTGTGAACTCACTCAGGCAGACAAAGCTCTTGAAGGAAGTGCTGCGTGCGCAGTGGTGTGGAGATTTACTGCAAAGCAATCACTTGGAATTGTAAAACTTTCAGAGGTTTGTCATGTCAGTTTGCTCTGAGTCAGATCTTTAAGCAAGGGCACATTACAGTTTGGGCTTCAGAGGTAGTTCAGGGCTATCCCAGTTTCTCAGAGAAAGTATTTTCTGGAAAAATTCTTCCTCTAGAATATTCTTCTAAAATTTAAGCAACAAATCCATAGACAATTTTTAGACAATTTTAGCTTTCTGACTTGTCTTTTAGACTAGATCCGTCTGTCTAAGTTTGGGCACTGGAATATCTACATGTGCCTATGCTTTAATCATGTCAGTGGACAAGAAAAAACAATAGATGTCCTCTATCTGGACTTTTGTAAAGCTTTTGACACAGGCCCTGACATCATCCTTCTCTCTAACGTGGAAAGACATGGATTTGATGGGTGGACTGTCTAGTGGATGAGGAGTTGGTTGGGTGATCACATCCAAAGGATAGTGGTCAACAGCTCGATGATGTCCAAATGGGAATGGGCGACAAGTGGTGTCCCTTGAGGGTCTGTATTAGAACCAGTGCTGTTCAATATTTTCATCAATGACACTGACAGCAAGATTGAGGCAGCTTCAGCAAGTCTGCAGATGATACCAAGCTGAATGGTGTGATAAGTATGAAGGATGGGATAGGTGCATGGACAGGCTGGAGATGTGGGCTGAGGAAAATTGCATGAAGTTCATTAAGGCAAAATATAAGGTCCCACACCTAAGCTAGGGCAATGCTAGATATCAATCTAGGCTGGGGGATGATGAAATTGCGAGCAGCCCTGCAGGAAAGGACTTGGGAGTGCTGGTGGAAGAGAAGCAGGACATCAGCCAGCAATGGGCACTTTAGAAATCACTTCACAACCATTCTATGATTCTATGTCACACATATGCATATCACAGATTTTTCATTGAAGTTTAATGTCCGAGAGTATTTCAACACAGCTTGCCTTTTACACAACAAAGATTTTATTTACTGTCTCCAAGAGAGCCAGGTGATGTTATGGTCTCACGGCATTCAGCAATGCCCTAGATACCCTAGATACCAGGCAGATTTTGCTGTTTGAACTCTGTCCCTGCATGGCATATGACTTACCTGAGTTAGGTGGAGTTCATCCACAGAGTCAGTAGTGAGATCTTTAACTGCAGTACTGATAATCTTAGTATGTTTAGGACTTATTTTAAAAACTTGTATGTGGACTTAATTATTGATAATAGACTGTGAGGTCTTCTTGGTGAAGGTCAAGAACTATGATTTCTTCATTTCCTGGACAAAACCAATAAATAATATTGCTTTATATTATTGTAATTCAGATGAGCATATAGTTGAATTATCTATAAATCAGGTGCAGAGTAGTCTATACTCTGGTTATTAATGACAGTGAAAGTATCACTGATTTAGAGAATACACAGATGCACACATACAAAATAACAGGGGGAGAAAGTCTGGGGAACAGTAGAGAGTGGCATGAGCTAATCAATACATAAAACATCATAATTAACAATAAAAAAGAGGTCACTGAATACAATGGTTAGATGTGACAAAATGGATCATAGAAGTATGAGTGACTATTCTAGATGCTGGAGAAAATCCATCTAAAATAAATACAGAATTTTCGGATAATTTTCTGAGTTGAATCTAAATTTGTATCAGAAACATAACACTACTGAGATGGTTGATAGCATGGAAAGCCTTTAAGAAAAAAGTTCCTAAAACAGCTTTGCTTGTTTAGTCTGTCAAATGAAGTCTCAGAGAGGATATGACTCTCTGTAAAGATCCTTGATGGGTAAGCATCAGGAAGGGAAAAGCTATTTATGGTAAAGGACAGTGCTTACACAAAAATAAATGCATATAAACTATCTATGGATGAAATTAGACTGGATATCAGGAGACTTTCAGCCATGAAAGAAACAAAATGCTGGAACAGGCTCCTAATTAGAAGACCAAGGGTATAATGAATTTTAAGATAGAGCCATACTGGTTTATGAAAAGAACACCAGAAAATGTGCTAGTAGCGACTACACTTCAGGAGTCAATCTTGTGTCCCTTTATTGTTATGCATAGGTGTATGTGTGGTTTGCAAGCTGTGTAGGACACTACTCTTTCTGCAATTTAAAGTCATTATCCACGTGTAATTTTAATCTATTACTACTTCCAAACTTGAAACTGAGTAGGTTTAATTTTGACACAGTAAAAGTGATTAGTCATCTGCATAGTTTTATAAAATAACTAACCAAATGGGATGCTGTGACTAGCACATTATCACTTTCCATTTGAAAACTAAAGCTCACCTGTCATAACACAGGAAATTGTGGAACACAGAGGCAGGAACATGTAAATTATACAAGCCATCATCTGATCAATGTTATGGGGAAAGACTAGATACTCACGTCCAATTAATATGTTATAGCCTTTCTCCTCTACTAAAAACCGTTTGGATGGTAAAAAATTCAGAGCACTGCAGACCCCTGCAGAATGAGTGATAACTCTCTGAATACACATTGAGACAAATAAATCATTTCCTCCCCCCTCCCTGAAATCTGTGATAATTAGGTGGATAGTTAAGCAGGTAGGAAGGTTCAGACTAGAATTGATAAACAACCTGATGTGATTTTTTGTCAACAAGGCCATCAACTATGATGTGCATCTTTGACTTTGTAGAAAGAGGTTTTCATGTTCCTGTTTATTAAGAAATGCAAGATTAATCAAAAGTTCCATCTTTAAAGTTTTGAATTGACCTCTACTTTTTTCTTCTTTTTTTTTTTTTTTTTGCCCCTGAAAGCTACAAGCAGACCTTCAGTGCTGTTATCTGCATTGTTTTTCTTCTGCTTCTCACCTCAGTAATCCTACTTAATTACAGAAAGCATACAATAAAAGTAGCTATTGGAACTTACCTGGATTGCACGTCTAACTGTGTAGTTGAGAAAATTATAGATATCAGCAGTTTTTAAAATGATAAATTACATTTAAAATATCAATAAAAAACTATATGGACTTTAATTTAATTGACCTATAATTACAGCTGTTTACACAGACTCAAAAAACCCCACCTCAGTCTTGAGGAATTTAGTGGGTTGAAGCAGAGTGGTGGCTTTTGTATAGGATTGGAGTCAATGGTTTGCAACAACAGAAAAGTCCTTTTTCTTCTGGGTACAAATGGCACGTTTCTACT
This sequence comes from Psilopogon haemacephalus, assembly GCA_013396835.1. Taxonomy (NCBI): domain Eukaryota; kingdom Metazoa; phylum Chordata; class Aves; order Piciformes; family Megalaimidae; genus Psilopogon; species Psilopogon haemacephalus. The sequence goes on along the minus strand of VWZI01011123.1, from coordinate 100,957 downwards.
TCTCTGAAAAAGACATTACTCATGCATCAACATGGCCAATGGTTTGTGTTATGGACTTCCTTCCAACATTTTGTGTAGGTAAATCAAAAGCAGATGAAACTGTAAGCACTTCTAGCTGGTTTTGATTACACATGATTTCCTATTTTTCAGCACTTTGTAGGCTCAAGAACACATAGGTTCAAAGCTGACTCTGGTATTAAGGGTCAGAAATAGCCATCAAGTAAGACCTCATGGAGAGTTTTTGTGCCTTGAGCCCCTTCTGTACTCTGCAGACATTTGAATCTTCTAAGCAGTGTGAGATTGAGTCATAGATTCATAGATTCATAGAGTGGTTTGGGTTGGAATGGACATTAAAGATCATCTGGTTCAACTTCCCTGCCCTGGGCAGGGACACCTCCCACTAGACCAGACTGCTTAGTGCCTCATCCAACCTGGCCTTCGACATTTTCGTGGAGGAGGCATCCACAACCTCCCTAGGCAACCTGTTTCAGTGCTGACCTTCTGTTTAGGAAAGAGTTAAACTTGACATCTCTCTGCCCACTGCGAAACCTTCACCTGTATTTGAGAGACACCAAAGGCAAAACCAAGTAAGAATCCAACTGGTTTCTGATTTTGTACATTTACTAGAATAAAAATTATTTAAGATTATATCTTCCAAAAGCCCCCAGTCTAATTCTCCACTTGATTTCCAAGCCCATGTCAAGTCAATTAGCTCACCGTAGATGAGGTTTGCTGATAATTGCTGCTCTCTGTGTTCCAGTTACAAAATCCAGATCAGATCAGTAGCATTTCCCAGCCAGGAATAAGTGCGCTGATATCTGCTTTCAGAGGACATTGTGGTCACATCTCAGCTCCCAAGAGCCACGTAACAGCTTGTTCTGCCTGTTCAGACAGACATGGACACTCCTGGCTGCAAGCCTGTGGGCCAGGCTGCTGCGGATGCTCTTGAATCATGAGTCGGTTTTTCTGCCTGTCAGAGACTTCTGGTCTAGTTGTTATTAAGGTCTGTAGCTAGCCAATCAGCCATACCTAATAGAAAAAATACATCCCTGTCCTACTGAAAAACACCATCAGTTACAGAATCGATTTTCATCTGGCACTGTTGTATTGATAAAACACAATGTTTCCCAACAAGCACTGCTATGCTCTACTTGGTGTATGAATCCAAAATGTTTGAATTAGAGTTCATTAAAGCCAGGCAGTTGTTTCTGAATTGAGACACTGATAGTTTATTTTTCACAAAGCTATTTACACTCCTGTCTCAAACTCAGCAGGGCAGTAAACACATGTGCATTGTAGTCTCCACATACTGAGCACCAGATTAATAGTAATGACTTTACTCTAGCACCAGTTTATTTCTGCCAATACTCAGAAATCTCAGTTCATTATGTGCCACAACAGAGGGGGTTCATTGCTGTTCTGGATAAGGATCATCTTCTTCATAGGCTTTAGCAAGGCAGACCAAAGACAGCAGCTGATTTCCACCTGCTGGTGTAGTATGGTTTTGGTTGTGTGTCTATAAACTGTAGGCAATCCTTTCCTTAAGAAGCAGTAATTAAGTACCAAGTTCTTGTTTTATTTGTTGTATTTTAGTCAGTTTGGATTTTTAAAATCTTCTTTAAAATCTGCCTTCATTTGGCATCAAAACTGTCAACAGGTAATATGAAATCTTTAAGGAATAGTATATATGACAAAGATGACAATGCTTCTTGTGCCAGTCAAAACCACATGAACAAAATGCAACTCTAAACCTAGATATTTGTGATCTCCACGGTCCCTTTCAACCTAAGCTCTTCTATGATTCTGTGATATTTAAATCTAAGCATATCTACATAGGTGTCTGTATGATCGCTATGACATCTAAGATCAGAGCCCTACTCAGTTGTGAAAACAGAACCCATACAGCAATTCACTTTATGTGGATAGTGGTACCTAAGGCTTAGTTTGGTTGTCTAAATACAGGCAGAAGGGTGCTGGGTTCCCCTATCATGTGGGCCACTGCTGGGTGTAGGTATGTATCACAGACTTCAGGGTACCTCATAATTAGGCACTTAGATTAGGCAGCTGGATGCTGGATACCATTGGAGGTTGCTGGCCTGTATACTGTCTCCAGTGCCATCATGAGCACAGGAACCGAAGTCCAGGTAAAAGTGTTCAGAGCTGGATTCTTTAGAAATCAGACATATAATATCTACAAAAAGGCATTATCTAACTCTATCAAAACATGCCACATTAAAGAACACAAATGTGCTTTGAAAAACAAAAGATTCCCTTGTATCTCCTAGACAGAGAAATAGTTATATTCTTATGTAAGGATTACGATGGGAGAACTGAGAGGAAGAGGTGAGAGAGAAGGGAGGAGGTGGAGTGAGAAGGAAGGAGAAAAAGGGAAAGAGTGGAAGGAAATGTGGTTGAAAATTCTTCAAATTACTAGAAAATGAAGCTCCTTTTCTTCTTCTTTTGCCTTTTAGATAGATTGGAATTGTTGTTTACCAAATATTTTTGGCAGATGTATTCTGCAAGTTTGTTCCTATTCTTTCTGCTCTAATGGAGGAGGTTCCTGCCTGGTGCAGGGGGGCTGGCCTGCATGACTTTGGAGGTGCCTTCCAAACCATTCTATGATTCTATGATTCCAGCTCTACCTTGGACTTACAAAATAATGCTAGGGCCATAAGAATGTTTGCAAATTATTACATATACAGTGCTTGCTGTGGACCATCAGGATATTTTTTTCCAAGGACAACCAGTCTATGCTGGCATTTTCTGCAAGTCTGGCCACTTATTTTGTTGCATACACAAAAGCTAAGCTCTGAAGAGACAACTTGAAATTAAGTGCAGTATGCGGATCTTGCTGCAATCAATTGTAAATCTCTCTTGGGTTTCATTTGAGACAGGATTTGGCCTTAAGAAAATAGCTGTGTGTGAAAAAAGGTCCATCACTTCATGCAGTGGTCTGGGGCATTTTACTTGAAAAATACTTTCTGTATTCATAGCCCCTAAAAACAAACAGCTTTTCTTGGCATAGTATTTCAAATGCATATCCACATGGGAAGAAAAAACCAAACCAAAAAAATAAAACAAAAAAAAACCCACAACCCAAACGCTTAGGAGCTGTGAATCACATTTTGGATCAAAGCCTTTAAAAAGTGGGGAAAGGCTGAGCCTTCCTGGACCTGCTGCTAGTAGTTCTCATGTATTTGTGAAGTGTAATCAGTTGTGTCATCAGCAGCGTGAGAGACGGATGGTGGTGTTGGCAAAGGAGTTCTCATTGTGCTTTATGACTGGCAAAGCTCACAGAAGGCAAATGGAATCCTCCTGCTTTACAAATCAAATATTTCATTTGAACTTTAAACACAGAAGTTGTTCTAAGATATTAAAACCGGTGGATACATGGTTTATGGTCTGTCACAGGGTAACCGTGTTACATCCCTATTGCATACCTGTTCCCTGTTGCGGAGAAACAAGACTGCTATTGCAGCTCTTTGTGAAGCAGTTTTTTAGGGCCAGCAATGTCCTTGGTGATGTTTTCTTTGTGCTGTCTGTGGGGAACATGATACCTTTCAANGGATTTAGAAGGAGAAATCTGTGTATTTAACTTAAGAGGTGATGAGACATTAATCCCAGTTATAAATCTTTGATGAGTGGACTTTCAAGGTCAAGATGGACAGCATTCACCAGAACAGCTGAAAACAGATAAGAATTGTACAGGGAAGGAAAGGGATGTGATAAAACATGAGAAAGGAAAACTTAATTTGAGTGAAATATTGGTCTATAGAATAGTCTCTGATGGCTATTCTGGATGCTACTGTTTTACACTCTTTATTAACAGACTTTAAATGAGATCAAGGTCTTTTAAACTGAGCCATAGCTGAGAGCAGAATATTTTGTGAGATAGTCGCTGCTTTGGAAATCTAATGAGATTAGGCAGATTAAAAAATGAGAAAAAAATCTAAAGGCAGCAGAAACTTTCTGAAGGTTACAACTCCAGTAAGTGATGGATTTATTTATTAATTAGTAATTTATCTAATGAGATAAAACCAAAGCACATTGACTTCAAAATTATAGAAGAGCTGAATTGAACAATCCTTTCACCTGAAAAACCCTCTCATTTGCTGTAATTATCTCACATGAACAAGCAAAGCACTTCAGTGGCATTCTGAGTGCATTGTAAATAGTTAGCATTTACCTCATAACCAGAACTGTGTGAGATATTAACTCTGAACGTTGTAAAGTTATTTTTACAACTTACAGCTGGTAAATACATTTCCCTCATTGTTTCCTATTGTTGAAAGGTGTATGAAACTGGAGTTAAAAGTTTCCCTATTAGGGGCTGCATCACTCCATCCAAGTCACTCTAAAAGTTTCAAGTTTTCTGTAGATTATCATACCTTTAATAAGTGTACATGTTTGGGAAATAGTTTTGTGATCAAATGTATTTTACCATGGTAATGGTGAGATATGAATGTGAGATATGAATTTGAAAGTTAATATAGTTTATTAATTTTGTTATTCAGAAACTCTCTAACAACCAATATTTTTTATAATAATGGGTTCTTCACACGGTCATGAAAACATTGTATAAAGGGAGATAAACAGGGAATCTGGAACACTTAAGAATGGAACTAGCAACAATATAACAAATATCAAACTTGAAACTGGAAAGAGATATTTTGGTTCCTTTGCACTTCTTGCCCACCTGGGGGCTTGAGAGGCTCCTTTCTGCTGCTAAGGTGGAAGGTACTCTGATTCACTTGAGAATTTACAGAATCTTGCTAGAGATTTGCCAAGAGGCTTTTGAGTGTTTACTCATGAAGTAGTATCTCCAGATTTCTGGGGCTGCATTATAGTATCAGGCAGTGCTCAAAGCACGTGGAGGGGCTGCTGTCAGTGATTCCAAAGCCTTAGGAGCTTCCCCGGACCCTTTTCTCAGGAAGCCGAGGATTTGGCAGTCTCTGACCTGGTTCCTCTTGACTCCTGATAGCTGGACACTTGCAGAGGGGTAGGCAGGATGCAATGGCAACACTGAGGGCATGCAGAAGGGAAAAAAACAATGGCAGTGCAGAGCAGAGAGAGAGAGAGAGCCTCATGTTACCTGCTCATCTCCTTTTGTCAATGCATGCCTGAGATTGGTTGACCTTTGGATGTAGATCAGCCAATTAGAATGGCACTTTGCCAAGCCTGAGCATATTAGGTGAAACCAGGGCTATTGTTTTCCCTTCCTGTGGTTGCCCCTCCCAGCACAAAAGGTGGGAGAGCAGGGGAACATGTCTGGGCAAGCCAGGACATGTTCAGGCCTATTCAGACCCACCACAATAACCACACAGCAGCAAAGGCTACAGACATTCCTAGTTTTCATTTAATGAGAAAATGGATCATAGAGTTAGCATCAAACATGTTTTATTAGACTTATAGACTGCCTTAGCTTGGAAGGGACCTTAGAGATCATCTACTCCAACCTCCCTGCCATAAGCAGGACACTTCTCGAGTAGACCCCTCTGTTCAAGGCCTCATCCAACCTGGCCTTGAACACTGTCAGGGAGGAGGCATCCACAACCTCCCTGGGCAGCCTACTCCAGGATTTCATCACCCTTGTACTGAAGACCTTTTTTGTAAGATCCAGTCTAAACCTACTCTCCCTCAGCTTCAAACTATTCCTCCTTGTCCTATCATTAGACACTCTCATGAAAAATCTCTCTGCAGCATTCCTGTAGGATCCCTTCAGATGTTGGAAGACAGCCCTAAGGTTCTCCCTGGAATCTTCTCCTCTCTAGGCTGAACAACCCCAGATCCCTCAGCCTATCCTCATAGCAGAGATATTCCAGCCCTTGGATTATATTTGTGGCTCTCCTCTGGACTCCCTGCAAGAGCTCTGTGTCCTTATGCTGGGGACACCAAAAGTAGTATGCAGTATTTGAGGTCCGGTCTCACCAGAGCAAAGTAAAGGGGCAGAATCCCTTCTCTTGCCCTCCTGGTCATAGTTCTTTTGATCCAGTCCAGGACATGATTTCCCTTCTGGGCTCTATCGGGGCATCACTGGATCATGGTGACTTTTCCATGCTGGAAGGAGATGCATCATTCAATGCACCTCACCTTATGCTGATTTCTTGCACTCATTAGTGTGAGGAGATAAAATAACATTGAAGAAAAGATTTGCACAGAACAGAAATCATGTTAGCAGGTTTATCTAGCCCTCTGGCAGAAGAATGCAAGAGCAGGATACATTTTTATGGACAAAAGTTTTGTTGAATTTGTGTTTCCAAATGACTCCTTTTCAGAAAGCACGATTACACACATTCTTAATTTACATAGCTAAGTAGTTCTTGTGAGAATTAATGCGGCCGAGTCAGGAATTATAAAAATAGAATTATTTTATTTCCCTGAAGATCCTGCCCCCAAACTATAGACAGAACTAGTTTAGGTTTATTTACAGGCTCAATTTGATTGGGAAAATCTTCAAAGGCTGTTATAGGCAGAGATTTAGGAAGTCAGAAAGTGGAAAAGGCTGAGCTACAAATGCAGCTTTCCCCACTATCAATCAGGCTGAGCAGAGAATTAAGAGAACAGCAGGCTTTGCTCACAAAGGTGAGATAGGTATTTGATGACGATCCCTTGCTGGATTTCTCTGCAGCTCGGCTGCCTCCTGATGCTGCAAGCAATATGTAGTCACGAATCCAAACAGCAAAAGTCCAAGGCAGGTGGAAAAGCCACCAAACTGAGAAGTGTCTCAAGACATGGTTTCCACAAGACAGGTTTATGGAAGGGACGCTGCCTCAGCAGCAGCAGGGGAGAACCAAACTGATAGGGCCTCCCCCAGCCAGAATAGCAGCCAGGAAGTCAACTGCAGTAGGGTCCCAGTGTAGCTGGGTCTGGGTGCTGCCAGCAGCTCTCTCAAATGGACCTAAGGATTTGCTAAGCTTGCAAGATTGCAGAGAATTGTGCAGAAGTGAGAGACTGTTCAAAAGCAGGGACAGTGCAGAATCAAGGGTTGTGTTAAAAGGCGGGAGCTGTCCTAAAGCGGGGACGGTCCAAAACAGGAACTCTGTCACAGCAGGAACTATGTCAAGGCAGGAACCTGTCCTGTTGGCAGCTCGGTCAAAATGGAAACTCTTTCAAAGCAGGAACCTTGCACCTTTTCTCCTTGTTCTATTTATGCTTTTCTAGATGAAGTGTCCATTTGCCATTTTATACTGGGCACAAAGAACCCAGCCAAGCACCAGCCCAGTTCCCAGTGTGGGCTTCCACATGGGTTAGTACATGTGTGGAGAAAGGTGACTTTTGCTGTTCCCCCTTCAAGCCTGTAGGAGAGGGGAAAGCAGTTTTTGCACCTTCTTCCCCTCCCCATTCAAACTGATGTCGAGGGCAGGAGGAGGGTAAGAAGGAAGGAATTTGGAGTGCTCTAGGACAACTTGGTCTCAAATTACTTTTCTTAACATTTTACACTTTTCTGTTTAATTATTCCCTGCACTTCTGCATTTTATGGCTTGCTTATGTATAATTCTCAGTAACAAGGAAATCTGCAGTAGAAAGAAGCAACGAGTTTTAAATGAAACAGGGTACTGGTGTAGCATTCATCACCATTTAAATGTCTATGATACACTTTCTACAAAAAACATAATCCTAAAAATACATGTTCAGTAAAACCACCTGTCAGATTTGAACACAGATGAAGATACCTAACAAACTTATTGGAAGAATGAAACCCTCAAATGCAGATAAATTGCCATTCAGTAGGATAGACTTGATTGTCTTGGGCACACACACGCACACACACACACACACACACACACACACACACTGTTGTGGTAGGCCTGAATAGGCCAAAACATGTCCTGGCTTGGCCAGACATGTTTTTCTGCTCTCCCTCCTTTGTTGTGAGAAGAAGCAACCACAGGAAAGATGATTAAGAACTCAGAGACACTCAGTCTAAGGACCTTGGCTTGCCCAGACTTGTTTTGCTCCTGTTTACATCCTATGGTAAACAAGATACACACACTTGGCTTGCGCCTGCCTCATGCAAGGCCTATGTTTTTTCTGAATTTGGGTAAAGTAAGCCTGTGGCTTCACCTACTATGGTCAAGCTTGGCTAACTGCCACTCTGATTGGCTATTCTGTGTCCAAAGGCCCATTGGTCTTGGGCTACTTTGATAAAAGAGATGAGCAGGTAACACAATGTGCTCTGCCACTGCATTTGTGCTTGCTTGCTGCTTGCTGCCATTGTTCCTGCTTATCGTGTTCTGCTTCTGGCAGTGATTCTGCCATTACCTTCTGCAGCATTGTATCTGCTAAGCTATAAGCTATCTCTGCTGTATAATAAGAAGCCCCGGTGCTTTGAGCTTGATTGCCTGGAAATTACACAGCTTCTAGTTTACTACAAAGAGGCTCCAAATGCCTCCACACGATAGGGCTTCATAGCCATTGTGACATCTGTGCCAAGACTGCACATTGCAAGACATCCTGCTTACACCTGCCAAGACAAGGAGCCCTGGAAGGGACACACAGATCATCCAAAGGAGCCAGGATAAGGTCAGAGATTTTCTGCCTCCTTTCCCCAGCATCCTGTGAAGCTTGAAAAGAATCAGGAGCCTTAGTGGCTGAAAAGGTATCAAAAGAATTCCCTAAAAGTGTTTGGAAACTGTCTGAAGCTGTAGCTAGCCCCACCTGTTGGGAAATAATATTTTGTGAGTAAATATTTAAAGCCTCTTGTAATTCACCAACTGCCTTCTGCCATAAGCAGAATGGAATTTAACATTTATAGTTTTGCTAGTTATTTATTAAATGTTCTAGATCCCATGTTATGGCCTGTATAATGTTTCCATGACTGTGCGAAGACCCAACTATTATTAAAATTAGTAGTTGGGAGAGGTGAGACTCCCTAATATTGAAAATTAATGAACAATATTAATTTTTAACAAATAATATCTCACATTAATTAATACCCTTCCATAACACAAAATCCTGCTTTCTGCTTTTCTTTTCTCCCTGCCTTTCCTTCTTTCACTTGACTGCTGCTCCTGATTTCTGCCAATCACTGTGCAGACATAGGGGCATGGATTCTGTTGCTCTATGTGCTGCCTAAAGACATGAGAGAGAAGCAACACTCCACATAAACCCTTGGCAATATTTCCAGCCTCCTCCCAAAGGATTTCTCCTGACTGGCCCTTTTCTCTGAGTGCAAAATATCCCTGGACAGATCTCTAAGGATATTGAAGACTTCCCTTCACCTGTGATCACATCAGGCTGATTCCTGTTCAGCAGGATGCTGTGGGGGATGACAAACAGGCAGATGGGAATTGGCACACTAATAGTTCTGCCTAAATGGTAGGGACTTACCCATTCTTGTCTTCTATGACCCTCCTTCACTCTTTCCTGTGCTTGTGACCACATTCATTCATTGCCTACATTCTTTCATTTTTAGGAGCACCTGATGATTTCCTGGGTTTCCCTTTTAAAAAATTTTCTAGTATCTTTCACAACTGTGGATGCATACTTGTTGTTTCCTCCTGTCTCAAGCTGCAAGTGCTGTGATTCTGCAGCATCTCGTCTCAGAAGAGAGCAGGATTCAGCATGAGAAGACATGGACATCCGTACAGATTGGCAGCTGAAAGCAGCCACAACATGTGCTGTCTGCCTGAGATGTCTTCTCTTTTGATTTGGGGCTGTGTTACATTTAGCAGCAATTAGTTTTTGGTAAGTGTAATTCAAGCTTTTAAAAAATGCTGTGGCATTATGTCCTGGTATGGGTGTGACAAACACCCTAGAATTGGTCCAATCCCTGGGCTCTCTCCTCCCCCTACTGTTCAAGGTCCAGTAGGGGTTGAGGGGTGGGGGCACCCCACGTGGCCCCGGGACCCAGGGAGACCTCGGGCAGCACGTATGCGTGGAGTTTTTTGAATCAATTGGTCAGCTAGAGAATGCTGAATACCTATTGGACAGTTTCACGTGCCCACAGAGGGTATTTAGGCAGGGATCAGCAGCTGTTAGGTGCTTTTTCTCACTCTCCTCGCTCTTCTCCTCATTCGCCGTCGTCTCCCCGTCGTGGCTGTGAAGAGCCCAGCCATGTGCAAAGCAGTGATCGGCAGGCAGCAGGCAGCAAAGCATAGCAACTCTCCAGAGAAGCGGCAAGACTAATCCCCTTCTCTCTCTCTCTCTCTCCCTATCCGGGCTAAGTCGGTCTTTTCTCTTCTTCCCCTAGGGTTTGGGAAGGAGTGTGTTTTCTCCCTCGCACCCCGCGGGTGCTTTATAGGCACGGTCGGGATCTATTTTGTATGTAGCCTCTCTGTTTCCTAAGTTCTGACTGTTAAATTGTAGCACCTGGCGTTTTGAGCGACTGGTGCGTTTGTTTCTGCCAACCGGAACCCAAAGAACCTCGGGGGGCACTAGGACCCCCCCTCCACGGGATATCGAACCTAATTAAGCGATATCTCGTGACACATTAGGATTCATAAATGCTTCTATTTTCTTCCATTTCCAGTGCTTGCAGCTTTAGTTTTAACATTTTTCCAGCTCTTCATGTGACAAAGAAATATTTGCATTATGAAAAACTTAAAGCCACAGGAAAACGAGGACTTCCAGGAAAATCCCCAAGGGCTACAAAACTGCATAATAATACATGGGGAATTGGTAACACAGAGCAAGGTGTAGAAGAACACTGGCAGCCAATACAGCAGCTGCAGCTGTGTGCACTTGAGGGCTGGAGTTCAGGGAGATTAATCCTTCATGAGAAATACATTCCCCTTATACATCTCATGAGTGATTTGACCTAATAAGAGATACTGATGTCTCTGAAAAGACAGCAAATGTACAGAAAGCAAATGAAAGAGCACTCACATGGCTATGCACAAGGGTTGCAGCTGATATGCCTGCACTAACTTAAGTCCAGCTGGCTGAGATATCAGTAGCAGAGCACTTGCAGCAATGCAGTCTTTGGCAAATGGTTATACCGCTGCACTGAAGCCTCAGGCATCATTGCTCTTGGTATGTAAGACAGCTTAGAGCTAATTATCTCTCTGTGTCCTCTAGTCACACTGACTGAAATAAGTCATCCATCAGAAGATGCTCGTTATGTCACATGAATCTTCAGTGGACTATTCAAAATGCCACCCGGAGGGTTCATGAAGGGCAGGTCCTGCTTGACAAGCCTGGTCTCCTTCTCTGACAAGGTGACCCACTTAGTGGATAAAGAAAAGCTGTGGACGCTGTTTATCTGGGCTTTAGTAAAGCCTTTGACAGTTTCTCAGTATCTCTCCGGAGAAAGAGGCTGCTTATGGCTTGAATAGGTGGATGCTTCTCTAGGTAAAAAAACTATCTGGATGGCAAGTCCTGTTGGCATCTGGTCACAAGTGGTGTTCCCCAGAACTCACTTTTGGGGTCAGTCCTGTTTAATATCTACCAATGATCTGGATGGAAGTATTCAGTGCACCCTCACCAAACTGGGTAGGAGTGGTGATCTGCTTGAAGATACGAAAGCTCTGTGCCCCAGTTTAGACCCAAAAGTTACCCAGGACTGGAGGACAAAAATTGTCTTTATTCCTTTTGGGGAGTAAAAATGAAAATGCTGCACACTGATTGGAAGTTTAAAGGGAGAAGGCATTTGGGTAGAATTAATACACTGAGAAACTAGGCCAAATCTCTCAGACTAAAACCTTCCAGAATCCTCCACCCACCTCAGCAGGTCTGAGAGGAGGCCAAAACTGACCACCCCCACCCCACCCACCTCTGGCCTGCAAGGCCTCCTCAGGCCCCATGGCGCATCTCAAAATGCCCTGCCAGCTAGGAGCCGGAATGTTACAATATCCTGGGATGACCAGGTTTGTCCCTTGGGACTCTCTATCTCTTTCTGGAGGACTTGGTCTCTGTGGTCTTCTTAAGGGAACCTGGGTCCCAAAACCACCACACTTTGCAGGGGGATCTGGCCAGGAGTGGAGTACGTCCAGAGAAGGGAAACAAAGATGGTGAAGGATCTAGAAAACAGGCCTTTTGAGGAATGGCTGAGGGATCTCAAATAGTTTAATTTGAAGAGGAGACTGAGGGAAGACTTCCCAGAGAGGTGGTTGCAGTGGGGTGGGGGTTGGTCTCTTCTCCCTAGTATCAGGTGACAGAATGAGAGGAAATGGCCTGAAGCTGTGCCAGGAGACGTCTAGAATGGACATTAGGAAAATTCTTTACAGAAAGAGTGATCAGGCATTGGAACAGGATGCCTGGGGAGGTAGTGGAGGCATCATCCCTGGTGGTTTTCAAAAAACATGTAGACATGGCACTTCAGAATATGGTTTAATGGCCATGGTGGTGTTAGGTTGAGGGTTAGACTCGGTCATCTTGAGGGTTTCTCATCCAAAATGATTTTGTGATTCTACCAAACATCTGCACCTCCTCACTAACTTGAACTGGGATCCATGTGCATCAGAGAGATTGAGGTGGGTCATACTTCTCTTCCGCGCCTCAGTCTGTGTTCAGGATATAAATTCCACTTTGTGCTTTCATGCTTTGTGGGGCAGTGGTGTGCAGCCCTGTGAGTGGGAGCAATGTAGGACAATGTTAGGCAACTCTGGTACAGCATTCTTTAGACTGTAGCTGTGTAGAAACTCCTTTTTATGGTGTGTGTGTGTGTGATTCAACGAAATGCAGACAACTCATGAAATCCCCTGCTCTCTCAAGATTATTTGTGTGCAGACTCCAAAGGAATGTGATAAGCTCCACTGGGAAAGAACAAAACCAGGTAAACAGGCAACACCACTGGAGATGAAATTGAACTTTAACAAGTGCAGTGCAATGCACTTTGAAAGGAATGATTTAAGCTATAAGTATGCACAGATGGTCCCTGTACTAGCTGCAGTCTCATGTAATAAAGAATTGGATTTTGTGGCAAACAGCTCCCAGTCTGCTCAGAGAATGGGAAAGAAAAAGCATTTAGGTACATTAAAGAAGACAGAAAATGATGTGTTCAAAGTCAGTGCTTGTACATACATGTGGACATATGGCAATGATTTCCAAAGTGTTTAAATAACTTAAATCCATAACCAGACTATTCTTGCGCATCCCCTAAAGTGAGTTTAGAAAGTCTGTAGGTTTTTCTTTTTCATGGGAATAAGGAAGAATTTTTACTTGCCAACATCTGTAACCATCAGCATGCTTGTTCTCAGCTCTTGTTGGCTGAAAATTCATTGAAGAGCATCTTACCTTTCATGAGTAAACATTGTTACCTCTCTCAATATCTGAAGAAAATTAATGTGAGTGAATGGGCTGCTGGTGTAAATTGGGCTACTGTGATGGAGGGGTTACGATTAATTAATGCAAGATGGTTTTCTGAAATTAATATTGTTTATTAACTTCCAATATCCAAACTTTTCCACTCCCAACCACTTATTTTTAATATTAAACCGGTTCAACTGTAACAGTCATGGGACGATTATGTAAATTATATTTAGATATAGTAATAACTATTAATATGCATAAACAATCAATTCAATTGTAACTAATAAACACTGGAAGATATCTCTTGTGGTCAATAGTACCACTTGGTCACTAGATGGAACTCAGGCCCCCTTTTTGCTTTAGGTTTACTCACAAGTATTACTTCTCCCGTCTTGCGGGGTTATCAATAAATTGGAAGTACACCAGAACACTTGCAGAGTTTCTGGCTGGTCTGGGCTCTGGTGGCTGCTGCTGCAGCTGTTGCTGTGGCTGCAGCTGTGGCTGCAACTGATCCACCCCAGGCTCTGCAGGCTGCTGGGTGAAGGAGAGGGAGCCAGACAGTTTCTGACATGTTCCTGGCTTTCTGATGATCTTAATGCCTTCAGACTTGCTCGTCTTCAGGAGATGCAGGCTGCTGCAGCAGGTGCAAGCAGACGTCTTGCGATTCATCTCTCATGCTGCGAATTGCATGAAGGTTATTCAAGTTGCTCCTGGAAAGACTCAAAACGATTGCAGGGTGGAATATAACTTACATTGCTGTATTACAATAATAAGGCATTACAGGCAATACAGGCACAGATAATGGCGGAGAGCAGAGCAAAGCATATGCATGGCAAAGGCTCACTGTGTTATCTGCTTATCTGTCTCTCTCTCTCTCTTTCTCTCTCTCTCTCTCTCTATATATATATCTCAATGCCTGAGATTGATTGGTCTCTTTTTGACATATCCAATCAGAGTGGCAATAAGCCAAGTTTTACCATATTTGGGTGAAAGCATAGGTGTGCTTATACCATACTGGGGGAAGAGCATAGGCCCAGCACATGCAACTTGTTTACCATGGGTTGCAAGCAGGAGAAAAACAAGTTATATAAGCCACTGTGCTCAGACTCCATGGCACCAAGTCGTTTGTCTCTTTTCCCAATGTTGCTTCTTCCCCAAAAACATAGGGAAGGCAGAAAAACATCTGGGCAAGCACATGTACAGGCCTATTTTGACCCTTCAGATCTACCACAACAAGTTACCCTATGCAGGACTGTATCTGACTATGTTTCAGACCACTACTTTCTTGGGCTCCCTTTTGTGCTAATTCTAGGCAGCTTCATGCAAAGTGTGTAGGAAGCTGGATTTCCTTGGTAGGAAATGTGTGTTTTGTGTAGGCTAGAAAGACAGGTGTCATCTTAAAACTTTTGGGAATTTTCTCCTGAGAGATATTTCCCATGTTTGGATAGGGATCTTGAATTTTTAAGACAGATGCAATGAATTAATCTCTTGGACCAAAGACTCACTATTTATACATCTGCAGACAGTAAACTGAACACTAGAGATTCCACATGCTTCTAAATCAGCAAGGGCTATGTGGCCCAGTACTCTTGAAGATCTGATGGAAAAAAAAAAATTGTGTCATCAGTTTTAATTAAGATTTTTTTTAAACTGGAATTGTCCACAAGGAAACATATTGCAAGTTATTAGAGCTACCATGAAAGCAGAAAAGTTGTGGCTAGTGAATGTCTGCTGACACTTAAGTCCTAGATGTAGCTGGAACATTAATAGAAGGCCATCAAAACTCAAGAACAAATGACAAATATAACTTATTACAACTGAGACAGCACTTTTAAGGAAAAATCCATTTGACTCAATAATTAGAAATAAAACCACAGCAGAAGATATATGAAAATATTTTCTGCCATGCAGTACATGCCTAACTAAAGTTGTGTGCCTCCCTTCTGAAATCAGAGGGTTATTTTGAAGAGTGCTTCAAATCCACAAGGTCCATCTGTAGTAAAGTATGATCAACAGCCTTCTAACAGGAATAATTAGAAAAAAATAATAGCGAGTTGCACCAGAGGTCATTATTTGAAAAATAAATTAACACACACACACACCCCACCCCACCCCCATCTATATTCCCTAACTAGTGCATTTAATACCTGGTAATCTGAGTCCTTGTTTCTGAATGAAGCATTCAGGCAGAGTGGGTCTGAAGAGCATACACAACACAAAGCATTTTTTAAGTAGTCAGAAAAAATGATATTGCATACAATTAAAAATGGGAAGAGCAATTCAACTGTAAGGTATGGTACCTGGTATCAGAAACATTCATTTCTACAGCTAGAGTTTAGAAAAGCTAAAAAAACATCAGTAACACCATTGGGCATGGCAGCTCCATGCTGTTGTGCATGGAAATGAGCTTCACTGCCAAAATGATGTGGTGCTTTTCCAGTAATCTCACAGTTTGATGGCAGAACAATGTAATTTCTCATGAGCCTCTGTGGAATAGCTTTGATGTTGTAATGAGATTATATATGAGGATAGCTATTTGCTTACCTAGAAATAACTATGTATGCTGCAAAGTCACTGTTGTGATGGGATATTTTGGAGCATACATAGTTATTTCTGAGTAAATCATCACCAAAAAAAAATCACAAAAAATATCCCATCACAACAGTGCCTTTATTCCTTCACATTTGAGGTAAAACTTCTTTCTAATATAGGTCAAGGAAGAGTGAAGCATATATGAATACTGTTCTTCCTCCGCAGGACTGTGTGTTAATTGCAGCATGACTGCAAATATGTCTCAAGAAATAAAAAACTTTAAATTAATGTTAAAAAAGCAAATGTTGCTTTCCTTAACTTGTGTGCTTTGTGCTGTGTATCAACTGGCAAAGCATGCATAAACCAGACAGCTGAAAATAGCTGAATTTTGTTGGCTGAGCATAAAACTTCATCAGCTGCAGCACTTGTGATGAATGAGAAAACTGCCTAAATCACTTACCTGTACAAGCCGGAACATGATACTCTGG
This sequence comes from Psilopogon haemacephalus, assembly GCA_013396835.1. Lineage (NCBI taxonomy): Eukaryota > Metazoa > Chordata > Aves > Piciformes > Megalaimidae > Psilopogon > Psilopogon haemacephalus. Next base: position 84,746 of record VWZI01011123.1, on the reverse strand, counting down.
GGGAAGAAGGGAAAATCCCAAACAACACTATGACAATATGAGTAAAATTTAATTCATGTTTTAGGTGAATAAATACAACACTCTGTAAACAGTCTATGAAGCAGCATTTAGAAAAATACTATAATTTAAAATAATGCTACAATTAAATAGGTTTCTAAGCTTTAAAATTGCATGACAATGGATAAACATACTTGGCAACACAGAATAAGACAAATTTATTCTTTAGGAAGTATAAGGAAGCTGCACTAAGGGGTTTCTGTTTGTTGTAATTGGTTTACATAATTACTGATAATTTTCCTTGATTATCTTTGAGAATGGAAAAGTTTACCTGAATCCCATGGCATAAAAACACTGTGTGCAGTTCCAAGGTGCCCGCCAGTACGTAGATGGGATACCTTTATTTGTTTCTTTAAATGCACTCTCAGAAATACATGCTGCCAAGATTGTTATGTTTATTGCTTTTCAACAAGGCTGTGCAAGTCCTTGAAAAAAAATGGACAGAGACTCTCCTCAGCTAGACTCATCTGCTCATGGCCTTGTCCAACCTGGCCTTGAACACCCCCAGGGAAGAGGCATCCACAGCCTTGCTGGGAAACCTATTCCAGAGTCTCACCATGCTCCTATTGTAAAATTTCTTCCTAAGATCCAGTCTAAACCTACTGTCCCTCAGCTTCAAACCATTCCTCCTTGTCTCATTGCTAGACACTCTTATGAAAAGGTCCTCTGCAGTCTTCCTGTAGGATTCCTTCAGGTACTGACAGTAATAAAGACAATGCCATTGCAAGGATGCTCTATGGATAAGTTTACTGTGAAGATTAGGTAAATGCATTTTTCTGCAAGTAGGCAATAAAATCATAGAATGATGGAATCACATAAGATGGAAAACACCTTTGAGAATAGGACACAATACAAGTTATAATGACATTTGAGTCCTTGAAGAAAACAGAAGTCTGCTGAGGAAGGAAATCCTCAAGACTGAGGCTGCCTGGTACCTACATTGTGAAGGCATCATTAAACTCAGAGCTTTGCTATTCAAAGCAAAAAAGGATTATAGAATAACAGGGAATTCTCTTTTAAAAATGACAGTATAGGCACAACCACAAACTGTACAAGTGCAGAGGAGGGCAAGCAGTAAGACACTGCTGCAGCTTCATCAAGAGATAGCAATATGGGAAAGAACTCTGGAGACCAACCAATTAAACTAAGTTGCTAGGGACAGGTAAGCATCCGTGGGCAACAGCACAATTACAAAATGAGGTATGGCTTGCAAGGGGCATTAAGATGGACAAGAAAAATGTTCTGTAAGTGTCTTAAGAAAGTAAGAACTCAGGGTTGCCTTAACAAGTGGGGAGAATAAACACGTTAATATATCCAGGTGGCACAAGTGGGCTTTTAAGAGCAGGCTTCTCAAAATGAAGTCAGCTGTGGTCAGAAACTGACACAGGTAGGACAGAAAAAAAAGTAAACTCTGTGTGCACCAAAAACGGATTCAAGATTATGTAGATTTAGTAGACATTTGAAATTAAGTATTTGAACTGTGAGACGTTACACAGGAGACGTCGTAAACAACCTGTAAGGTTTCGCATGCTATGTCCTAGTTATTCTCTTTGAAACACAGCAAATGAAAACCCAAAGTATTATCTAACCATTAATTTAACTTCTGCACTTGGAATACTTCAGGATCACATAAAAAACCTATATAATCTCTGTAGAGCGTGGTATGGCGAAGCAGCAGCTAATCACAACTTTATGTCTGGCCATAGATGCTTTGTGGACTCCTGGTCACTCCATCTCAGAGAAGATTTAGTAGAACAAACTTGATCAAAAGTTCAAACGTCTATAGAAGAAGATGATTAATGGAGTAGAAGAATTAGATTGGAAAAGAGATTATTTAGGCAGTTTGGATAAAAGTCTATAAATCACTGAGGAAAGTGAATAGAAATTGATTATTCACTGTTTCTCACAATCCAAAACCAGCAAGGAAGCCAAGAAAATAGCATATAATACATTTAAAACAATAAAAGGAAAGCATTTTTCAGAGGGTACATCACTGAACTGTGGAACATATTGACATAAAGCACTGTGGAGAGCAAATGGTATTACTTAAATTCATGGAGGGTTTACCTATCAGTGACTAGTAAACTTAATGAATAGTTGTAGAGAGTCTTGAGAGGAAAAAAAAAAAAACATGAGCAGAGATCTTGAAAAACTGACCTAAGAAGAAAAATTGGAGAAATTAGTGTTATTCATGCTACTCTTCTTGTTGTGTACTAATGAAGAAATATTTGGTGAGAGATCTGATTTTCCCAGATAAGCCTCTTTAATAAGGCATTTTGCAAAGTTTTTGTGTCCTTCTTCTAGTGCCCTGATAAGCACAATACTGAACTCAACAAAGTCACAATGGACTTTGCTTTGAAAGTTTAAAAATTTTTAAGCATTTTAATTTTGTTTCCAATCTAGTGCTTCATGAGAAATTCTTTGCCTTTTATTCTAAAGATCTTTTTTTTCTGATTATATAAATCCATTATCTTCTTGACTATTCTTTGTCCAACACTGTAGTTGCTTGTTATTAATTTGCTTCCCATTAAGAAGGGAAAAAGAAAAATAGTATTATCTTTTTGCTGCATTCATATAGTTTATCAGCTTCTTTTAACATGTAAGAAGAACCTTTAACTCTCTAGAATACGCTGTGCATACTTAGCTTTTTATGTCTGGTAGCAAAGTTATGAGAGGAATAGATAGAAATTTAAGTAATAATAAATTGAAGACACATAACCTGGAAGGAGATGCTGAATGAGGTAGAACTGTTTAGCATAATGGAAATGTAGTAAAAAGCTGATAAATTTTGTTTACACTCTAAATATATATAAAGCTGCTGCAAAGATGAAAGTTGTTTTTTGTGTCCCTGAAGAATAAGAATAATATAGAGGTTGGGTGCTGGGGGGAGGATTTTCCTGGTAATACAGCAAAAGAGCATGACTCATGGTCAGACTTTTTGACCATTGGACATGTGTTTGGGAGCATATTGAGCTCACTGCTGCTTGGAGGGTCACAGAGCTGCTCCTGAGGATCAGTTTGGAATTTTGTATGCAAAAGTCATTAAAGCCTTCCAGCAACTTTCCTTCATTAAGCCCCGGGGCGGGGAGATACTGTGAATTCTTTCACTCCTCCTTTAGGAAAGAAAGAAGTCTTACTGAGTTTTTTTGCTAGCATTCTGGCTATTCTCTTTTTAAGAGGAAAGAGGAAACACTGCTAAGTGATCACATGGGTCATGACCCTCTTTTTATAGCAGTTAATAGGATTTTTGTTCCTTCAAAGAGAGTTGGACCAGGAGCTGAGGTAGCAAGTTTTGAACTTAGAGGTGCAATGAGCAGTGAACTCTATCTAAAAGCTGGAATTAATGTGAAGGTCAGGTGGGCAGATTAAAATCAGATGCATTCCCCTTGATCTTTTTGCTTCTAGTCCTACAACGTGTTCTTTTGTTGTGCTGCCTCAGCTTTCCTGAAAAATAAGGAAGACCAAAGTTCAGTGGTACCTCTGGCAGCCGGACAGAGATTTTCCAGCCAGACCAACCTGGGAGCCTAGGTAGCAGGCCCCAGATTAGGAGAGCAGTAGGTGCTGTACTTTACATTAAATGTAAGAAGTTTAAAGCTTTATTTAAACTTTATTTAAGCTTTATTTATTTTAATGCTGGCTGCCCCAGCTGCTGTGGAGTCTCCCTCTCTGGAGATATTCAAAACCTGCCTGGACATGTTCCTGTGTGATCTGGTTTAAGTGATCCTGCTCTGGCAGGGTTGGCCTGGATGAGCTTTGGAGGTCCCTTCTAGGCCCTGACATTCTGTGATTCTATGATTTATTTGTTTTGGAATTGCCTCAAAAGAAGGACTCATTAATCATGAACATTCTTCTTGATTGGTTTGGGGTTTGGTTTTTTTTTGGTTGGTTGGTTGTTTTTTGGTGGGTTTTTTTCCCACTCTAATTCATAAAATACTTTTAATAATGTGTAATGTGTCCATAATTATTTATTATGAATAACCAAGAGTATTATTTTTGTAATAGCAGTCTCATTATCATGATATTTGATGCAAATATCCAGTGTAGCCTGTCAGAAGGAGAAAGTGGGCCTGAAGATCTTTTTGTAAGTCACGGTTGTGATTTTAAATTTTAACATTTCAGTTAAAATGTTATAATTTTAACAAGTAGCAGTCTTCTACTGAGATATTAGAGGTTTGAAACGTTCCAAGATACTGCAAGAGACAGTTGCAAATTTTTCAACTGAGATCTGATTCTGTTGTTGGTGCTATAAACATTCACACAGTTGAGAGCTAAAATTTGTGAAGTTGCTGTTGTAAAAGGCACATCACACTGTGTAACACTTCACAGTGACTTAGAGCATCTGCTAAGGAACAGCAGAATCACTTTGCTGCAGCCAGTAGATATGCGAACTGCAGAGTCAACTTCATGCATTAAAGAGCAAATGCACTGAGTGCAGCTGTACCCAGAGGTCTGTGTTGCAATGTAAACATTTACAGCCTGCTTGTAGTATGTGTGTACAGCCATGTAAGTGCTGCGACCTTCATTCTGCAAGGTTTTACACAGAATACTAAAACACCTCAAAGATTTTCTTTAGGGCTAATTCACAGGCAGATCGCACAGTTTGGAATAAATGGTTAACACATGCTCTGCAGATTAAATCTGTGACTAATCCTTGCATGTGCACCTTATTTTGGGGAAAGAAACCAGACAGAGATGACCAACAAAGACTTGTGCTAAAGAGCTCAGTACAGTGATGAGGCACTTTATGTAACTGTCCCAGTTGTGCTGCTTCAAGATCATAGAGTCCTATAAGAGCTTAGGCTGGAAGGCACCCCAGAGATCATCTACTACAACCTTCCCACCTTGGGCAGGGCTGCTTCTCAACTAGATTTGGCTTGCCCAAGGCCTCATCCAACCTGACCTTGAACACCCACAGGGAGGAGGCATCCACAACATTCCTGGGCAACATATTACAGAGTGTCATCCCCATGCTGAAGAACTTCTTCCTAAGATCCAACCCAAACCTACCTCAGCTTCAAACCATCCCCCTTTGTCCTATTGCTAGACACCCTTAGGAAAAGTCCCTCTGCAGCCTTCCTGTAGGATCCCTTCAGGTATTGGGAGGCAGCTCTAAAGTCACCCCAGAGTTTTCTCTAAACCGAGCAAGCACAGCTCCCTCAGCCTATTTCATAGCAGAGATGTTGCAGCCCTGGGTCATCAATGCCTCTTTCTTCTATATCTCCCTTGTGCTCTTCAACTTTTATCTTGCAATTGCATGCAGTGTTGTGATTTCTGCACTCTTCAGATAAAACCAAATGCTTTAATGGCCATAATGGACCACAATCACACTAAAAGCCTTATGGGAGCAGACTATTAAAATAAACCAGCATTATTATGAAAACATGGGGATGTTAATAACCTGAAATACTAATTATTTGCAGTATCTTTGTGAAATGTTGACCAGAAATCTTGGCAAATAGATTACTGTGGCCATAAGCTGTGTTGATTTTCACCATTTGCCATATTTTCCACTATATTTGTATTTCAAATAACGTTTACTAGTAAGCAGTCAAAATATTACTCTCCTTGAAAAGTTGGATAAGAGATGCTTAATGGCTCTCCTGTCTCAGTGAGCTCAAACTCAAGGCCCTTGACAGCACTGTAATGTTTTGCCTTATCTTGGCTAGACACCAGAAGAGATGGGCACAAATAAACACTTCTGCAGCTTCAGACTAGATGTACTGGTATTGGAGAGCTGCCTACAAAAATAATGGTTGCAACAACAGTAAAGACTGTTAATCAGCTCTGAAATCCTGTCTTGAAGCATAAACTGTTAAAAAGAAACATCTAAAAAGCAACTACTAGTAACATTTTTTAAAACTCTCTGATTTTTTCTGTTTTGTTTTTTGAATATACTACATTACGTCATTTAGTGAAATCCAGAAAGTGAGGAAGGAAAGAATAAATCTCAGAAGTGAACAGAGCTCAGCAATTGATCCAAGGCATCCATACATAATGGAAAGGCAATTAATTGATGCACGATGGCATTTAAAAAAAAATTATATTGTTTATTAATTTTGGTATTCAGAACTCTCGCCACACTGACTACTGTTTTTTAATAATAATTGGTTCTTTGTGTCGTCGTGGAAACATTATACAGATAATGAAATAGGATCTAGAACATTTAAGAAATAACTAGCAAAAATATAAACATTAAACTCAAACTGGAAGAAAAGGTTCTTGCAGTCAATTATACTATTTGTCCACTAGATGGACTTAAGGAGATCCTTGCTTCTTATGGCAGAATGCTGTAAGTATTTACTAACAAAATATTAGTCTCCTGACTCATGGGGTTAACTAGAACTTCAGACAGTACCCAAACACTTTCAGAGGTTCTGTTGGTGTCTTGTCAGCCACTGAGGCTTCCGATTCTTCCCAGGCTTCACAGGGTGCTGGGGAAAGGAGGCAGATGATCTATGACCTTATTCTCATTTCTTTGGATGATCTGTGTGTCACTTCCAGGGCTCCTTGTCTTGGCAGGTGTAGGCAGGATATCTTGACAGATGCAGAGTCTTGGCACGGAAGTCACACTGGCTATGCAGACCTATTGCATGGAGGCATTTGGAGCCTGTTTGTAGTAAACTCGAAGCAGGCAGTTTCCAGGCAATTCAGGCCCATAGCATCAGACCTTCCTGTTATGCAGCTGGGCTACTTGTAGCTTAGCATAGCATAATGTTGCAGGAAGGCAATGGCAGAATTACTGCCAGAAGCAGAGACTAATGGCAGCAGGCAGCAGCAAGCAAGCACAAATGAAATGGCAGAGCACATTGTGTTACCTGCTCATCTCCTTTTATCTGCGTAGCCCAAGACTAATGGGCCTTTAGACACAGAATATCCAATCAGAATGGCAGCTAGCCAAGCTTGACCATAGTAGGTGAAGCCATAGGCTTGCTTTACTCAAATTTGGGGAAAACATAGGCCTTGCATGAGGCAGGCACAAGCCAAGTGTGTGTATCTTGTTTACCACAGGATGTAAATAGGAGCAAAACAAGTCTGGGCAAGCCAGGGTCCTTAGACTGAGTGGCTCTGGGTACTGTGGTTGCTTCTCCTCACAACAGAAAGAGGGAGAGCAGAAAAGCATGTCCGACACCATTAAAAAAATAACAAAGAGTTGAAATAAAAAGTTGCTCTAAGTATTGGTCTCACTCTTCCAAACTCTGCAGATATTCCAATCTATAAAATAAATATGAGGTTGAGACAGCACACTACTGCCAGACCTTTGCTGTCTCTATCCTTCCTGGGGATGAGAGGGAGCAAAGCCCTCCAAAATGCTTCATGATATCTGCTGTACACCAGTGTCAAGGTGCAACCCTTCTGCTGACAGATCTGAAGTGCTTGTTTGAGCTTGTGGAGTGCTTTCCTGCTCTTCCCCACCTCATAGCCTCCTGAGGGGTTAAGAGAAGCTGAAGTAGATGTTTCAAACTCTACACAACATGCCTTTTTTTTTTTTTGTTTCAGTGCTGATGGATCATTGCGTCCCAAAAGTGTGCTTACATAAGCTTCACATCTGATGTAACACAGAATACCTTTTAGTTACTAAGATACCGTAGAAGTATCTCTGCAGTGAGGTCAGCAAGCACTAAGTTGCATTCTTGTGGTGATGTTAGTTGGAGCCCAGAGGGCAAAGTGGATCCGTAAAGCCACTTGTGGTTGCTGTGGGCCTAACAGCAGGCACAATCTAAACTACAATCTGAGGTCATGTGGTGTGCAGTGACAACAGGATAGCTCTGCAGCTAATATTCACTGATGGGGCTTTAGTTGACTTTAATGGAGATAAAGGCCTATTTATATCAGCTAAGGATTTAGCTAATAGGTAGCAGGCATCACTCTTTATTTCAGCACCTGACAGCAACCATGGTTTTCTTTCTGCTCTGTCTCTGAACTTGTTTGTTGCACATGTGGCAGAAACAGAATTCCTTTGCTCTCATCTCTAGGTGAGGCTGAAGTATGACTGATGACTGGGGGCACCTTTTATCCTTGCTCCAACTGTCCACCCTAGGAGTACCAGCTGATCATAACCCACTGTGAACCACTGTAACTCATAAACTCTGAGGGAGAGTTAAGACTGGCAAGCAGCCATCACCTAAGTTTTGGAATATGATTAAGAGTCTGAAGATACATTTTTATATTTTCTTCGGGGAATATATTTTATTCTTCACCTCCTCCAGCTATGTAGTGAGAATAAAAAGAGATATCAAGTAAAATAAAAAAAGTTAACATATTACTGAACACATGCTTATTTCTGGTAATGTTGTGCCATTTATTTTAAAAAACAGGCGACTCATTTATAGTTGGTTTAAATTAGTAGAATTGCAGGACTGAGCCAGCCTTCATTAAAGCAAATGGGAGTCTTTCTATGAAGTTCACTGGTGGTTGGAGCAGGCTGTTAGGTGCTATTCTTTTGAAAGGATCTAAAAAAAAAATGAAAGATGTGGTTCAAATTCCTTTCACTGCAGGTTCTTAAACAATTCACCTTTTATTTTAGTGCACTAGGTCAATGCCTCAAAGGGAAATGTTTTTTGTGAAAGCATGAACAATATAAATTCAGATTGCAGTGTATTGGATGAATTAAATGGAAAATTACTGCAGTAATTGTAATGGTCTGAATTCAAACCTGTTAAGACTCAAAGACTCATATGCTAGTCCTCATTTCTAACATAGACTCCTTATTCAATGTTGGTAAAGCTCCTACACACTTCCATCAGGTTAGGTGGGGCACATTGACAGTGGTAGCTAATAATTTACTTCATAAATGTAAAGTTTAAAGATTGGTCATGGAATATTTAATCATATGACAAAGACACTGTACTTAGCCATGCTGGTTTACTCAATCAGTCCTTAGCACATAGCATTTTATACCAAGGTCATAAATGCCAATGGTCTACAAGGTTGCCTTTCTACCTTTCTGATATTTGCACTGTTCACCCATTGACAGACTTCTGGTGGTGCTAAGAATTACTCTAGTTTTCTACCTCTTATGTGTGTTCATAGGCTACTCCTTCTTGGGACTAGAAGTCATATGTCAATGTCATATGTCATTAGGAGTCAAAATGTCATATAACTCCCCTTTATCTCAAGAGATTTACAGTTGAGAAGGCTCAAGGGGGAAAAAATGTTTCTAGGGCATCATTCATCCCTTCCTAAAATAGTTGTGCAAGACAGATGTTCAAAGAGTCTATTTCTCTCCATTGACTAAGGAGGTGGGGCTGCCCAGTTCATATTGAAATACTTTAGAAGTCTAGAGTTAACTAAGATGAAGCTACGCCCTCCTGCACCTCTCTCTTTTCACTGAATCTATATGCTAGATGAATATTAAGTTTCCTCTGAATTAAAGCTGATTGTTCAAGCAAGGGGAAGACTCATTATCACTAAGTGAACTGAAAAATGTGTTTGCCCTCAGAATTATGTGTTTCTGTCTCAACAGTTGTTGCTTGTGATTTGTACATAACAACCAATTAGTCTGAATTATGCTCATTGTACACCTTTTGTTTTGGGGTTTTTGTTTTTGGTTTTTGTTTGGGTTTTTTTTGTGTGTGTGGTCTAAAAGCTGAGGTCTTTTTGATGATCTTTTAATGTGCGTAAAATACAACAGTTTTTTTTAACAGAAGATATCCTAATCTGGAGTGAAACTTCCAGCTACTTGGTAATGTCAGAACATTCAATAGCAACAAAAGCAGAAGAAATTATGTTTGTGGGTTAAATTTCTTTTTAAAAGATATTACCTGGTATTACTTATGAGGTGTTTAATGTGTATCCAAGCTATAATTTTGCTCTCCAAAATTAATGGTTATTAATATGATGGAGGGTGAGTGAAGACACTGAAAAATACTTCACTGTTCTATCTGCATTCTTCACAGACAAAATAAAACAGATCTGCCTAAAAGTCCCAAAAGAGTGTCTGACACCCATCCACTTTAGAGCAGCAGGAAAGAGAATTCCCACTCAGAGATTATCACAGCTGCTCTGAATGTCTCAGGTTTCAGATTCCTGCTTTCCCTTTTCCTGATGTGGAGAAAAGGGTTTGAACCGCAAAACTATTGTAGAGTAAAGCCTTTTTTTGCCTATGTCTCATAAAGATTTCCAGGGTGAAGTCTACTAACTCTTCTCTGTGAAACCTATGCAGAGTGAAGATGTTGCTTTGCAAAGCTTCTTTTTTAAATCCAGGACCAGTTCAATGCTAAAAACATGGTCCAGAAGTGATGTTCATGGGCTGGCAATTTGGTTAGAAAGAATTGAATCCAAAGAATATCCTTTCCCCATTCCATCATAGTGTGCTCATATCATGAAGTTTAATACAGCTCTTATCAAGTTTCATGTTAATAGATTAGTTCATAATAGATTATATAGGTGAAAGACTTCCCTAGGAATTAAAGTTATAGCAACCCTGAATCATAGATAGAGCATTGATTCAGTCATACAGTGCATGGGAAACCTGTTTAAATCAGAAACTAAACTGGGAGAATGATAAAATGTTTTCTTACAAACTGCAGCAGGGCAGAAATACTCTTCCAGATTAAAGAGAAAAATGAATATGTCTTAAATAATTGATATGCTAGTAATCTTCAGGGAGCAACAAATAGTTTATCATATACATCACTCTGTATTAAATGTAGAAGTCTCTTTAGGGCTGACCTCTGAGGTAACAGGGTATGTAACTGCTGACTTCATTGGCTGCTCCTAATGCATCCAATTTTATGAAATAATTGCAGTTTTGGAGACCTCAGTGGAGCTGCTCCTCTTTCAAATGCTTTCTAGGCATAGCAGGGCACATTTATGCCCCTATAACTTAATGCAATTTTCTCTATGTACTTCTGCCACTTTGCTCTGGTGAGACCTCACCTGAAGTACTGCATCCAACTCTGGAGCCCTCAACACAGGAATGACATGGACCTGATGGAGTGGGTCCAGAGGAGCACCATAAAATGATCAGCGAGCTGGTGAACCTCTGCTACAAGGACAGGCAGAGGCAGCTGCCGTTGTTCAGCCTCAAGAAGAGAAGGCTCTGGAAGACCTAATAGCAGCTTTCCAGTGTCTGAAGGGGGCTTACAAAGAAGGCTGCAGAGGGATTGTTTCCAAAGGCCTGCAATGACAGGATGAGGGGCAATGGTTTGAAATTAGGAAAGAGTAGATTTGTGTTGGATGTTAGGAACAAGTTCTTTAGTATGAGCTTGGTGGAATGCTAGAAGAGGTTTCTCAGGGAGTTAACTGAGACCCCATCATTGGAGATAATCAAGGGCAGGCTGGGCAACCTGATGTAGTGAAGGATATCCCTGCTCAGCGCAAGGAGGCATATGATTCACATTAAACCAGTACATTCTAGGAGAGCTTTGGAGGTCCCTTCCAACCCAAACCATGCTATGATAGCTATTACTGTTGATATATTTCAGTATTACTTATACCGAATATAAAGTGGATTCATGATTCCTTTGCCTTCAACAGCTGTGGAGGTTAATCTATCAGCATGGTGGGTTATGGGTGGGGTTTTAATGAAATTATTATATGAAAGCTGTTATTCACAAAGCTCAGGGACACAACAGCAAATAAAAGCCATAAGTTAAGACTGAAATCTACTTTATGTTGAGCTATTCTGAGAAACAACCTAATGGCATATATGATAGAGAAGTAAAATGTTATTTTCATAAATAAACTTCCAAATGCTTAATTATATAAAGGGAGCATTATTATTTCCCTTAGTCTCATATATTGGGATATATTGTGATTCAAATATATTAGAACTTGTTGCTGATTTTTTAAGTAAAAGCAACCTGGAAGCTATCTCTGCCCATGGCACGAGGGTTGGAACTAGATGATTGTCAAGGTTCCTTCCAACCTAAGCCATTATATGAATTTATGAAGCTAACTCATCAGCCTGGATGGAATGGGAGGTCCTTTGCTGCAAATATTACTTCTAAAATAATCTTTCCTACTTAACAACTCTATTTCATGTATTTCTTATTACGGAGTGCCTCAGTGCTGCAGATAAATAATTAATATGTCATTTTAATAATTCAATATAGAAAATTCAGCATAAAGATTTAGAATTAATGCTGCTCTTTTTCAGTGCAACACACACTTGTGTATTGCAAAATATTAGGGAAATTTAATATTCTGGTGTTTACTTGATGAAGGACTTTTATATTTTACTATGGTATATTTCTATCTGCTAATGCTGAAAAAGTAACATGAACAAACTGAAGACAGTGTAGCAACCTAATCCTAATATTATGTTATCCTGTTCTGTCACAGGAGTTTCAGAAGCACTTTGTTTATTACAATTAGTAAATGGAAGATGCACTTAAATCAGAGGACATATCGGTGAGCTGTGGTTGTGGGGAGAATGATGACCCTGGGTTTTCTCTTGGAAGTTTGGTTAGACTCAGATGAAGAAATGAAAATGAAGATGTGCTCCAGGTGAGTCACCAGGATACTTTGCATGTTTGGAGTAGGATTTTATACTGCAGCTACTATGACGTGGGTGCCAGGAAGGGTCTATATTTAGTTTGTATTAGCTTGAGATATTGGTCATTGGTAAGAAACCAGAAAAGCTGCTGCACTCCCCTTTGACTCATTTAATCTAAATTATGGAGTACATGAGCCCAGTATGTGTTCAGCAGCAGCCATGGAGCTAGGAAGTAATTCTGACAAGCCCAGGCTGTGGTGGCTGAACAGTTTTTCTGCCTTTGCCACTAGAAATGAACCTTGAGGGCTATACGGCATGACTTGGAACACCAGTAGATACCAGTGGGCAGCACCATCATCTGCAGCAAGTGCTCAGGAAGATGAGACAGAGGCGAAGGCTGTCGAGCAAGGGCCAGGCTTTCAGCAGGGTGTCTTGGGACACACTCTGCTAGAACAACCTCTTAAGAAAGTTCAAAAGACTCTGATTCTACACAGACAAGATTTTTGCCCCAAAACTGGACCAATGCAAATGAATCTTGCCTGAATATGATAGACACTGTTTCTCAGCACCCATGCATTGGACACAGGAATTAGGTAAGGTTGTGGTTATGAGAGAGAACTGTGTGACTATGAATAGAGGAGTGTGCTGGTTTGAGGCTAATTGGAATATTTTAATAAGGAAAATTAGGTTGTAGGCTGTGAAAAAGAAAACAATGGTGATGTTTACTTCACTCATAGGTTTGCCAAGAAGTAATAAAGCAAAGGCATAAACATACATAAGACAAAGTTGCTCTGCTCTGAGCTCTGACTGTTGGCCTCTCCCTCTCCTTGCCTTCTAGCTGGATCTGTGTAACTCAACTAATTGATTCTGCTTCTAACCCCCCTTGCTGATCCTTCTAATTCACCTTACATGTAAGGCAGATTCTGGGATAAGATTGGTGGGTGGGGGGAAGGTGGAAGGGTGGTTGGGAACCCCTCTTGGGGACTCTGATGTCTGTGAGGGGTGTTGTGTTTTTGTATCACCTTTTTACTGTATATAGCTATAAATATTTGTAATATGTTGTAAATACCTGCTTGTATATTGTGCATTGCTGTAAATATGAAGCTTCATTCCTTAACTTCCAGCCAGCCAAGTCTAGTCTGGGTGATTTCAAACATGTGAGGGGGTGGGTACCTCCCGAACCATCACAAGCAGTCTAAAGATCAGTTGAACTTCTGTGCTAATGTCAGCCTTTGCCATAAGAGCAAAGACAAAACTTTCAATCTGTCTAGAATACTTAATATGCAGTTGGAAAGCATAAGGAATATGAACATTTGCAATAATATTAATAAAGCTTCACTTCATCCATTACCAAAATTTGGATTAATGAATCTGAGTGTTAACAGGCCAAGTGATACTCCAAAACTGCAATGACCACAGCAATTGAATGAGACTTAAATGTCCACTTTAATTATATTGCTTCTCAGGTATTAAGTCTGCAGATACTAGGAACAGCAAATGGAACTATGAAAATCTTAGACATTTTACTCTGAATTTTTTTTCCATGTCTAGTCTGCTTCAAAGTTCAACATCCAACACTCTGTGTAGCTATATAAAGCACAGCTTTACTTGTTGAATTTGAAGACTGCAGCACAATTTATTTAGGTGGGGTCTTTCTGCACTTCCTAGTAATTATGCATTTGTTCTGTCTCAAATCAGGGAATGGCACTGCCATTAGGAGAGCAGCATTAGCAGAGTAGAGAAGATAATCTCAGGAACCTGGTGTTGTTCAGCTTAGAGAAAAGAAGATTCCAGGGAGACCTTAGAGCTGCCTTCCAAATCTGAAGAGATCCTGCAAAATAAGCTAGAGAGTGGCTCTTTATAAGGGTGTTTAGAAATAGGCCAAGGGGCAACGGTTTTGAGTAGGTTGAGACTGGATCATAGGAAGTTCTTCAGTACAAGGTAGTGGTGAGACTCTGTAATAGGTTGCCCAGTGAAGTGGGTTGTGGATGCCTCCTCCCTGAGGATGTTCAAGGTCAGGTTGGATGAGGCCTTGAGCAGCTGAGTCTAATTGAGATGCATCCCTACTCATAGCAGAGAGGTTGGAGTAGATGATCTTTAAGGTCCCTTCCAACCTAAGCCATTCTATGATTCTGTGATTCTCTTTCACTTTGCATCTATGATCAAACATTACATAGTGTATAGTGGCAGTAAAGAAATCAACTCATACATTTCTCACAAACTGTAGATCTTAATTTTATGATTACTAAGGTGACAGAATCCTTTTATGGCTTGTAAAAGTCTATTCAAGCTCAGCTTCTGTATTTGTGATTCAGTCTAGGTCCATGTGCAAGGTTTCTCTCTTTTTTGTCTTCATTTACTTCAACAAGTAACATGGGATCTTCTTGCTTGATCCCTTTCTTATTTTTCAATATATTTTCAACTGCCTTCATCTGAGTTATTTCTTTTCTACTGTCTGAATCCTCCTTGTTTTTCAATGTCAAGAGTGATCCGAATTCTGTATTTTAGTAGAGATAAGCAAAATCCTGAGAGATTTTAGGAAAAGACCTAAGGCAGGAAGCAGGTTCTTCATGAGTCTCAGGTTTGCAGAATATATATGATTTTGGCTATCTTGTTGTCTGAGGAATGTGGTTAAAGGCTATCTAAAACAAAGGCATATCAGAGGAAAAACTCACCAGTTGCCTCTCTCAGATAGGAACAACTGCCAAAACAAATGACAGAAAACTCTGATGATTCTGGATTAATAGAAAGAGTCTGAGAAAGAGCTCAAAAGATATATTTTACATATGACAATGTTTAATGAATCAAGTATTTCATATAAACTGGATGTTTAAAGGAGATTACAAACACCATGTATACTAAAAGCATTCAGGAAAGTAGAAAAAAATCAATTTATAATCCAAATCAATTTGTAACCTGAGGTCTGCAGTAAATTATCACAGAATCACAGAATTGTTTGGGTTGGAAAAGACCTCTAAGATCATCAGCCCAACATCACCAGGGCCATTAACACATGTCTCAGAGTGCTGTGACCACATGAAACAAACAATCCCATCAGAGCTATGTCATATTTCCAGGACAATATGAACCTGTGACCTAAAGCAACTATGAAACCACTTTGTACAGCCTCTGTCAGCTCCTTATGACAACTCAGAGTGAAAGAGGAGATCTGAACCTTTCCCACCAACGGTTCTTCACTCTCCCTTTAAGCCACACCAACTCTTTCACTGTGAGAACGCCACTCTTAAGATTGCACTAAAAATTGGGAAATGCTTAACTTCTCTTTGAAATTTATTGGAATTATATGGACAGAAAAATACCTAATGAGTGGAGAAATTAGATGTGTAGATACTGAAGCATTTAGAAGTCAGATTTTTGCATGTGTAGTCAAATATGAAGGAATCTGAAGAAGATAATTATTTAAGCATGTGCAAAGAAAAAAAATGGACCTTTGGTAGAACATAGGGAAAAGCTATCCAAGAGTGAATGGAACTGGAGATCTAGGATTAAGTTTAGAAGGTCGATAATGAGCAGCTGCAGAGATGAATCCACTCTAGTTAAGAGTGTAAAATCTGCATATTAATTGCTAAATATAAGTTTTTGAGTGTAATTTCCTATAATTTCTTCTTTAACCTGCTCTAATTTTTTTTTCTATCTGTCGGAAGCACACCAGAAAAGAAATAGATGAAAAGCAAGATCCGTAAGATCCATTCTTGGTTTATGCCTTTTAAAATAACAAAGCTCTCCAGTATTTTGCCTTCAGCCTTGACAAATATTTCTATTGCAACAAAGCGTACATGAAAATTCAACTAGACGTTATGGGAACTTCACTTTCATCTCACCATGCCAAATATCTTTGCAAAATCAGTGAAAGAGAAAATTATTTATGTACAGAAAGATTTTGAAAGTCTTTATGGGTGGAAGAAATTATGCGCTCCTATGACATATGTAACTGCTTCTTTAAGTGATCATATTTTAATGTTTTTTTTGTCCTTCAATTTTCTTTTCAGGCCCAAAGATATGTGAATCTGGAGTAGAGTTATTTGATAGTTATGACCTCACCATGTGTTCAGAGTAAATCATGGGAACACTGCTTGGAATGTAAATGTTATCCAGCTGGCCAGGCTTTTCACCCAGTCCCTTTAATGGTTTAATTCTTTGCTAATATTTGCTTTCATGTTCAGGTCTTTCATTATTATTATTATTTTGTGCTGTCATTTCATTCCTGGACAGGAAACCAAAATTCTCACTTGTTAATACTGATACAACATTGCAGTTGGTGTTTAATGATACCAGTAATTAATTCACATGTATATTAAAATGTCTAAGGCACTGCACAAATATTTCACAGGATCACAGGATATTTGAGGTTGGATGGGACCTCTGGAGATGTTTGAGTTCAACCCTTCTGCCAGAGCAGGCCATATAATCTACCACAGGTCACACAGGACTGTGTCTGGACAGGTCTTTAAAAAGTCTTCAGAGAAGGAAACTCCACAATTTCTCTGGGGAGCTTGTTCTTGTGCTTTGTGACTCTTACAGTAAAGAAATGCTTCCTAATGTTGAGGTGGGACTTCCTGTGCTGTAGTTAGCATCCATTGCCCCTTGTCCTATCACAAGGCACAAGTGAGCAGAGGCTGTCCCTTCCTTCTTGACACCCAGTCCTCATGTAATTATTAGATCTCCTCTCACTCTTCTCTCCAGACTGAAAACCCCATGTTTCTCAGCCTTTCCTCTTAAGGCAATGCTCCAGTCTCTTAATCATCCTTGTAGCCCTCTGTTGCACTCTCTCAAGTAGATCCCTCTCTGTCTTGAACTGGGAAGCCCAGAACTGGATGCAGTATTCCAGGTGGGGCCTCATTAGGGCACTCCAGGATCCCATTAGCCTTCTTGGCCACAAGGGCACATTGCTGTCCCATGGCTAGCTTGTCCACCTCCTAACCTGTACTGGTGCACAATAATACTTTATATATAAGAAAATATCATAAAATTCTCCACTGCCTGCAAATTCAGAGTTTTTGATGCATTCCTTGGACAAGGAAAATACCCAGACTGATGCTGGAACAATACTTTTTCCCTCCCTCTTGACCTGTAAAGAGTGATTGCCTGTCTGCATGTGCCATGCATAAAGGTTTGGCAAAAACTTCTTGTTTCCATGCACAGTGCGTCTGGAGGTTTATTCTTTTCATAAGCTATGCACAATTTTACAGCAGGATTGTGAGCTCTATTCCTCTCCCGTGTCACTGTTATGATGCCAATTTCAATTCCCTACTAGAAAAGAAAAAAATAATTTTCCCTCTACTGCCAGACCTGAGAGTGAGGTGTTTTCTAATTTTCCCTCACAGCCTATCAAATAATTGGGTGTATATAATGTGTTTATTGCTGTACTTTCATCATACAGATTTTCAGTCAGTAAGGGATTTCTTCAGCTCACAGAATTGACATCAAGATTAGAAGAACATATTACTTGAAGGGAGGAGGAAAAACTTTGTGAACCTTTGTGGCTGTGTAGGTTTTTTCCTTGTGTTTGGTTTTATGTGAAGTGCAGACGAGGTTTCAGTAAGGGTGCTGCAAGAAGATCAGAAGTTTAGACTGGTTCAACTTTGTTTCTTTGAATATATTCTTACTTACAAAGACCCAGCAAAACAGCAGAGAGTGATCTTAAAAGCTGTCCTTTCATTGTCCAGCTTCTTAGCTTAATCCCCATGTGTTTGTTAATATTTACTCCTAACTCCATGAGGTTAATTCTGTGGAAGAACGATATAGAATCATACAATCGTAGAATAGTTTAGGTTGGAAGGGACCTCGAAGATCATCCAGTTCCAGCCCCCCCCGCCATAGGCAGGGATACATCTCACTAGAACAGGTTGCTCAAGGCCTTATCCAACCTGGCCTTGAATACCTCCAGGGAGGGAGCAGCCACAACCTCCCTGGGCAACCTGTGCCTGTGTCTCACCACCCTCACTGTAAAGAACTTCCTCCTAAGATCCCATTTAAATCTCCCCTCTGCCATTTAAACCTGTTACCTCTCATGCTGTCATTACAAGACCTTGCAAATAGCTGACCTGTAGGCCCCTTTCAGATACTGCAAGGCTGTTATAAGGTCTCCTCAAAGACTTCTCCAGGAAGAAGAGCTTCAACTCTCATAGCCTGTCCTCATTGCAGAGGTGCTTCAGCCCTCTGAGCATCATTGTGGCCCTCCTCTGGATTTTCTCCAACATTTCCATGTCCTTCTTTGTGCTGGGGGCTCCAGAACTGCACACAGTACTCTAGGTGGGGTCTGATGAGAGCAGAGTAAAGGGGGAGAATCACCTCCCTTGCCCTGCTGGTAATGCCTCTCTTAATGCAGCCCAGGACACAGTTGCTGTCTGAGCCGCGTGTGCACACTGCAGGCTCATGTTGAGCTTCTCATCCACCCAGATCCCCAGGTCCTTTTCCTCAGAGCTGCTCTCCAGCCACTCACCACCCAGCCTGGATTTGTGCTTGGGATTGCAGCGACCCAGGTGCAGGACCTTACACTTGGCCTTGTTGAATTTCATGAGGTTAGTCTGGGCCCACCTCTCCAGCCTGTCCAGGTCCCTCTGGATACCATCCCTGCCCTCCAGCAAGTGAACTGTGCCACACAGCTTGGTGTCATCTGCAAACTTGCTGAGGGTGCACTCAATTCCTCTGTCCATGNTCAGGCATGATTTGCCCTTGGTGAAGCCATGCTGGTTACCACCAATCACCTCTGCTTTGTTTTCCATTTGCCTCAGCAGAGCCTTCAGGAGGATCTGCTCCATGATATTGCCATACACAGAGGTGAGGCTGACTGGTCTGTAGTTCCTGGAGTCATTCTTTTTTTCCCTTCTTGAAGGTGGGTGTTATATTTGTGCTTTTCCAGTCAGCAGGAACTTCACCAGTCTGCCATGACCTTTCAAATATGATGGGCAGTGGTTTGGCAACTTCATCTGCCAGTTCCCTCAAGACCCCTGGATGGATCTAATCAGACCCCATGGACCNTTTCCATTTGCCTCAGCAGAGCCTTCAGGAGGATCTGCTCCATGATATTGCCATACACAGAGGTGAGGCTGACTGGTCTGTAGTTCCTGGAGTCATTCTTTTTTTCCCTTCTTGAAGGTGGGTGTTATATTTGTGCTTTTCCAGTCAGCAGGAACTTCACCAGTCTGCCATGACCTTTCAAATATGATGG
>VWZI01011123.1:0-64922 GCA_013396835.1 Psilopogon haemacephalus | reverse complement strand
CCCTAGTCCTCCTTTTCTCACTGATATACCTGAAGAAATTCTTCTTGTTCCCCTTAATGTCCCTAGCCAGATTCAACTCCAGCTGTGCTTTGACTTTCCTAACCTGAGCTCTGGTTGCAAAATTATTTTGTATTGATCCCAGGTTACCTGTCCTTTCTTCCACTCTCTGTAGGCTTTCCTCTTGCATCCAAGTGTGTCCAGGAGCTCTCCATTCATCCATGCAGGCCTCCTTTCATTCTTACCTGCCTTCCTCTTTTTGGGGATGCATTGCTCCTGGGCCTGGAGGAGGTGCTCCTTGAACATTGACCAGCCTTCTGGGGCTCCCCTTCCTTCCAGAGTTTTTTTTCCCATGGCACCCTGCCAAGGAGGCCCCTGAAGAGGTTGAAGTCTGCTCTTCTGAAGTCCAGAGCAGTGAGTTTGTTGTGCACCCTCCTTGATGTCTTGAGGATCTTAAACTCTATCATTTCATGATCACTGTGGCCAAGGCAACCCTTCAGCTTCACTTCACTCACCAGCCCCTCCTTGTTGGTGAGGACTAGGTCCATCATAGCACTTTTTCTTGCAGGTTCCTCTGCCACTTAGAGAAGAAATACACTCCAGGAACCTCTTAGATTCCTGGTTCTCTGCTGTGTTGTCCTTCCGATAGATGTCAGGGTGGTTGAAATCCCCCATGAGTACCCGGGCTTGTAAGCTTGAAGCTTCTTCTATTTGTTTGTAAAGGGCCTCATCTGCTTTGCCTTCCTGATCAGGAGGTCTGCAACAGACTCCTACTGTGATGTCACCTTCTTGTGCCTTCCCCTTAACCTTTACCTTTAAGCTCTCTGTTTTAGCGTTGCACATCCTCAGGTGGAGCTCCATGGATTCCAGTTTATCACTGATGTAGAGGGCTACACCCCCTCCTCTTCTCCCTTGCCTGTCCCTCCTGAAGAGTCTATACCCATCTATCCCTACGCTCCAATCATGAGATCCATCCCACCATGTCTCAGTGATGCTAATGACATCATAACCCTGTAGAATTGCAGACATTTGCAATTCCTCCTGTTTGTTCCCCATGCTCCTTGCATTAGTGTAGAGGGATTTCAGTTGTGCCACTGTTGTTATAGTTTTGCAATTTCACCATAAGTCTTCAAGAGCAATTGTGTTCTCCAATTCCAACTCATGTGGTTGCATTGTTATGCCATAATAATATATTGAAAAAAAAAGTCAATTATTTTTCCTTCTATCCAAAAGGCTCTATTAGCTAAGCCAGAACAGATGCAGATATTTACATTGCTGATCTGTGTTGAGGAAATTGTAAGGCATGGGGGAATCTGATTTCTCTTTTCAATGAATTTAACAGGCACTTAAATATGGCCTCCCTGAAGGGAAGGCTGGAGAGGGAGTTTTCATAAGGGTGTCTAGCAGTAGGATGAGAAGGAACAGTTTGAAGCTGAGGGAAAGCAGATTTAGACTAGATTTTAGGAAGAAGTTGGTGAGATTCTGCAGTTGGCTGCCAGGGATATTGTGGATACCTCCTCTCTCTTGGGTACTCCAGGCCAGGTTACGTGAGGCCTTGAGCAGCTCAGTTTAGTTCAGAGATGCCCCTGCCCATGGCAGGGAGGTTGGTGTCAATGATCTCTAAGGTTCCTTCCAACCTAGACTATTCTATGATCCCGTGTTTAAGATGAGGCTCAACAAGGCTCTGAGCAATTTGATATAGTGGATGTCTCTGCTGACTGCAGAGTAGTCACTTCCAACCAAAGCCATTCTATGAAATCATTGACCAAGACTGGGACTATATTGGACTTCACCTAGACTCCTCTCTGAAAAGGTGTGTAGAAAACAAGAGGTTGCTTTCTGAACTCAAGACCAGGGTCTCCCTGACAATTTCAGCTGACTCTGACTGTGTTCTCTGCTCAGTAAATAATCAAGCCTACCTTGCCATCAAACCTGGTGAAATCTGTCACATTTACCACAAACTTTGCAAGCTCACTGCTTTGTGTCAATGAAGTTGTTGTTGCTTCTCTCTTCGGAGTGAAGTGCATGACTCCATCTCTGACAGTGATGCATGATTACTCTGCTTTGTTTTTTCCAGGCACTGATCTCATTATGAAGAAGACAAGGTACTGCTTCATGATGATATTATTAAACAAGAGCAGAGCGGCAGGAGTAGTTAGTCATGTCAACCTGCAAAGACAGAACTACAGGAAAACTTGTGCTTAGCAGTGACAATGAATGATTAAATATTTACCATATTATAAGTAAGAACACATTCTTTTTGGTGTTGGGATTTACTGCTTAAAGTAAAAGAAACAGTTTTGGTCCAGCAAAAATATTGTCCTGCCAAAGCACTTGTATTGCTCTACTCATTAAATGAATGTTACATTTTAGATTATCTCATAATGGAGCATAAAAATAAAATAATCTTGGTTCAGTCACAAGAAAGATTACAATATCAGGGGAAAAAACCAATTTTTTTCAAGCACTATGTTTATTCATTAGACTCATAGAATCATTCAGGTTAGAAAAGACTCCTGAAATCATCAGGTTCAGCCATTCACCCTACTCTACCAAGTTCACCACTATTGTATGATACATGTAAGTTTTGTTAGAACCAGCACTTCCTCTATTCTGATATCATAGAATTATGCAGTCAAAGAATGGCTTAGCTTGGAAGGGACCTCAGAGAGCATCTACTCCAATCCTCTTGCTGCTTCTCAACTAGACTCGGCTGCTCAAGGCCTCATCCAACCTAGCCTTGAACACCCTCAGAGAGGAGGCATCCACAACCTCCATGGACAGCCCACTCCAGAAACTCACCACCCTTGTACTGAAGAATTTCTTCCTAAGATCCAGACATATTCTCCCTTCGCTTCAAACCATCCCTTTTATCTTTTTGCTAGACACCCTCATGAAAAGTCCCTCTGGAACCTTCCTGTAGGATCCCTTCAGGTATTAGAAGGCCGGACTCTTCTCTTCACCAGGCTGAACAACCCCAGCTCCTTTAGTCTATCCTCATAACAGATGCTCCTACCCTTGATTCATCTTTATGGCCCTCCTCTGGACTTTATCCAAGAGCTCTGTATCCTTATTATGCTGGGGATACCAGAACTGGATGCAATATTTGATGTGGGGTCTCACTAGAGCAGAATAATAGGGTAGACTGCCCTCTCTTGCACTTCTGGAAACACTCTTTTTGACACAGCCTATCATGAAGGAGCATGGAATCAATACTACTGAATCAATGTGATTGAAGTATTGTTCCCCTATTGACGACAGGATGATCCTTTTATAGTGTTTAGCTTATCAGCTAAGACAACGTGCCCAATTCTGATTGGTAACCTGAGTTCTGCAGGATGCTGTCCATCCTAACCAGAAGCATAGTAATGGTTGGCATAATTAAGCACAGTCCCTATTCATTAATATTGATGACAATATGCTGTTATGTTATGGGAACCAGAGGCCTGTGCCAGGCCACCTTCCTCAACCTGTGAGAGCCAAGGTCAGGCTTCCTCACTATCCCACAACAGCCCACTTGATTTGCCTTCTGAGCTGCATGAGTGCATTGCCAGCTCATGGCAAGCTTCTCATCAATCAACACCCTCAGGTTCCTTTCTTCAAAGATACACTCAACCCATT
Organism: Psilopogon haemacephalus; assembly: GCA_013396835.1. Taxonomy (NCBI): domain Eukaryota; kingdom Metazoa; phylum Chordata; class Aves; order Piciformes; family Megalaimidae; genus Psilopogon; species Psilopogon haemacephalus. Next base: position 61,304 of record VWZI01011123.1, on the reverse strand, counting down.
CTGCACTCAGCCTGGATTTGTGCCTGGGATTGGCCCAACAGAGACACAGAACTTTGCACTTTGACTTTTTGAACCTCATGCAGTTGGCACTGGCCCACTTCTCAAGTCTATCAAGACCATTCTGGATATATTCCTTCCATCAAGTAAGTCCAGCTCACCACACAGCTTGGTGTCATCAGCAAACTTGCTGAGGGTGCACTCAGTGCCATTGTCTTTGATGACAAAGATGTTAAACAGCACTTGTCTCAGAATCCTTAACCATAGCCTTTCTTTTCCTGATGTTGTTTGTGCCACATTAAGATCAGACACACTATTTCAGAAATTAATTCTTTAAAGAGTTTCAGGTTACAAAGCCAGTGGCAGAAATGCAGGTCATCCGTCATGCTGTGCACATGTATGAACAACCAAATAAAAGTGTAAGTGACAGTTGTTGTAAGATGTCAAAACAATGATACAAACCTTTTCTGCAATAAAAATACCTCTAGACAGATGTACATCCTTCTGATTCCAAAGCTGAAAGACAGCAGTACTGGATACTTTAATTTTACTCCAAAGAGATGCAGAGGCAGAATTAGCCAACAGGGCACAGAATTCTCTTAGAAAAACAAATCACCAGAAAATGAGAAGGTTTATTCTTAAAGACAGAAAAACAGTTGTTGTTGTTTTTAACTCCTCCCAGTTAAGGTGTGAGTAAAACCAGACATGCTAGGATTTGGTACATTATGTGTCAAAATTCTTCAACAGGTGAACAGAATTGGGAAAAGAGGAAAAATATTAACCAATTAACAAAGGAGAGATTAGCTTGGGGAAATTTTCAATGTCCATTTCCTTTTAAAAGGGTATCTTGAGACTACAGCAATAATGGCTGAACATTGGTTCCACTACAATAATAGTCAAGAGACATGATTCTTCCCCCTTCCTCTGTTTTGGTGAGACCCCACCTCAAACATTGTATCTGTTTCTGGCATCTCCATCATAAGAAAGACATGGAGCTGTTGGAGCAAGTCCAGAGGGCCACAAAGGTGATCCAAGGGCTTGAACACCTCTGCTGTGAGAACAGGCTGATGGAGCTGGGGTTGTTCAGCCTAGAGAAGACTCGGGGTGCGGTTACCTTAGAGCTGCCTTCCAATACCTGAAGGGATCCTGCTCGTCATAAGGGTGTCTAGAAATAGGACAAGGGGGGATTGCTTTAAGTAGTTTCAGACTGTATGTTAGGAAATTTACAAGCAGTGATCCAAACATATTGTAAAATAGCTACATGTGCAACACAAATCCGATAGCAAAGGGGGTATTGCTGTTCCACAGAGATATGTAAGGAGATACAAATGCTTAAAATGAAACCTAAAGAAGTATAGTCAATAAATAGAGCACAGTCTATTAGCAGCCAAGTCTATTATTTGTTAGTACAATTCAAAAAATATGGTGGTAGATACCTTCTCCATCACTGGAAATTTAGAAATCTCTCCTAGCTTTTATTGCAAGCAGAAGTTAATCGGGAAAATTAAATTGTTATAGTGTTCTCATCTTGTAGAAATATATAAAGCAACTTTATAACTGCAAACAGTCTGTCACACTCTATGTCTTCATTTTTACGCCAAGATTTCAGACCTCTCTTGCTGGAGAAAAAGGCAACCATTTTGTATTAAGCTCATTCAGCTGAACACTGGAAAACAGATTTTGCTTTGATTTTGCCTTGTTTTGATGTTCTGTTGGTGTCATACAAACATAACTGGCACTAAAGTTCTTAATTGGAAAGTGCATCTTCCTCTTGAAATACTGGAGGGTTCAGGTATTGCCTTTGCTCTTAGATTTATATATGGATGTATAGGCATAACACAAAATATCCATACCAAGTCTTTGGAAGCATGCACAATCATGTTTTAGTCAGGGCTGTGAACAAACATTGTTCTCTAAAGATTTTTGACATACAAGAGGAGCAGCTGGTAAAAATTTTGGTGTATTGGCTTTCCTTTTTCAAACATTTGGGATCTTTCTGGTTAATAATGTTAATTATTAAAATAAAACTAGTGTGTCTGTCCAGAATATGATCCTCTTGTCAGCTAGCTAGTTCTCTATAGCAGCAATATCTAGTAAGCGAATATGAAAGCTGCATTTCATCTCCAGCTATAATAAATGTTGGAATAAATTAATTAGGAGAATTGCACTGTCAGCAGCACCACGAATTTATAAACACTTTTTAAAACCAGCTTAAAAACATAATCTTTGTTCTCTCAGAAGATTTTCTTGTAGGGTGAACTGTTCCTTAACTTGTGCTGCTCATTATTGCTGTTACAATTATTGCTGTTTTTTTATTCTGTCAATGAGATTAATATGTCTTTCCCAAATAAGACAACTTACTGATGTGATGCCATGAGAAGAGAACATATATGATTAAACTTTCTGAAAAGGAATGAATGAACCACTCCTTGGGAACTTGTTTTCATGCTCCCTAATGCCAACAATCTCATCAGAAAACGGCTTTCACAGGACACACAGCTCACATCATTCAGTAATTGCCTTATGCTATGTCTATTTCAAGCCTCAAAGAAAGCATCATAGAATCATAGAATGGTTTGGTTATGAAGGGACCTCCAAAAGTTGTATAGTCCAAACCCTCCCGCAGTCAGCAGGGACATCCTTCACTAGATCAGGTTGCTCAGAGCCTTGTCCAACCTCCGTGGGCAACCTGTTCCAGTGTTCCACCACCCTCATGGTAAGGAACTTTTTCCTAACATCCAATCTAAATCTCTTCTCTAATTTCAAACCATTGACACTTATGATACTTGCAGATACAGTCCTAGAACTGTTTTCAATATTTGCCCTGGCAAATAGAAGTAGAAAGAGGGTTCATAGTGGCAACAAGGAAATGAGATGGAGAAGGAAACAGAATGTAGGTCAAAAAGTGGAATTTGATGTGAGGAGGAATTTATGGATCTTGGTCACTGAGATCAGCATCAGCATTGTGATGGAAGGTAGAAAAGGTTAATTTAAATGTGACTTACTCATAAAACTGGTTTTAAACTACAGCTATAAACTGTGTAACAGCTACCCTACAGAAGAGAGATCCCTCTCAAGTAGAGAGAAGAAAGGCACTTTCTATACAAGTTGCAGATAAAGGACAAGGGACACTGAGAGATAACAAAAATAATAAAATATGTGCTTTTAGGCAAATATTTGGCTTTTAGCCTGGTTAAGGCTTTGGGTGAATGTAACCATGTCATTTGCTTACCTAAGCTTTCTCATCTTTGCAAAAGCAAAGTAATAATATTTAATTACAGAATGCAAACTCAAAGACAGGAACTTTTCACCCAAAACCCTTTGTTAGGTGTACTTCATCATGTAATATTCCGAGGTCATTCAGGCTGCTAGCACAAAGATTGAAAGTGTCTGATTAGATATTTCTCAGCTTTTCGCTATGTCTGAAAGGAAAACTGTCTTGAAATCTGATCTTGTGTTCCTAGGTATGCCCTGAGTGTGTTTTTCATGTTGTGAGACATTGCAGAAAACGATGATAGAGAAAATTGGTTACTGCTTTAAGTGATGCCTACCTACTTAAATCTGCTTGCTGCTATAGAACATCATGTGAGAAACTGACATTGAGCTGACCTTTTATTATTGCATACTCCCTATTTAATCAGACAAAGAAATGCCTTACTACATCTTGAAAATATTGTACCGTGAACACTGACTAATTATCATATATTTACATATATTCAGGCAGCTTCTGGCAAGCTGTGCAAGTGTTTATCTGTTAGTCTGCTAGCTGTCTTTTTCTTTCATAATTAAAAGGCCATATAAATTTTCAGATTAGTTAAAAACATCTCTTAGCAGTAATGTCCTGATAGACTCCAAAATATCCTCTGCTATCTAAGGTAAGATGCATGTTTCAAGTGGTAACAAAGGTAACTTAATAAAATCAGGAAGTTGAGGCCCCATCCAGGAGATATTCAAGGAGAGGCTTGACAAGACTGAGCAACATGCTCTAATGGAGGATATCCCTGCTGACTGCAGGGAGATTAACTTTGGAGGTCACTTTTGCCCCACAACATTCCATGATTCTAAGAAGTCTTTTCAGTCTCCTCTACCCGTAGATAAATTTCCCAGAGTTGCCTTCCAGGAACTACCAGACCCTCCCTATGCCAACTTACCCCTATCACTATGCCTTCAGCTTGTTCAGAGTCTCTTTTCCTCATTAAGATTCTCTACAGATAGTTCCCATAGTGAGATATAGTTGCCTGATTTTGGAAAGTAATTTTTCATATCAGCACTTCTTGTAGAAATGGGCTTCAACATGTCATTTCTGTCTTCTGGAGTCAGGGTGTTAATAAAAATAAAGCACAATTTACACATCATGCTCAGTCTGGGTGTTAAAGAGTTACAGTGAAGTGCTGTGTTCTTGGCTACACAGTTAAAGCTGAGTTCCATGTCTATGTGCAGTGCAGTAGTGCAGTTTAATGAGAAACTCCCTGAAAGTTATTACTGAGAAGCAAAGTATTGCTGTGCAGTTTTATTGCCAGATCATAGAATTTATCTTCTCTCCCTTTGCCTGAACTAAGCACACAGTAGAAGAAGCCAAGAAACCTTTCCTCATTCCAGCACTGTGTTTGAAATGGTTTTCTTATCTTGAAGGTTTGCAGCTTTAACCCTTTTGATCTATTTCTACACTTGTCTGATTTAGGAAGTCCATGTGAATGGATCTGTCTTACTTGTAGAGGATTTTTGCCTCCATACTTCCCCCAGTACAGCACACCCTGGCTAGCTGCCAGCTCTATTAGATGACTTGATCACTGCAGTATGTGATTTTCATTGGCAGCTCCACAGTCTTAAGAGAATTTAAAAGCAAAACAGCAGCACTCAGGTGACTGCTGCAGCAGTCATGGCTGTTACTCCAATAATTTAGAATTAACCACACAGGTTTTGTTCCTTAAGATGCTATCACACAATAGAAATCAGCATCTTCACCTGCAGTGGAAAGTGATGAAGGATGAGGAAAAGGCTGGCAGGAGATTCAGCTGATCAAGAAAGAAAAATATGGCAAAATTGATAGGGAAGAAAAGACACAGGTGTTGCGGTTTTGATTCATGAAGTAAAAGCTGTTAGAGATGCTTTAATTAAAGACTGCTCAAGAGTCTCCAATAAATCCCACACTCAGCACCTAGTCAGTCTAGTGTGAATATGACAGGAACAACTACTATTATGGAGGTCTGCAGTAAAGAATTTTATTGTAAAAGACCAATAAATAGCCACTGTCGCTCTGCTCAGGTAGCTGATCACTGACATCACTCTGCCTCATTTCTTCACCTTGGTATAGGACTGGAGGGGATTCTTTATATATTTAGCAGTGCTGGTGCTGTGTTCTCCTAAGGACACAGAAATAAATCTTAGTCCTAAGGACTAAGAAATGGGATCTCCCACACATCACTATCATTACCACAGTTTATTGAACTGTATGCAGTATTCACAGAGGCTCTGTGACTGGTTGATATTTGAACAAAATTCTGGCAATATCTTGTGTTACCTAAATATTAAACATTTGTTTTACCTTCTGCCAGAAATAAAAGGGACAAGCAACATAAGGAATTCTTTGTGGCAAGAATATTCTTCATGAGCTAAGTTTCCCTTTTCATAAGTGTGGCAGCTGTGGCCAGATAATCAACTACTGTAGTTAAGTGCATGGTGGTTTATAACAGTAAAGAATATAGCCCAAATCTGTTTCTTTTGAGGATAATTTGCTAAGAAGAAAAAAAAACAAACAAACAAACAAACAAAAAAAAAAAGAAAACCCCACATATTGCTTGTGTGACATAGAGTTTGCTCAGTGTTCCCTAAAACCTTTACAACATCCTTGCTTTCCTAACATGTCCTCTAAAACACCTTCAGCTTTTGCCTATAATCTCTGTTTGCCAGCTGTCAGACATGAAGTCACAGATGTGTTGACTGATGAACCGACAAAGATGTCTTGATAATACTACTAAATAATCCAGATTTTCCACTCTAGGACTGCTGATCTGGATTTTTCTCCTCTGCAGAGACACCACTTCCAATTAAATTTATGAGAATTTAATACTTTGGGGCCAACTGTCCCACAGTCAGATTTGGTGGAAATTGATCAATTGATCAAAAATTCTCAGGAACTGACAGATGTGTTGACAAGTCACTGAAGGATCACCAGTCCTTGCTGTAGTTTCTGGTATACTATGGAAAAAGAATAAGAATTCTTTTTTTTTTTTTTTTCCCTGAAAGCTGATTTTTATCAAGAAAGCTGCAAAAGTATCATTTATGCAGTTTTAATGAAATGAAGAGTCTGACTAAGCCCACTTAGGCAGCAACATCTGAGTCATATAATCATAGAATGTTTTTGGTTGGAAGCAGTCTTTAAAGATCATCTAGTCCAATCCCCTCTGCATCTTCAAATAGATATGTTGCTGAGGGGTGGGGCTTCCACCACCTCTTTGGGCAACCTGCTCCAGCGTTTTCATACCCTTGTGTGGCAGGGCACACTCAAGTCCCTGCCTCACCTGAGGTTTGAATGGGGCGTGAAATAGTTTTCCTCCCCGTGGAGAGAAGTAGATGTGGACACATTGTCTAGTTGGACCTCGAGTGGGACCTTGAGCTGGACGTTGAGGAGCATCTAGAAGAATGGTGACGAGAAAGCACACGGTCCCTGCTTTTGCGCTGTCGCATCCTGGCTTCCTGCTGCAGGGACCTGCCTCTGTGGTAAATCGCTCTCATTCGTGGGAACACTGCAGAGCACCCCAGCTTTTCCCTACATTGCTTCACCACCTTGGCTTTGCGAAAGCTGTTATCTACAGTCACTTTGGACTTTGGTGGGCATAGGACTCTGTACCACATTGATCCACTGCTGGATCATAATTCACAACTCCGGACACTGCTGTGAAAGACGCTGCCGCAGAGCCAAAGGAACACCTTGAAACTCCTACTCCACCGCTGTGAGTAGCACAGATGTTCCCTAAGGCTCCACACTGCCTTTCGTTTGTAGGTAGGGCAAAGCTGTTTTATGCCCAAACCTTTTCCAATTTTCTGATTTTTCTAAGTTGCCTGACAAGCATCCTTGTCAAGATTTTCCCGAATGGATTAGTTTGTACGTAGATTGTGGGAGGGGCTTTTGGAAATTATAAAAACTAGGTATTTTATAATTCCTGCCTCGTTAATTGCCCACAATCAATCCACATTGTTGTAAAAAGAGTCTTCCTTAAATCTAGTCTAAGTCTACCCCTTGTCCTGTCACAACAGGCCCTGCTGAAAAGCGTTGTTGACATCTTTTGTATAGGCCCTCTTTAAATACTGAAAGGCTACAATAAGGTCAGCTGAACAATGCCATCTCCTTCAGCCTGTCCTCATAGCTGAGGTGTTCCAGCCTCCTGATCATTTTTGTGGCCTTGCCCTGGACCCACTCTAACAGGTCCATGCTTTTCTTGTGCTGAGAACTCCAGAGCGGGATGCAGTACTACAGATGGGGATTCTTCTTACACATACAGTATTGCTCTGATTAATCCCAGAGCATTCCTGCAAAACAGGAAAGTTCACTTAACACACACAATGGGGAAAATAATATTAAAAATAAACTTTCTGGTCTTATTTATTCATCACATAAAAGCAAAGATGATTCAAACAGTTATTTTTTCTTTTTATAGGTCATCTTTACTTTTCTGTCCATGAATTAGAAAAATGCTGTGATACAGCTAAAAATCCTTAAGGAATTAGTACACTACTAGAGGACTTTTCCTCACAGATATTGGTCTTTGAAATTATAAATACTTTTGTTAATGAGATATAAGAAAAACTGTAAATAATTTTTTATCTATCTATAAAATTAAGCTGTCTTAGCTGCCTAGATTGGATCCATGTGTGAGATAGCAAAAGAGTGCAAAAAGGGGAAAAATGTTCAAAAACATGAACTAGAGCAGCTTAAACTTCCAAAACAAGATGTTCATCTTGTGATGTACTGAGCATTTCAAAGTGCTGGCATGCCAATGATTCTGGAAGAAATATAGTTGACCTCTGTAGTTAGCTATGAAAAATGACATTACTGTGGATTCTCTGCTTGCAAATAAATTATTCACAGAAATCACAGAAACATCCAGGTTGGAGAAGACACACAGGATCACCAAGTACAACCTATAACCCTACTCTACAAGATCCACCTCAAACCATATCCCCAAGCACCACATCCAAATGACCCCTAAGCACATCCACAGTTGGTGACTCAACCACCTTCCTGGGCAGCTCATTCCAGTTCCTGACAACTCTCTCAGTGAGAAACTTTTTCCTAATGTCTGATCTAAACATCTGCAGTCTCAGCTTGAGGCCATTACCCCTTGTTCTGTCTCCAGTTATCTGTGAGAAGAGACCAGAAGCTGCCTCTCCACAATGTCCCATCAGGTCGTTGTAGACAGCAATGAGGTCTCCCCTCAGTCTTCTCTTTTTCAGACTAAGCAACGCCAGCTCCCTCAGTCACTCCCCATACTATTTATTCTCCAGGCCCTTCCCCAGATTTATTGCTCTCCTCTGGACCTGCTCCAGCACTTCCACATCTCCCTTGTATTGAGGTGCCCAAAACTGAACACAATGCTTGAGGTGTGGCCTCACCAAAGCCAAATACAAGGGGTCAGTCACCTCCCTACTCCTGCTGTCCACAGCATTTTTGATACAAGCCAGGATGCCATTGGCTTTCTTAGCCGCCTGGGCACACTGCTGGCTCATATTCAGCTGCCTGTTTGGTGCAACTCCCAGAGCTTGTCTTGCTAATAGAACTGGTCAGAAATGCCTCTTCCAAGCATAGAAATACAAGCTTAATCAGCTGTTCTCTACTGGAAGAAAGGAGTCTCACAACTTCTGTTGAGTTAATAAGAATGCTTCCAGCAACTGACTGAAAGAGGTTTTGAAGCAAGCTGTTTAGTAACTAATAGCAGATCATCTTTGATTTGTGTGATATGGACCTGTGTTCACACAAGATGATTCTCCTTTCACTGCTACTGTGTCTAGTTGTGTAGACACAATTTAGCAAGCTTGCTGAAATGCATCCATTCAGCAGGTTTTGCATGGCAACTCCTTTTCATAAATTGATGCCACTGATGCTTCATGCCACTCTGTCCAGGAAGAACAAGCCTGGAGCATCATAGATATGAGCAGCTCTGTGTTACTTGGCCAAGGATCACTTCTAGGTGAAAATAACTTTAGCAGTAGACAAAGGATATGTTCCCTATCTACAGTACAACTTCACTTCTGTTAGGGTAAAATCTGATTGTGGGTGTAAAAATAGATTGATTCAGGGTATGAAGAGTGAAGCTTGAGGCCAACAGTGTTAGTGCAGCAAAATATTGTTTCAGAGGAGGAGGTTCTTTTAACATATTCAAGAACTTGTGTAAAGCTTGTTTCAGGCAAGAAGAAGAAGAAGTTCCTCATCACACTGTTGCCATATAGTGCCAGTGATGACAGAAGCTCAGAGCCTTTCATTGTGCATGGTGAAAGGCTGGAGCCTATGCTGGAGCCTATGCTGGAGACATGAGTAGTGCCCTGATGCTTGTCTTTCCCTGCTCTATTAAGCCAAAATTCACTCAGGCAGAAAGCTTCTTCTTGTAGCCATGGTATTCTTCTGGCCCTGAAATTTGCTGCTTGTTTGAAACTTGTACTGTAGCCAATGGAAATTTTAGTACATGGAAAGGCTTCTGAATATGGGCCAAGGACTACAAATACATGTTTATTATCCATTCAGAAATTATAATTGAAGTGGACATTCTAGCAATGTGATAATGATCTGATTACAGTTTTTTATCACTGTTTCTCAGAGTATCCAAAAGGCCCGGAATTGTATCATTTGTCTCCTCCCTCCACATTCCACTGCAAAGCCTGCCAAGATATGTAAGCCCCTGTGTGCCATTTCTGAGGTCTTCTTGTGGGTAGCTTCTTTGTTATCTCTGCCTTATGCCTGGGCCAAGGGCTCTCCTGGCTATAAGCCTAAAGCAGAGTCAGAGAATAGCAGATTCCTCTAAGTTTGACAGACACTCATTTAATGTTCAACACAGCCTTGTAACCTGTCAAGCCTTGCCTAACATATCTACTGCAGGTAAGGGTTGTGTTTATGAAAAATGAAAGGACAACTTCTGAACCATATGTGGGAGGTTGTCAGTCATGCTCTAGGTCACAAGACCAAGACTGAAAGGAAATTAAATACAGAAAACGTGCAAAAGTAGTTTTTACTAGTGCAAGAGAACTATGAATGCATTTTCTGCCTTGGTATTACTATTTGATAGCTTGCACTGATTAATTTGTTAGTTCACCTGAAACCAAAATTCAATTTTTGAGAGAAAGCGTAAATTACATTTCTCAAAGTCTTATTTCTTTTCAGGTTTATCTGTTTGAAGTACTTCAAAGAGCAGGATTTTACTGCACTTTTGTAATTTAATAAAGTAAGTGTTTTGGTTTTGTTTTGGTTGTTTGGATTTTCTTTTTCTTTTCTTTTTCTTTTTCTTTTCTTTTCTTTTCTTTTCTTTTCTTTTCTTTTCTTTTCTTTTCTTTTCTTTTCTTTTCTTTTCTTTTCTTTTCTTTTCTTTTCTTTTCTTTTCTTTTCTTTTCTTTTCTTTTCCAAAAGGAGAAACACGGGCAAAAAAAGGAAAAAAAACCCTTCAAATGAGCTGAAAAAAAAACCCTGAAGTTATCTTGGGGCACTTCTCAGCCTGGCTTCCTCACTAGCTCTGCTGATGGCTCACTGCAAAGAGCAGACACATCAACTCTGTATTTCAGAAGTGTTGAGCAGTGCAGAAAGGGCTTAAATCTGTACAGAAAACCTTCTTCAGTACAGCTCCTTGGCTTTGCCTTAGCTAAATCCTGCTGGTGGATAATTTTAGGTCTAAGGTGATGTGTTTGTAAGCTATTGCACACTCTTCTGACTACTAGCTCAGACCTTAACATCTCTATAGATTGCTCCACTGCATGAAATAGATATGGACTTAGTGATTTTGATTCATAAATTTCATTTAATGTGCCTCAAGTATTTTACCTGTGGAACTGGGATTAGAAAAATTTGCTCTGCAGGCGTGAGTCAAAGCACCAAACCTCTGTAAAATCAGGAATTACAAAGGGAGGCTGCAGCAAAGCTGTGCTCACTGCATTCACATACCTTCAATTTCTTTACCTACTTGTGTGCTGAAATTTTTCATTCCTGACATCACTTCTTGAAAAAAAAACATTATGAAAAGTCTGAGGAAAATGAAATTTACATTCAAAAAATAGAGTTTTTGGAAATGAGAGAGCCACTTGGAAAGGACCAGTAACACTGTGCCTCAGCAATGCCTAGGCTGGAGCATCCAGTTGATAATCTTGTGCCTTTTTGATTGTTAGAAACAAGGCTCCAGATTTAGACACCAAATTGAGGTGTAACAGAGCTGGTGTCTAGATGTGTGATAGGTTTACACAATTACAGACAATAGAAATCCTATAAACATAGTGAATCCAGAAAGCTTTTTGGCTTCTTAATATAGGTGTCTGTTCTCAGAGAAGAAAATAGCTCTTTAGTGGTAATATTAAGCTGTCAAAACATCAGTGTCTAGTGTTAGATAGATGTAGTGGGCTAACCTCTGCACTTCCTGCCAATGTTGGAGCAAGGCATTGCTCCTCTTCTGAGATGGGGTCATGTAGTTCAGACCTGCATAGTTATGTGGCATCCTCTGGGGCATCTCAGATGGCATTAGCTATCCATATTGAGGCAACTGCCTCACTGATTGTATTGACTAGATCTTCGTTAGCTGTACCGAAGGATGATAAATCTGACTGGTCTGTAAATACCTCTATTGCAGGCACTCACAAGATCTTAAGTGAGGCTAGTTCCCACTCTGGTGTCGTATGCATTTTTCATGGGGATATCAGCTGTAGTCAAAACAGCACAGCATTCTTGTAGGGTCTGACAGCTGCCCAGCAACAGTGAGTGACGTTAGCTGGGAGTTTTGTGCTAGTACACCGTGACTGATTCATTCATCTTAATCTTTGCTAAGTTGAAGAGAGGCCACAGGACATGTGGGATATTTCAGCATATTTCTCCAGGAGCAGTGAGCTAGGCAGGGGTGGGTTTGTGGGTTTGTTGTGGTTTTTTGTTTTTTTTTCCCAAGACTTGTGCTCCTGTGGGTTTCAGACAGCCCAGATGAGGACTGTGTCACTTCTCGGCAAGACCTATTAGTCTGTGTAGAGTACTGCTCTAAGACAGACATGCTGCTCCCAGCTCTGAATGAAAAATCAGGCATGGTTTGCTGGGTAGACAGCCCTGCATGTCAGTGCATTCAAAGCCTGTATTAGTCACTACATCATGCTGAGAACATGTGCCTTACCGAGAATCAAAATGGTTTTTGATTCACTGCCTTCTGAAATTCAGCTCTTCCTCCTGCAGGTATGATTGAAATGTGAATTTGCAGGTGAACCTGTCTTATGGATGAACTTATTTTGCTCCACAGAACTGCCCTGACATTTTTTATCAGGTTCTCATGTAACACCATTAAGGGCATTGCTGGACTGAGTTCTAAAGTGCTAGCACTTTCGGAAGCAGAGGGGTTTTGATTGGAGATCTGACATCCCTTGGCTTAGCAGGCATGACTCTCCTCAATTTACAACAGCTAACAGCAGCTCTGAGTTGGGAAGATTGCTTCTTCCTTCTTTATTCTTTAATTAACCTATTCCTCTGCTGCACTGCTGAGTAAATATTAATGTGTTCTCCATGAGCTCCACAAGTTACCATTATCACAGAGTCGAGAATAACAGAATACCAGGTTAGAAGGGACCCTAAGAATAGTCTGGTCCAACCCTTCTTAGCAAAAGCACAGTCTAGAAAATATGACCCAGCAGCCTGTCTGGAAGAACTTGAAAATTGTCCAGCGATGGGGTGTGCACCACTTCCCTGGGGAGATTACTCTGATGCCTGATTAATCTCTTGGGTAACGTTTTCTCTCTGACATCTCCCCAGGAGTAACTTATACCCACTACCCTTTACCTTTTCCATGTCACTGCTTGTAAAAACAGAGTCTTCATCTTCTTTGGAGACATCTTTTAAATACTGGAACATGGTGATAAGGTCTCTGCTAACCCTTCTTTTCACAAGGCTGAAGAAACTAATTTCTCTCAGCCTTTCCTCATATAGCAGCACACTGTTCACTCATATTGAGCTTGTTTTCTACCAGGACTCCCAGGCCTCTTTCCACAAAGCTGCTTGCCAGCCATGTAGATCCCAGCCTCTGCTGCACTCTTGGATTATGTTTTCCCAGGTGGAAAACTACCCATTTTTTCTTGTTGAATTTCATAATATTCTTGTTATCTCACTCTTCCAGCCTATCCAGCTCTTCCTGCAGGGTAGGTTTCCCTTCCAAGGTGTCCACTTCCCCACTCAGTTTGGTATCACGAGCAAAATTCATCAGGGTATACTTGTCCCCATCATCTGGATCCCTTATGAAGATACTAAACAGCGTTGGGCCCAATACTGATCCTTGAGAGACTCTTTGTGACAAATTGCCAGTCACAAGAGAAGTTGTTTGCCACCACCTTCTGGGTACAGCCTGTCAGCCAATTCCCCACCTACCACACAGATCTCTTGTCTAGACTATAATATATCAGTTCCTCTAGGAGAAGGCTTTGGGAAACTGTATAGAAAGTCTTGGTGAAAGCCAGGTATACTGCTCATGCCACGTCAAGTGGAGCAGTTGCTTTCTGATAGCAGGCAATCAGGTTTGTCAGGTGTCATTTGGCCCTGGTGTGTGATTGGCTTTTCCCAGTCATGTGCTTCATTAGACTTGTCATATCCCCTGGCATAAAGGAATAACATCCCTTGGGAAGTAGCTGAGGCCCCGTCCCTGGACATACTCAAAGTGAGACTCAAAAGGCTCTGAGCAATCTGCTCTAGTGGAGGATGTCCCTGATGACTGCAGGAGGGGTTGGACTAGAGGACCTTTGGAGGTCCCTTCCAACCCTCCTGTGATTACATTAGCACTGAAGAGGTTGTACCTTACAGGGCAAAGAGAGTAAGTGCTTGGTGTACAGATCACTTTAAACGGCTCACCATTGTCATGGCTGATTCAGAGAAGTTGTTGCAGAAAGCAATTACATAGTGCAGTAATATGAAAGGTGTGATTCTAGAACAAGCAGTACAGGCTAGAGGCTGCCCTACTGGAATCAACTCTGTGGAGAAAGACCTTGGAGTCCTCGTGGACAGCAAGTTCTGCATGGGCCAGCAATGTGCTTTTGTGGCCAAGAGAGCCAATGCCATCCTGAGGTGCATGAGGAAAAGTGTCGCCAGCAGGTCTGAGTTTCTTTTCCCCCACTACTCTGCCCTGGTGAGACCACACCTGGAATACTGAGTCCAGTTTTGGGCTCCTCAGTTCAAGATAGACAGAGACCTGATGGAAAGAGTCCAGCAGAGAGCCACAAGGATGACTGGGGGACTTGAGCACCTCTGCTAAGAAAAGAGACTGAGAAATCTAGGGTGTTAACTCTGGAGAAGAGAAGACTGAGAGGAGATCTTATCAATGTATACGAATACTTGAGGGATGGGTGTTAAGTGGATAGGGCCAATCTCTTTTCATTGGTCAGCAGTAATAATAAAAGGAGCAACAGCTACAAACTGGAACATAGAAGGTTTCACCTCAACATGAGAAGAAACTTCTTTGCTGTAAGGGTGACAGAGCACTGGGACAGGCTGCCCAGAGAGGTTGTGAAGTCTCCTTCTCTGGATGCGTTCCTGTGTGAACTACCCTAGGTAGGTGATCCTGTCTTGGCAGGGAGGTTGGACTCAATGATCTCTGGAGGTCCCTTCCAACCTCTAAAGTTCTGTGATTCTGTGGATGCACTTTTAATTCAAGTTGGAAATGCCTTAAATCTCACCATAGTTCTAAGGTTAGCTGTGCCTTCTCAAGCCACTCTTTCAGAGTGACAGACTCACCCCTAGATGTCTGCTGAGGTTCAAATTCTGCCACCCTTCTGACATTCAAATGGCCAAACGATGGGAGTTTTTTGCACTCTGAAATTTCACCATGGGCTCTAGATGAATTGGCTCCTTGACATTCATGTAATAGGATAAAGGCTAACTTTTTGATTCAAGGTATAGTTCATGTATTTTTATCACAGAAGGGGAAAAAAAAAAACCTAAGATGGAATAAAATCACTGCACAGCTAAATTTCATACTTCTGGAAGTCTGGGAAATCTCCTCTTAGACTTGTTCCTCTGGGACCTAGGGCAAAGCATAAGAGACATTCTTCAAGCTCTCTGTCTAATTCCCAGATGTTGGTCATGTACTGCCTGATGTAATCTGTGTCACACAAGATTTCTCAGTCTGGATGAAGTGTATTGAGGCTACTGCAAAGCCACTTGCTTCTTTGTAGATGAATATGGAATATGTAATAATATGAAATTAGGTTGGATGAGGCCTTGAGCTGAGTCTAGTTGAGAGGCGTCCCTGCCCACAGTGGGGAGGTTGGAGTAGATGATCTCTAAGGTCTCTTCCAACCTAAGGCATTCTATGATTCTGTGAACAAGCAAGCTCGATATTCATTATCTGACACTGTTTAAAAGGGGTCTTAATTGTGCTAGGGTGATTACTGTATTTGCACAATCAAGCAGAACCCTTAGCATTTACCAGACCTGCCTAATTACAACAGCATAAGCCACCTAAAGACAGACAAAGGGCAGAGACTTATAGAACTGAGAGTAAATTTATTCACATTCTTAAACAGAGCAGCAGACTACACCAGATGTTGCCATCAATCCAATCTGGCAGGCTGATTGCTCAGTTTTAATAGGTATTGTAGTAGATGCATTTGCCCAAAACATGTATAGTCTGAAGAATATTATGTTCTTTAGCAGTTTACTGTGGAAGTCACTAAAGGGCTATTTTAAATTTAATTTTCTGTAATCAGTAACATTGCCATTGTGAAAGCTGCTTTCTCTTTCCAATTTGATAAAATAAAAACCAGCAAACTGATTGAGAACTCAGATACCTATAAAATACTTTTATACAAGCTATCTTCTGCTTCTCCCCACTACTTCTGCCCATTTTCGTGATATGTAAATTTTATTCCTGTCCTGTCTAGAGACTTCAGGAAGACTTTTACAAGTCATGACAAATGGCACTTCAAACAAGTCACCATTATCAAAAGATTTGTTTGAGAGAAAGCCAGCACAGAGAAGATAAAGGATTAAAAAAAAAAAATCATTTTTCAATGAATCCTGTGTCTCCAAGTATTTCACAGCTAACATTAAAGATATCTGCTGTCTTTGTGAAGTCTATCAACATACATTTTTAGTGTTACTTCAAACCTAGTGAAATCTGTTCATCCTCTTTCTTATGATTTGTTTTTAGAACTGACAAAGATGTTGGCAATGGCTATGCAGTTGTATTGTTCCAATCTACTTAAAATTGGCTTTAAAAATATCATCTGACTGTGCAAAAACACATTGCCAAATCACAGAGTCTTGATCCTAAACCAACATTTCCTTGTTTGGACATCACTTCATAGAATCACAGATTCATAGAATTGATTAGGTTAGAAGGAACCTTAAAGATCATACAGCTCCAACTCCACTGCTATGGGCAGGGACATCTTACAGCACACCAAGTCATTCATGGCCTCATCCAGCCTGGCACTGAAGACCTTCAGGGAGGGAGCATTCAGAACCTTCCCTGGCCAACCTGTTTCAGTGTCTCACCACTCTAAGTAATTTCTTCCTAACATCCAGCCTGAATCTTTTCTCGTTTCAAACCATTGCTCCTCATCCTATCACTGCAGGCCTTTTAAAACAGTCCCTCTGCAGCCTTCTTGTAGGCCCCCTTCAGTGTCTGGAAGGCTGCTATTAGGCCTTCCCAGAGCCTTCTCTTCTCCAGGCTGAACAGCCATAGCTCCCTCGGCCTGTCCCCATAGGAGAGGTTCCGCAGCCCTCTGATTATCTTCTTGGCCCTTCTCCGGACCCACTCCAGCACCTCCATGTCCCTCTTATGCAGGAGACAAGAGCAAAGGGTTCCCCCTTGGTAATCCTCATAGTTCTCTTTATACATGAAATATTAACTCAGACCACCATACATATGCAGACTGAAGCTATAATTACTATACCACAGAATATGGTTATATTTTTTTCTGTATATTCTCAAGAGAGCTGGTAAATGTTCACCTTCATTCTCAGCATCATTTGCCCAGAACTGGGTAGGTAACACAGAGATCTATCTACCAGCTACCTTCTGATGTCTTTGAATATAGCATCATGGTCGTTGCTTGCACTAAACAGTGTTCTTTGCAACTTGAGCATCCGTGTAAAAGTTGTGTTGAAGTCATCCGTATGCAAAGCTTTGCAGCTCACGCTTGATTCCTTCTTCACTGTTGCTGCAAGTATCTACGTTCTGTCTTGTAGCAGAAAAGTGATTCCTTGTTTTAAAGACAGAATGTTGCACCAGAGCCATATTGATTTGGCTGTTTTAGATGTGATCTGATAAAGTTCAGGAATGTGATCTCTTTTTAGCTCTTTTTGAAGAGACATTTTGTGAGCAGACTTAACAAGTAAAAGATGCAAGAGTACATTGCAGTTGTTCGTAACTGTGCTGAAGTTCTCTTTCTGAAGGCAAGGGAAACCAATCTAACTGGCAAAACTGCACAACCTCTTTAGGAAAAATATCCACACTACACATCTCCCACATGTTCTCCACAGGGGCATAGTTAGAATAAAGGACAAATGCAAACCAAAATGTGCTGCTCTTTCTTTGCAGCATTCAAACACAGGTTATAGAAAAGCTCAGGGAATATTAGGACAGAAATGCTGCACTGAGACACCCTGTTCTGAATCACAGCACATTCAGTGTCTCAAGAATTTCAAGAAAATTCTAAAGAGGAGATATGGAGGTAAAAGTGAGGTTACCTGCAATCACATGAAAAATAAATTTCTTGATGACAACACTTTGAGAATTCCTAACTGTTGCAATAACTGGGGGCAAACTGCAGACTAGTGTAAACTGGACTCAAATCAGTGGTCCATCACTTGGTGTGACAGTGATACCAACCTGTGAATGAAAAAAAAATAGAGTTTAAGCAAGTAGGGGAATAAACTGTATTGATGAAATTAATGATTTGTAATGAACCATGGGAATATCTGTTTGCAATACTAACCAAAGGAAGATGGCTTTACTTTATGTGTTATTCCAAACCCCACTTACAGAACCTCACCTATAGGGACAGTCTGAGGGAGCTGGGGAGCTGGACAGTGATCTGTCAGAGGTCATAATCACATTATTCCACATTTCTAAGGAGATCTGGCACAGAAGCCAAAATAGACCTTGGATATTATTATCCTTCAGAGATTTGGGGTACTTTGGGGAACTAAAACTAAGGAATGCTGCTCATAACCAAGACTGAGATCCCCAAATGCCTTTCAAGAAACTCTTTGACAGCTGCAAGATTATACAGAGCTATTGACTCAGCTTGGATTTAGAAATTGAATTTGGGCATACTAATTAGTCTTTTAGGGGATAACTATTCTTAAATATTGACTCTGTAGGATATTCAACTTCCAACTTTATCTGCTTGATTTCACCTCTGGTAGGTGTCTGAGCTGATGTCAACTTCTTCTAAGGGATATCACTCTACATAAGAATTTTATGGCTCCTTTTTATCTGTAGATATGACTAAGATGCCGTATTTTCTTTTAGCTATTCTGTCTGATTTTTGCTTCTCAGAATTTCATTATATTCTGTATCCATTGCCTTGGTTATGACACGTGGTTATAGCAACAATCTTTGTTGGCACCCTGTCTTTGTAATAACGAAGCACTTCCATGGTAGTTACAGAACATAGCACTGCAGATGTTCAAGAGAGAACAAAAGGGTTTGAGACAAGTAGATATTTTGTACAAAATTTTCAGGCTTGATTTTTCAAACTTCAGTTCTTCAATCCCTGTATAGGAATTGCAATTTAAATGTCTTTGTTTTCGAAGGAATTGATACAACTACCTTGGAATCTCCTTTGAGGAATTTACCCATGCTTCTGTGCTAGATTTAGCTGTGAGATCTGTAATGGCTCTAATGAAATCTTAATTTGTCAGACTAGCTTTGACCAGAGAGATGCTTTCCTTGGGTCAGAAAAAATGACATCAGATCTAACAAGCTTTGTATGAAAGCAGCATAATCCATCTCAGTGTTAAACTATGCTTAATACCAATCAATGTAAAGGAAAAAACTTTGTGAACAGTTCACCTGCCTTGGTACTTCCTGAACACACAGCATGTACCTGGAAATCAAAGTGACTGGTGTAGCATAGCCATGGCTTAACCAGTGATTGTATTTCAGCTAGGATGGCTCTGTTTCTCCTTAGCACCCAAAGAAACTGCCATGACAAAAATTGTTATGTAGAGGAACTTCTCTATACTGATCAATCTAAGTGCAATTTATGTGCAGGAACCATGAAATGAAGCAAAGTTATTCTGGCACTTAATAAGTGAATTACATGACATTTTTCTTTGATTGAAAGCCACGACTCTTTAATTATAGAGCATTGGGCCAAACTCAGCACCATTTCATGCATTTTTATGTTGGCCATAATGGGTTTTCTTGTTCTTAGTAGGATTAAATCTTCAGTTTGTTTTTTTCATTTTTAAGTCCTTGAAACAACTTTAACAACTGATTTGCCAGCACAAACATCACTCCTTGTTAGCACTCCATGGTAGAAAATAACCTAATATCCTTCTAATCAGAGCAGAAGGATGATGTCATGAACCAAAAGGGATAGTAAATTATTTATTTGTTCTATTGTCTCAATTTCTACATCTTGGATGCTAGTTGTAGGTGATTTGCTGACATGCATTGATGTCATTGTTTGTAGTGCTGCTTTTCATCTCCAAGTACGTGTTGAGGTGCAGAGAATAGTCTGGGTCTTTAGCGACAAGTTCTACATTTTTCCAGCAGTCTGTTGTTCTTGCAATTATCTTGGTGCTTCCAGAAGTCCTTGCATAAATTGGTTAGTGCAAAGACCACAAAAATCTGGTTTTACACTATCCACAAGAATACCATTCAATAAATTTCCTTGCTTACTGTGTCTGCAGAACGTCTCCCCAATGAGGTGTCAGTATCACTCCAGACGTTTCAATGTGGTGTCAGTCCACTTCCAATGTACAGTGAAGAAGACAATCAAAACTATTGTAAAGTGTGACAATGACATCACTCGTCAAACAGATACAGTTTGAAGAGCATAACTGAGGTGTTATGTTTTAGTAGTCAGGATAGGGACATGTTTACTGACAAGAACACTGCGTATTACCCAGAAAAAAAATACTCTTTACTGCAGTTCAGATTATACTGAAGTGCAAAATGGTCCAAATTAAAGATGGACCAGTTGTCTTTAATAATTAATATCCTAATTTTAAAGCAGAAGTTTCCTATAGTTCTAACAGCATTTTTTCTTTCTTTCTAGTTCTTCTTCTTAGTTTGGTGGTTTGGTTTTTTATTTTTCCTCTTTTTGCACCAAAGTGTGCTTTTATAGGAAAGTACCTGGCATCTAAGGAGCAATATTGACTCATTTATTATTCCCTTAGAAAGGGGCTAACATTTCATCCAGAAATATTTTAGAAAGGAAGTAAATATTCCATTGGATGTTTGGATGAGTTTACTAATGCAATTAAAAACAGATGAAAACATTTCAGAGCCCAATCTGAAATCTGCTCTCAATAAAACACTCAAAGATCCATGCTGGCACTTCTATTGATAGCAATGACAGTTATTAGTTATGTCTTCCCTGGGCACTTGATTGGACAATTTCCTACTCATTTACAAAGTAGGTGGAAGTGAATGGGTCTCCTGTGAAAATAGCTTCTGAAAATGTGAATAAAGTATAGCTATGAACACTAGGAAGGAAAATGAAAAAGGCTGGCTCTAGAGGATGCTGCTGCAAGGTGATAGAATCCAGAAAATCAATGGATGTGGCAACATACTAGATCAAAAAATTATCTTGGCTGGTATTTGTTTGCAGCGGGTGCTGTCTTTGATAAATGGCTCCTGTAAATCAGGGGGAATGCTGTATCATCCCATGTGAGATAAAAGTTTAAGTGCTCCTGATGAACTTTATAATGCCAGATAG
Source organism: Psilopogon haemacephalus (assembly GCA_013396835.1). Lineage (NCBI taxonomy): Eukaryota > Metazoa > Chordata > Aves > Piciformes > Megalaimidae > Psilopogon > Psilopogon haemacephalus. The sequence continues at coordinate 40,202 of VWZI01011123.1, read as the reverse complement.
AAGATATACTTGGGAGCTATTAAAATTCATAGACTTTATTATAGAATATAGAAAAACAACTGAGAGACTTTCTGATGGCCAGAGAATAACACTGCCCTTTACTGTCTGCCACAGGAAGAGACTATGCTATGTTTGACATAGCATTAATTAGAATGAGCTGAAACAAGTTGTACAGAAATGGGAAGAGGAAATTGGTCATTTTATGTATTTTCACTAGAGTGAATGAATTGTGTGCAGCTACTCAAATTGTGTGCAGCTACTCATCTAGTGATACTTTCCATTTTCTTAAAGGCTTTCAGGCACTTTATATTAATTTATACTAATTTATTCACCCACAAGTTTTTTTACTTTACCAAAAGAGAAGTGCATACAAACACTTGTTTTGCTCCTACGACCTGATTTCCCAGCTGATGAGGTTGTACTCTGTACATCAATATCGCTGTGGGGAAAAAAAAAAAAAAGAAAAGTGAAATGGACATTGCTTCTTCAGAGATTTAGAGAGTCAAATAATGTTATGGGTTAGAAAGGACGTTAAAAGGTCATGCGGTCCAAACCCTTGCCAGAGCAGGATCACTTACAGTAGATCACATAGGAACACATCCATATGAGTTTTGAATGTCTCTACAACATCTGTCAGCAGCCTGTTTCAGTGCTCTGTCACCCTCACAGAGAAAAAGTTTTTCCTTATGTTTACATGGAACCTCTTCTGCTCCTGCCTGCACTTGTTGCCCCCTGTCCTATCATTGGACGTCACTGAGCAGAGCCTGGCTCCATCCTCCCAACACTGCTCTTCACATCTTTATAAATACGAATGAGGTCACCCCTTAGAATCTGTGCAACCTCTGCTACTGCTTGATGGTACTCTCTGAACACTTTGACTGAGCACAAGTAGTGGTTTAGCAGTTACCTGCCCCCCCACCTTTTGTAAACCCCGGCTAAAACTCAGAAAACACTGGAAGTTAATAAACGAAGCTTTACATTTACAGCAATGCACAATATACAAGCAAATATTTACAAGACATAACAGATATTTACAGATATATACAGTGAAAAGGTAATACAGACACCACACCCCTCCCAGAGACCAAAATCCCCAAGAGAGGGTAACCAAACCCCCCCTACCACCTTTCCCCCCTTCCCCAGTCTTATCTCACCACCAGTTGATGCTGCAGATAAGCTGAAGTAGATCGGTCAGAGAGAGCCCTCTGCTATCTGATTGTTTTCAGAACAGTTCTTAAAAACAACTTTTTTTTCTTTCTCAGTAAAACTCGGTGAAGTGACACACTGTGTTTATCTCTCTCAGCCAATAGTCTAATTTCTCACTCAAATCCTCCAATTAGCTCAAACCAACACAGAACAGATGCCTAAGAAACCTCCTCAGTGAAGACTGAGACAGAGGAAGCATTGAACACCTCAGCCTTACCCATGTCTGCTGTCACTGAATTTATCAACTGCTTATTCAACAATGAACCAAGATTTCCCTTGTTCAGCCTTGTGCTACTAAAGTAGCAGAAGAACCTTTTCCTTGTTCACCTTAATGTGTCTTGTGTAAGTCTCACTTCCAGCTAAATTTTGGCTTTCTTATCACCATTCCTGCATTCCTGGTCTATATTTCTTCAGCCTTCATAGACAACCATCACAAGTTCCCAGGTCTCCCAACCCAGTCTCCTGATGTGCCTACTTGTTTTCTCTGAGTATTAGGGAGGAGGATCCTTAAAGACCTGCCAGTTTCCTGAGCTCCTTTTTACCCTTCAGAGATGCCTCCAGTGGGATCTCACCTGATTGTTTCTTAGATACGCCAAAGCCTGTTTTCCTGATGTCACAGAATCACAGAACATTAGTTGTTGGAATGGACCTCAAAAGATCATCTAGTCTAACCCCTCTGCCAGAGCAGCATCACCTATACCAGATCACAGAGGAATGCATCCTGGTGGGGCTTGAATATCTACAGAGAAGCAGACTCCACAATCCCCCTGGGCATCCTGATCCAGTGTTCTGTCACTCTTTTTTTTCATGTTTACATGGAACTTCCTATGCCTCAACTTCCACCCATTGTTCCTTGTCCTGTCATTGGGCATCACCAAGAAGAGTCTGGCTCCATCCTCTTGACATTCACCCTTTACATATTTATAAACATTGATGAGGTCACCTCTCAGTCTCCTCCAAGCTACAGAGCCCCAGCTTCCTCAGCCTTTCCTCAGAAGAGAGATGTCCCACTGCATTCAGCATCTTTGTGGCTCTCCACTGGACTCTCTCAAGCAATTCCTTGAGTTCTTTCTTGAATTGAGGGGCCAAGAACTGGACACAATATCCAAGATGTGGCCTCACCAGGGTAGAGTAGAGGGCAAGGAGAACCTCTCTTGACCTACTAACCACAGTCCTTCTAATACACCTCAGAATGGCATTGGCCTTCTTGACCACCAGACCACATTGCTGGCTCATGGTCATTCTGTTGTCCACCAGGACTCCCAGGTACTTTTCCCCTTCACTGCTCTCCAGCAGATCATCCCCCAACTTACACTGGCTCATGGGGTTGTTCTTTGGGTTGTGTTTGCAGAATTTGATAAACCAGAATTAAATGTAAAATCTTTCTTCTTTACTTACACATTCGGTTGTGGACAGAATTTCACTGCTATGAAATATCTGGAAATTTATATTAATTGTAACTCTAGTGTGCTCATACTGCTCTGTAAATGGCTGGTTGCTATTTTTTGGGTCTAAGAGAAACAAATCTTTAGTTAACCATGGACACAAAGCCCCAAATTGAGAAATCTTGTACTTTGGCACAGAGAAGATTCTGCAGTTATTTCTCTGATTTTCTGCTTAGATGTTCATGTTGTTAAATTTTGCTTTGAATTTCAAGCTCTAACAATCCCTTCATCTCAATATCTGTATCTGATTAGTTTCACAAGGGGTTTATGTCGACATAAATCTGGCCTCAGTTTGTTGCAAGGACTGATAGTACCTGGCAAATAAATGTTCTGTGTCTAAACATAGAACATCTTATTTAGGTGGAAGAAATTTGCAGTGCCAGGGAGGGTGTTACAATGTCATATATGGCACCTATGAGCCCATGGTGATAGGGGCTTCCTTCCCACAGCAAGTACTTTTGGATGTAGCAGTTGGGGCACCTCATCCTTACAGTCAGTTACAGATCTGCCTGACAGCACCTGGACATGAAGTTTTACAAAATGGTGTCCCAGGGCAGGAAGATGTAGCAGTGCATGACTGGCAGAGAAGTGGGAGTTCTCGTGACTGTGGGCATATGCAGGCCTTCTCCTGGAAGTCAAGGCATGGCAGCTGTGTTATCTTTGTAGTGACATGTCCTGTGGCACCTGCCACATAGGATGAGGCAGGTTGGTACCCATAGAGTGATAAAACCTCAGGGGAGAGAAAGGGGTGGCAGGACTTGCTGCTGTGGGGTACCACATCTGGGTTCAGGCAGGCTGAGCCTATGGACTCCAACAGAAGCACAACTGAAATGCCTCTACACTAATGCAAGAAGCATGGGAAACAAACAGGAGGAACTGCAAATATGTTCAAGTCTACAGGGTTACGATGTCATTGGCATCACTGAGACATGGTGGGATGGATCTCATGGTTAGAGCACAGGGATAGATGGTTATAGACTCTTCAGGAAAGGCAGACGGGAAAAGGGGAGGAGGTGTTGCCCTCTACATCAATGATAAACCAAAGTCCATGGAGCTTCACCTGGGGATTTGGAATGAAAAAAACAGAGAGCTTATGGGTAAAGGTTAAAGAGAAGGCACAGGAAGGTGACATCATAGTAGGAGTCTGCTACCGACATCCTGGTCAGGAAAACAAAGCAGATGAGGCCCTTTACAAACAAATAGGAGAAGCTTCACATTCACAGGCCCTGGTACTCATGGAAGACTTCAACCACCCTGACATCTGTTGGAAGGACAACACAGCACAGCACCAGCAATCTAAGAGGTTCCTGGAATGTGTTGATGATAACTTCCTGTTTCAAGTGGCAGAGGAACCCACAAGAAAAGGTGCTTTGCTGGACCTAGTCCTCACCAATAAGGAGGGGCTGGTGAATGAAGTGAAGATGAAGGATAGCCTTGATCACATGGTAGAGTTTAAGATCCTCAAGGGCTCTTCAGCCTTAGAAGAGAAGACTTTGAGTAGACCTTCCAGTTTCTGAGTGGGGCCTACAGGAAGGCTGGGGAGGGGCTATTCACAAGGTCTTGTAATGACAAGATGAGGAGTAATGGGTTTAAACTGGAAGAGGGTAGATTTAAACTGTATGTTAGGAAGAAGTTCTTTACAGTGAGGGTGGTGAAACACTGTAACGGGTTGCCCAGGGAGGTTGTGGCTGCTCCCTCCCTGGAGGTATTCAAGGCCAGTATGGATGAGGCCTTGGGCAACCTGTTCTAGCGGGAGGTGTCCTTGCCTGTGGTGGGGGGTTGAAACTAGATGACCTTTAAGGTTCTTTCCAACCTAAACCATTCTGTGATTCTATGACTTTCTAACTCCTCCTCATCTACCTGGCTTAGTGGCTTGGTGGCAGCCTGGTGCCTCATGAAGTCCATATACTCCTCAAGAGGACTGTGCTCCACCTGGAGGCTCATGCCCCTCCAGCCGTAGTAAGAAGTGGTACCAGTTCTCTGCATCACAGCCTCAGTCTCCCTCCTGCAGAGGCTCCTGTGCAGCCAGGTTTGTGCTGGCTTATGGAGGAGGCCATCCTCCAGACAGCATACGGTACTTGAGACTCCATGCTTAGATAAAACTGCCTTTTTGACTCCTTTTTACTCAAGATGGAAAGACCAAACTATTTCCAAGAAGATTCATTATAACAAAATGTTCTTCTTTAGCAATTCCTGTTGAAAATAATTTCTTGTGGATTTAAGCACAGACCTTACTCTTTTCTATTCTATGATTCTGAAAAAGAAAAACAACCCAAACCTCAAAATCTGGGCAGGTCAATTCTTTTCTTTGCCAATTGTAGTGTCTGCCTTCATGATTCCAAGTCTGCCCTTACACTGAGAGGAAAACACCTCAGTCCCATAACTGTGAGGACACTACTTCCTTTTTTTTTTTTTTTTCCATCAGAGTACAGGGTATAGAGATGGTACTGGTTCACCCAAGCACATTTACTCCTGGAGTCCATGTCTGTGCATCTGGTGCCATGTCCATTTGGTGCCCTGTCCTGTGAGTCTCTCCATTCACTCCCCTGTTGCCACCCTTTTTCTTCCCATGTCACAGTTCCTGGAATCTTTCCAAGACTTCTTAGCTTCTTGCTTTTATTCTGCTGCTGGCTTTGTGCCAGGCAAAGACAAGAGAAGTGACTTCACACTACTGTGTAGACATAAACTAAATATTTTTCCACTGAAAGTGAACAAATCTCATTTCTCACAAATCTCATTTCTCACGCTTGAAACCATCAGCTGGAAATGCTCTAAATTCAGAGTCTTTTAAGTTGCCAGACCATGCAAGATAATAAATTTTTAAAAAAGACAAATATATTTCTTGATTAGAAACCAAGTTTAGAGCTTCCTGCCTTTCCTGGTCCTCGAGGATGATATTAGAAAATCACTTAAATGCTCTTTGCAACTGAATTATTCTTTTATAGATTGGAGGCACAGCTTTCCCGTGATCATTAGGATTTTCAGCTTCAGAGTTCTGAATTCCCTTACTAGGGAGAGAATTACCCTTGTTATTATAAAGTACCCCAGAATTAAAGTTCATAATCAACTGGGATTTCAAGATGCTACAACAAATATAAAGAAGAATAGCAGTGCATTGTACTTGGGGATCAAATTTTATAACAGAGAAAAATTATAGCACAATCCCTCTGCTTTCACAGTTTGCATCTGTCTATGCTCTGAAAACAGTGAAAACTGCATCACTGTCTGAGGTGAGCAAAGTTTGTTTTGTTCAAAAAGAAAAATAAACTCCACATAGATAGGGACACATCATTAGTTATCAGAACTCAATTTCTGGACAAAGCAGAAAGGTGGGAATGTTTTTCTTGGAGTGGCACTCAGAAGAAGTGTTGATGTATAGTATAGTAATGTGTTCCAGATGAAGTTAAAGACAGCCTCTGTGACAGAATCACCATAATGGGGAAACAGCAATAACCGGGAAACAGGGAGGGAGAATAAGTCCTGTCTTTACAAAGACAATATGCATTAGCTAACAAAAGTTCACATCCTAGTGTAAACAAAATGATTTGTGGTGTCTGCTTACAGCTACTCATGATCTTAACACTAGGACAGGGCCCAATCTTCACATTGGTTGACTAGAGGCATAATCAACAACTTCCGCAGGGCAGATGTGGCTTAATAATGCAATAGTGTGAAGTGGTTCACCATCTCTGACAGAAACTGGAACATAGAATTTCTGTGGCTTGGAAGACATGGCTCTCTGCTTGCCTTTTAAACCTTCTGCAGTTTGGACTGGTGTTAGATAATGAAGTTATTGAGCTATCCAGGCTGAACAACTCTTTTTTTTTTTTCTTTTTCTTTTTCTTTTTTTTTTTTTTAGAACAGGAAGAATGAGAGCTGCTGGGGATCAGATGTGAATGTGCTATTGATTTCTCCCCTACTGTTGCAATGAATGAGAAATGGCTTGTAAAGCATTCTCATTTAGCTGAAAATCAGAGCTTTCCCAGCAAAGTGCAACAGCACCACCACAATGCTTCTGGCATGAGGGAGGGTACGTTCTGCCAGGGACTGGGTTTGGTCATCCACATCAGTGAATGAATACAGAGCTTACCTAGACTAGACTAAATCACTGGATTTGTAGTCAAAATATTAATCACACTATGAGAATGCCACCATTGCTGTGGAGCCAAGCCACTGATGAGTAGCATCTGCCTGCAGTGGCACATGGCAGTCATCCATGCCAGGCTTCTCACTTGGCAGCATCAGGCAGCATCAGACAGGCTGCATTTGCTTGGGAATTCCCACGAGGCAGGCAAAGCAGGAGGTGGGGATAGTTAAGCTCTGCAGCACTTTAAGTTTGAGCTGCACCTGTTATCAAGCATCTTGGAGTATTTCCAACCTAAAGTGTTCTTCTGGGGGATTGAGGTGGGGGGGGATAGGGTTGTGTTTTCCCCAAATAGTCAAAGACCTAAAGGGGAATAAATACTTTGTTTTGTGACCTGTGCTACCTTTTAATCCTTTTAATAAAAAGTTTTAGACACTGCTCCAAGTGATTTAACCATTCCAAGTGAATAAGATGAAATAGGAAATAAAATTAAATTTGCAATATTCCAGTGCATTTCAGAATCTGCAACATATTTTTAGCTTGCAAAACGGTGCTCTGCATCAAACTCGTATGGCTGCTCAACTACATTTGTTGAGCTTTAGCAAAATCTTTCCTTAGTGCTTACCTTAATATGGCATATGCTGCTTTTGACAGTGTAACTGTACCAGACTGCATAAAATGTCATTCATCTTGCCCTATTACCTGTGCCAGATCAAAGAAGTGCAATAAATAACCAGATTTTGCAATACACATTTTTGTCTGTGAGTCTGTTTAGATTGTTTTAAAGGAACACTTAGTAAAATAGTGTCATTGTGCAAGCAGGGAATGAGGCGGTTTTGTTCTTCTACTGTTAGAGATTTACATAAATAACTGTGAGTAAATCTGCTTTGAAAATATTACATCTGTGTCTAAATAATTAATGTTTCTTATTCTCATCCTCTTCAGAAAAAGCACATCAAAATTTATCTTCTCTACTCTTGATATTGTATAGTCAGCTGTAGGTTGGCATTTAATACTATGCATAGAAGGAAAGTATTTCCAATTCCCATTTGAATGTGCTAAGGAAATTTAAAGGTTACAATAAAGTGCCCTGGGCCTCACCGCATTGAAAAGTAGAAGCTAAAGGATTTTTAATTTTACAGAGGAAATTATTCAGTAACCCCTTTTTTGTCATATTTCTTAAATTACAGATTACAGTATATTACAGATAAAACATGGTGGTTGCAGAAAAATGTAAAGTATATGAAAGTCTAATTTTACACACGAATAGAATAACAGAATGAAAGAATGGTTTGGGTTGCAAGGGACCACTAGAGGTCACTTAGTCCAACTCCCATGCAGTCAGCAGGGACATCATCCACTAGAGCAGGTCGCTCAGAGGCATGTCCAGCCTTACTTTCATTATCTCCAGACATGTGGCTTCAACTACCACCTTGGGCAGCCTGTCGCAGTGTTCCAACACCCTCACGGTAAAGAACTTTTTTCTAACATCCAATCTAAATCTTCTCTAATTTCAGACCATTGCCCCTCATCCTATCACTGAAGGTCTTTGAAATCAGTCCCTCTGCAGACTTCTTGTAAGCTCTCTTCTATACTCTCTGTGGAATTCACATATGTCCTGTCCTGTTGCAAAGAGCAAGCTGTGCTAATGAGTGCAAAAGTGCTGCCCAGTTTGAAATATATCTCAAAAATTACAGTGCCGGAATAGTATTAAATGTGCATCTTGTCCTACATCTGTTATGAGTCACTTTTTAGTGGCTGGCTGCAGAAATGTATGTGTAATTTTCTGTAGATAGAAATACCACTGCCATGGGACAGAAATTAAAAATATTTCAGAATTTGAGATTCCTAAGACTGGATCTCAGGAAGAAGTTCTTCAGTATGAGGGTGGTGAGACTTTGTAACATGTTGCCCAGGGAGGTTGGTTGTGGATGCCTCCTCCCTGGGGGTGTTCAAGACCAGGTTGGATGAGGCCTTGAGCAGCTGAGTCTAGTTGAGAGACAGCCCTGGCCATGGTGGGGAGGTTGGAGTACATGATTTCTGAGGTGCTTTCCAACCTAAGGCTTTCTAGGTTTCTATTAATGTAAAGAATTTTAATTTCCTGTAACTTTCTAATTCATCCTTGTTAGAGATAAAGGATGGAATAACCATGCAACGATGAATATTCATTTGACTGAGCCACCTTCTATTCCTCTTCAATATTTCACACAGAATATAGCACATTATCATATTTTTTTCCATACTGCATTTTTCTTAATTATTAAAAGGGAAAAAACCCTGTTAGACAACAAAAATTATCTAAGAGACAAATTATGCATTGTCCACACGTACTTAAGTACACATACCTGCTTAGTCTCGACATCAACAGAATAACTAGTGTGTGTTATCTTAGTTGTCAATATGCTAAATTATTCATAGGTTTAAGTATTTTCAGGACTGGGCTGTGATCCATGAAATGACATGAGCCTCTGGGTACTTGGTCTTTTTTGTTCTTTGGATTTGATATGTAATGTCCTTAAATACAGCTCCCATGTTTCTTTAGCATATCCTGGCACAGAGTTTTGCCAGAATGTCTCTTTACATTTTTTATCTTGTAATTCATATTAAATTGCACTGAATAATGCAGATATATAGACTTCTTTTGCCAGCTGACTAAAGTCTATCAAAATCTGAACTGTCTGATGTAATCAAAATTTCCTTGCTAAATCTGATTCCTTCCCAAAGCTATTTTTACATTTGCTAATGCCTCACTTTTTGTTACACTAGATAAGTCACTTTGCATTATGGCTGTGTAGTGTAATGTCATAAATGGCAAAAGCAGGTGTAACACAGTGGAAAGCAGTGACTGGAACAAGATATTCTAAAAAGTTATCCTGAAATGCGATGTGAAAAATCTCCCCTGTTTGCTATTGGGTTTTGTTTCTTTGTTTTTCCAGTACATATGTACATATACAAGGTACAGTACTTGTGAAATGTGTTAAAAATTCATGATGAAGTCTTCCTTTTGATTTGCTTAGAAGAAGATACAAGCATTTTTCCAGGCTTGGCTTTGAAGTGAAAACCATAAAATTATGTCAGTTCATGTATGATCATAGAATCATTCGGGTTGGAAAAAGGCATTGAGATCATCAAGTCCGATCATTAACCCTACTCTACCAAGTCCACCCCTAAATTATATCTCTAAGTACCACATCTAAAAAACTTTTAAATGCATCCAGCGATGGTCACTCCACCATCTCCCTGGACAGCCTGTTCCAATGCTTGACCACTCTTCCAGGGAAAAAATGCTTCTTAATGTCCAGCCTAACCTCCACTGGTGCAGCTTGAGGCTGTTTCCTCTTGTTCTATTACTAATTACTTATGAGGAGAGACCAGCACTTACCTCTTTCCATTGTCCTTTCAGGCTCATCCTCCTCTTCCTCACACCAGCCAGTCTGAGTTCACTCAGCCACTTTTCATCAGACTCATTCTCTGGGCCCTTCACCATTTAGTTGCTTTTCTTTGCACCCACTCCAGCTCCTCAATGCCCCTCTTGTATTGAGGTGCCCAAAACTGAGCACAGCACTTGAAGTGTAGCCTCACCAGTGCTAAGTAGAGGGGACAAACACTTCCCTACTCCTGCTGGTCACTGTGGCGGGGCAGGGCACTGCCCCACCGGAGGTTTAAATGAGGTGTGAACTGAGGCAGGGCGGGGCGCTGCCCCACCAGAGGTTTGAATGGGGTGTGAACTTTGGGAGGGCACATCCCAGTCCACTGCCCCACCAGAGGTGTGAATGGGGCAGGAAACAGTCCTCCTCCCTCCCCACCTCTGTCACCTGAGGCTTAGTACAATAGGTGTGAAGTACCTTCTCCCACCCTCCGTGAGCTTGAACAGGGAGGAAACAGATCACCTCAGTATATATATGGCAGCTGGACAGATTGGAGCAAGACTTGCACGGACCTTCACAGGGCTTGCTCAGACCTTCACTGGGACTTGCACGGACCTGCACTGGGACCTGCACGGACCTGAACACGGACCTAAAAACATGAACCTCGCACGGACTTTGAGACAGTCTCCCATCTGTAAGCAGGGCAAAGCTGTTTCATGCCCAAACCTTTCCATTTTTCTGATTTTCCCTGAATTACAACAAAAGGCATCCTCGTGAAGACTTTTCCTGACCGAATTAGAACCCAAACTTAAACTAATCTACACACAGATTGTAGGTGGGGCTTTGGAAATTATAAAAGCTGCATAACTTATAATTTCAGCCTCTTCAATTGCCTCCAATCAATACAGTCACACTATTGCTGATTCAAGCCCCAATGCCATTGGCTTTCTGTGCCACCTCAGAGCGTTATGGCGACTGACCTTGAATATATCCAGGGATGAGGCCTCAACTACCTCCCTGGGCAATCTCTTACAGTGTTCTACTACTCTCATGATCAAGTACTTGTTCCTAATATTCAATCTAAATCTCCTCTTCTCTAATTTCAAACCCTCATCCCTCATCCTATCACTGCAGGCCTTTGGAAACAGTCCCTCTGCAGCTTCCTTGTAAGCCCTCTTCAGGTACTGAAAGGCTTCTATTAGAATTGTGAATTTCCATTTACTCCTATTGCAATTAATTCAATTGAAATTAATCTCTGAAGAAAAAAGTTCTGCAACTCATGTCCTGAAGCAATGTAATTCCCCACACTACTGATACTGGGACTCCTGAAACCCAGCAGGAAGATTCTTCCATGAAATACTCATCTCTTTGGTTCTTGACTACCTTGAGTCCTCCTTTATAGCTTGCTGAGGGTAGAATGCCACAGTGCTGTGATTGTGTTCTTTTTGAACAGGGCAGGCTTCACTAGGGAAACAGGCTGAGATTATTAGGTAAGGAACACCCTGGTGTTACTAATAATTACTTCCAGACACTAATAACTTAGATAACAATCAGAATCAAGACCTCCATTTTTGGAAGCTATTTCTAAATGAAAGGGATTTCATAGCTGTAGAAATGCTATAGTGTGATTTAAAGGTATGTTTGTACTGAATGAGACCATATAAGACATTTTAAAAGGAAGCTGTGCACTATTTTGTGAAATGCAGTTTGTTTTCCTATCTTAAAACAATATCCTGAAGATTTGGGTGTTAGAATGCAAGAGCAACTAAAGTATTTCAGGTAGATGATCTTAATTACAGACGATCTTAATCACAGACAGGGACAGAGATAGTAATTTTTTTGGGGGGGCATAGCTGGAACTAGATATGTAATTGGATAAAATGAGTAATACACTGTGATTTAAAAATGAGAGGGCATCTCATTGTATCAATAAAATTAACTTGAAATGGTGACAAATTGTAAATTATACACCTGACTACAGTTGTCTCATTACACTGACTCTTACAAGCAGTTCAGAGCATGAGTAACACCTTTCTGTTGTTAGATGTGAAAGGCTTTGCATTATTCTTTTTAAAGATCTAAATGAAAAATGTTTTACCATAAATTATTCTGGTACAACACATCTGCAAAGATATCTGCTGGGTTTTTTTATTTCAAAAATGTTACAGCAGCAGGAAATTCTAATGAGACATGAACTTAAGAGTTCCTTAAAATAAGGTGATGTCCTGTGACAATTAATTACTTCTCTTTGCACCATGTTTTACCACAATAAATGCCCTCTTGAGTGAAAGAAAGGAAGAGAAAGGGACAGACAGAAAAAAAAAAAGTTGCTACCTAGATAGATACTGCAAATATAAATAAAATGTCATTAAAATAGGATGCATGAAATATGCAGTCCTCTTCTGTAGATAAAATAGCTGCTATATTTATCATAATTCTCTAATGTTTTAAGACTTCTTAGCAAAGTCACTGCTTACAGAAGGTGCAAGAATGACAGCACAGGAATGTGATGTCCTTTGTCTGTCTCCTGGAAAAGTACTGAGTAGGCAGCAAAGTCCTGGTTCTCCTTTCCTTTAAAATTATTTGTCATTTGTGTCCCTGTTGAACTTACTGCATGGTTTGCCTTTGGCTGACAACAGTAAATCTAGGAGTATAGCCTCCTTGCACTGTGATACCATTATATATCAAATGAGCATGGAAGACAACATTAGAAAAGAAAAAGATCCTGATTTTTGAAGCTTTTCTGCATTTTCCATAGTGAAAAACTGATGTTCTGGGGAATGCACTGAGCAAGCACAAATCAGTTTCCCATTCCGTGGGCAGTGAGAGGATTCTGGCATTTGAGTGTGACACAAAGCCCTGGGTTTAGGATCTCTGGACAAGGACAACAGCAGGCAGGTTCCTGGATGCCTCAAAATATATCAGAAAACTTATCATAATGGAGTGGGAGATCTGGAGGAGTACAGAAGGTAGATATGTAATTCAGTCTTGGGATTCTATTCAGTTGCTTCCTCTGTGTGCTACTGCACCCACAGGTTTGTCATATGAATGTTTCTGTCCAAGGAAATTGTCTAAAACTGCAAAGGGATCCCAAAGAGCAGAAGAAAGATGATAACAGTCCCTGCCACCTATGCCAAAAGCTTAATAAGCATTTTAAAGGTTTCTACAATAGATCCTGATCTGCTGCCAGCTGGTGCAAGGAATGCAGAGTGTGCCAGCTGGGCTGAACGAGACAGTTAAGTTCCAGCATATATGTTTCCTACTCACTTTGTGATATTTTGTCTCAGTTCCCAACATTTCTGGAGCAGAAGGTTCATCTACTAGTGTCCTTGCTCCTCTGTGTGGTGTGAAGACTCCTAATTTCACACTCCAGATGCAGTCTTGTCACCAGCAGTGCCCAAAAGGTTAGAAGCAATTGTGTGGTACCTGCCCCCATACACTTTGAAATAACCCAGGCTAGGACTCAGGTGGCTGGAAGTTAATAAATGAAGCTTTATATTTACAGCTATGCACAATATACAAGCAGATATTTACAATGTATAACAGATATTTACACATATATACAATAAAAAGGTAATACAGAAACAGCACATCCCTCCCAGGGATCAAAATCCCTAAGAGGGGTAACCAACCACCCCTACCATTTTCCTCCTTTCCCCAGTCTTATCTCACCATCTGTTTTATGCAGCAGATAAGAGAAGGTAGATTGGCCAGGGGGGTTAGCTGCAGGAAAGAAGGTAGTGAAATTATTCGGATTAGCTATGAAAGGCAGGGATTAAAGAGCCATGCAGGAGCTACCACAGCCCAAAGCAGTCTGAAGCAATCTGACTTATCTATATTTGGTTTACAACTCTTAAAACATTTTTTTTTCTTTCTCAGTAAAGCTATGAGTGAAGTAGCATCATCAGTGTTTTCCTTTCTCAGCCTATAGTCTAATTTCTCATTCAAATCCTCCAATTAGTTCAAACCAGCACAAATTGTAAGGAAGTTCTGTTTCAAATGTGTTCAATGCCAAATTTACAAAAAGGAGAGTCAAAGGCATAGGCTGTGGGTTATCCAGTGCCAGAAGTGATAGGCTGCAGTTGTCAACCAAACCCTATGTATAGTTAGAGAGAAACAGATGGCAAATTTCAATACATTCTGCATTATGAGGAATGTTCTTTTTTAAAATGAGTTGCTAAAATCTGCAGTGAAAAATTGCAATAAGCAAATAAATCATCTGCCTGGATTGTCTGTCACCAAAGCAGCAGGAATGATTTGGCTGCAGTGAAGCAATGCTGTAGTTGTTGCTAACCTGTTGCTGGAATGGACCATATGTCTTAAAAGTTCAGCTAAGTTTGAATGGAATCCCAAGATGTAAACTAGACTTAGACAGAATTTTCTTGCCTAAGGGACTCTTCATCTTCAAAATGCTGATGGCTCCTGCAGCCTCTGACACTGTTCCATCTGCTCCATCTGTTATCATCCAGTTAACACTGGAGGAGGTTAACGTTACGCTCTAGTCTACTAGAAGTGCTTTTCTAACCTGATTACAAGACCACTCATTGAGCCACAAGCAGCAGAATGGTCCTTCTGTATTTTGACAGAAGAAAAGCAATTATTCCCTTTTTTTTTTCCTTCTTTTTTTTTTTTTTTTTTTCCCAGTTTTTGAAGTAGCTGCTGCCTGGACCTCTCTGCCTTTTAGGTGAAGATCATGATGTGGTCTCATAACATGAAGTTTTCTCTTATTGCTGGGAGCAGTATCAGCTGAAGTGGTGAGCACTCTTTCAGTTCAAAGCTTATACTCTGTAATTCTTCAACATAACCAATATAACAGTTCTTGGGAGGAAAAGTTTTGCACTGGTTTATCCTTTATAATGTTATGTTCAAATCTGGACTCAAGATAGGTAATTTGGATTCAGGACTGAATGTGCTTGAAGGCAGAATTAAGGAAGTAGCACTCTGACCCTCTCTCTGTGATCTGGGGTACGTACTCCTATTTCTGTTGCTGCTAATCCACTTCTGCAGGACATTCTCTAGGCCATTGTTTTAGTCTGTGAGAAGACTGTCCCAAACTAGTTCAAAATAGTGCAAAAAATAGTTTCTGGACCTGCTGTTCCTGAAAACTCAGGGTGCACTGTGTCCTGAAATTGTATAACCCGACACAGAGATAACCTCAGCTTTTAAAGTATTTCTTTTGATTTTTCATAATAATCCCTAAAGGCTTTGGATCCGCAGCTCTGTACCAAAGTGTCCAATGACTGTTAGTACAATCATTATACATCCACTTTTGTGCAACCCATCAAACCAATGCCAGATCTCCCTGTTGCAGAAACATAGGCAAAGGTGAGATTCCAAACAATATACTATAAGCATCTGAGAATCTTTCAATATTATGATGTGCTACAATTATCTTTTCACAACTGATCCAAAGTGCTTCAACAGCACTCAGCACTTCTGCAAACTCTCTGGTGTTTTCAGGTACACATTGAGCATGCTTCTCCTAACCCACAGACAATTCTGTGACTTACCTCTGTTCCTTCTCTCATTTATCCAGCAATATCCTTCCCACCTGATAGTTTTCTTTTCATCTGCCAAAAGAAAACAAAACCCACCACAAACCACACTTTGATTGTGTCTCCTATATATATGCCAATCTGTTTTTAAATGCTTTGAAGGATGTGAAGAGATGAATGAGCAGGGCAGGAGATTTAATCAGTGTGGGGTTTTAAAGACAAGTTTTGTTGTTACACCAAAGCCACCGGTTTAGCTGTCCCTTATCACAAAATCAGAGAATGTCAGGGATGAGAAGGGACCTCCAGAGATCACCCAGTTCAACCCCAACTGCCAAGGCAGGACCGCCCAGGGCGTGTCACACAGGAACACATCCAAGAGGGGTTTAGAATGTCTCCAGGAAAGGAGAATACACAACCATTCTGGGTAGCCTGTGCCAGTACTCTGTTAGCCTCACCGTAAAGAAGTGTCTCCTCGTGTTAAGGCAGAGTTTTCTGTGTTCTAGCTTGTACCCATTTTTCCTTGTCCTATCACTGGGCACCACCATAAAGAGCCTGGCACATTCCCCTTGACACCTGCCCCTCAGAGATTTTTAGACATTGATCAGATCCCCTCTCAGCCTTCTCTTCTCCAGACTAAATAGTCCAAGGTCTCTCAGTCTTTCTTCATAGGAGAGATCTTCAAATCCCTTCATCATATTGAGTCTGTCCTGAATTGGGGAGTCCTAAACTGGATGCATTATTCCAGGTATGGTCTCACCAAGGCAGACTTGCTTGAAAGCATACTTGAATCTCTTATTAATACCATGGCAAAATAATAACTCCAGAAAGGAAAACAGCTTTAAGTTAGTCCAGACTGGCATGGCTATGTTTACAGTGAATTGGAAAATCTTTGAGAAAGAAAATGTTTATTTTTTCCAAAAATCTTACCTTAAAGACATTTAAATGAGTTACCAAAAGGTCATGCAGAGATAAATTTAGGACTTTTGCATAAGTCCACAGTCAGGAGCAGATAGCTGAGAGGTGATGATAACATGTATGAGTATATATTGAGACAAAGTTCATTTAATGATGCCAAAATTTTAAGTGAGCTCAAAGCAGAGAGAGCATTTTGCTGAGGATTTTTAGATCCAGCCATGCAGACCTGAATAAAAATCCACATATGCTAACTAACTCTTCAGGACAAAACATAGATAGGTGATAAACCAGAGCTACAGTATTACACACTGCATTCCCTCAATCTGGAGGAGTTTCCTTCACAAGAAAAAGTCTTAGCATTCCAAGTAAATGAGATCCGGCAGCTCTGTAGGTGTCAGGGAATGGTTTTAATTGAAAAGTCACATTCCTTGCCTCCTGTGTAAATAAGTAATGGTACTTGAATTTGCCTGTGGCTTTTGTCTAGCTTAAATCCAAGGGAGTGCTATGAAGGCTAGAAATAACATAGAGAGGGTAATCTTCACATTAATATATCCTGTAACACTGTAGATAAGACAGAAGTATCTCAAGCTGGGGTAGGGATTTTATCTCATCACAGTATCACAGAATGTCTTGGGTTGGAAGGGAACTTAGAGATCATCTACTGCCATCTCTCCACCATGGGCAGGGATGCCTCTCAACTAGACTCAGCTTCTCAATGCCTCATGCCTGGCTGATCTGGATTGAAATACATGTGTACTATGGATTCTTGAAACATGAGCTAATGCTCTACATCAGAAGAAGCCATTTTAAAAGTTGGTGGAAGCCACAGCAGATAAGTATGATATACCCAAATGTTTTAATAGCAGGTAAAGTGGCCATAGAGAGATGAACCACATTATTTTAAGAACATATTAATACAGTGAAAAATAATACTGTAGTAACACTGTATTTGGGAGTAAATTTTGAGAGTATATAACACAGAAGAAAAAAATCAACCTTCTTAGCTAAACTAAAAATGTGTTAAGACAGTGCTTGTTATTTCAATTATTTCCTTATTTTAAAATGCAGTCACAAAAACACCATCTGCCCTGGTGATATTTCTCTTGTCCTCAGTATTTTCTCATTCCATTAAAGCACCCAGCCTGTAACTCTCCAGTTGCTTAAGAAAACAAAGATTAATGTCTTAAAATTATAAATGTACAGAGAAAAAAAAAATTATTTACTGCTTTCATTACATGGGGTTCCAATTGTGCTGGGTGCTGTACAAAGGCAACAAAACGCATTCCTAATATTAAAAGAAAAGTTCTTGCAGTTTAATTTAATTAGTAAAGTAGGGAGTAGAATAGAAAAAAATCAATCATTCTCTGAAAACATGGAGGAAGATATCTAAACTCCCACAGAGACTCTCCTTTATCATTACAGCTGTTTTGCTATTTGCTATGTAGATATGTCCTTGGCGACACCATTGGGAAAGAGATGATTTTGCCATATCTCCAGCCCCAAAATATCCTTAATACATTAGTGCAAATTATTAATAAAGTTACACTTTGAAGCTTCTGTGCTGAATTTATAATAGGGAATTAGTTAATTTACTGTATCAGTCTAGTTTATTCATTGGAAAGTGTCATACTTTTCCTAACCAGAGCTACATTTTGTCTTTAAATCCTCATGGCTATACACTTGCTTAGGTGTTTTACTTAAGTACTTAGAGAAGGTTATGTTACTTTTCCCAAGAACATGAACTAATCTGTCAAATCATAATTAATTTCATTTAGCTTTACAAAATTTAGACATGCAACTTAAATCAGTGGAATCATAGAAATCACAGAACCATAGAATGCGTTAGGTTGGAAGGGACCTTTAAAGGTCATCGAGTCCAACCCCCTGCAGTCAGCAGGGACATCTCAAACTAGATTAGGTTGCTCAGAGCCCCATCCAACCTGACCTGGAATGGTTCCAGGCCTGGTGCATAACTACTCTCAGTGCTCTGGTCTTCCTTTACAGCCAACAAATAGAAGGTGATTTGAGCAGGTTTCTCCACAAATTATATTTTGAATCAGCTGCTTACCTCACCACCAGACTCTCACATAACTAAATATAAATGAGCACCATCCCCAGTTACAAGTTACATTTTACTTGAGGAGTAAGAAGCCTTCTGCTATGACAGCAGCCACAGGCAACTAGTTTAAATAGCAAACGTTGCCCTTGAATGTAAGAAATAACAATTGTCTGAATTTCTAGAAGCAGAAAATATTTCCCTCTAGAACTCTCAGTAAGCAGTATTTCCCCATTCAAAAGCACTGAGTCTTTCTGTGAGAGAATAGGAACTTTATTAAGGAAATTAGAAAAGAACAAAAAAAAATCACTTAAAACGCACTCCATGGTAACTTTGTCAGCTGCACATTATTGCAGTTCTTTTACACCCTGGTGGTAATGTAACAGGCAAGTACCTCTAACTGTCACTTATTTATTGTTTTTTTGTTTTCTCTATGCCACCACGTAATTTGGTTTATGAGTTTGTGTAGGTCAAGGCAATCCTAGAAATCAATACAGGCTGGAGGTTGATGAAATTGAGAACAGCCCTACTGGAAAGGATTTGAGGGTTCTGGTGGATGAGAAGGTGAATATGAGCCAACAGTGTGCATTTGGCAAATGGCGTTCTGGGCTGCATCAAAATCAGCATGGCCAGCAGATCGAGAGAGATGTTTTTGCCTCTCTGCTCTGCTCTGGTGAGACCTCACCTGCAGTACTGCATCCAGTTCTGGAGCCATCAACACAGGATATTTTTGATAAAACATTTAATTTCAATGACATTTTCAAGAGTGTTTTAGATAGTATTTAACATTTGGGATTTTGTTTCAGTTCTGTTCTAAGTTTGCTTTCTTTTCAACGTTATTTTTAGTTTCACTGAAACTTCAATTATTTCATTTTTTGAAGAACTGGTTTTAATCTATCACTGCATGTTACATTTACAGTGATAACTTGACACCAATAAGAAAAAGCACACTGACACTTTCAAATATTTCCCAAAGCTCAGTGGAGTACATCAATTTCTAAATTTATGAGGAAGAACTCAAAAACATTTCATCAAACTTCTTTACTGGAAGTAAAATAGTTAACAATGATCTTAATAGGCAGAGAAAGGAGTTCAGTGTTTGTCCACCCACTGGTGGGAGGCCATTACCTTGCAGAGGGCACTGCGTGCTAGCCTTGGGGAGAGAAGAATTGAATTGTGTTGCTGAAATCAAGGTTGTCCAAAGCAGCAGTGTCCCTATGCACATTCTTGTCACTCACCATGTGTCTGTAACCAAAAGAGGTTTAACATAGTGTAACTAAAGATTACAACACATTCTGTGGCAACTATCCAGACAGGGAAGACTGAAGGGAGGTGAGGTTCATGTGTAAGCTATGAGTAAGAAACTCTCCTTTCAGGCATAGGAATAGGAAGCATTTTTTAATCATAGAGAGTTTTTGGAGGATGTTATTTCTGTGGTGAGGTTCAAAGGTAAGGTGGTTCAGCTCTATGGAGGGTTTTTTACAAGACAGAACAGAAAGAAGGGTAGCCACAGAGAAACACTTTTGAGATGGGAGTTTCAGACATGAGGAAATGAAGGTTATATATGACATTTCTTGCAGCAATAGGAACTGTCATAACTCATCTCAGAAGAAGCTGAGGGAAACAGACAGCCTTCTGGCCCCAAGCACCATGGAACCAGAGAGACCCTGGCTTCCACAAATAAGTACACATCTGGGCAGGAACAATGTCCTTGAGCTCATGGATAGTGTAGCTACAGGTCATTAAGTCTGTTGTATAGGCTGATGGCGCATCAAGAATGCTGCACTACAGCTTCATTTAACCAGTTTTAGACAGAGAAGATATTCCTCAGTATCTGTAATCATGCACTGTATGCTGCTGCTATGCACAGGAAAATGCCTGTTCAGCTCCAGCCCAGAGAGAAGGAGGCATCTCAAGCAAGTGGTCCCTGTGGTATATTAAGTCTGATGCCTTGTAAAGTGCTCTGGAATCCCTTCAGGGGAGAAAGTGGATATTTAAATGGAAAAGAGTTATTTATCCCATCTTTCCTGTTCTAGCTCTAGCAAGACTTCTTGAAAAAAATAATGAATCCTGATTAAAATAATATGTAAGCTTCTACACGTTTCTCCTGACAGTTGGTCAGTTTAAGCAAGAGAAATAAAAAGTTATATTCCCTCAAAGGAAAGTGCAGTCTCCACTATTCCTATTGTCCCAGCTTGAAAGAGTCCTACTAGTCTTAAAATAACACACATTGAGGATACATAAAACTTCAAGGTATGTGCTATAATTCAGAAATAGAGTCCATAAGCACTGGGTTTTTCAAAGGCAATATTGTAAGTATAAGACCATTTTACCCATGCATACCACTCCTAACTCCCTCTAACACTAGCAACAAAATTCAGGGGATGCACATCAGCCTAGGACTGAACTCTGGCATGAGTTCAGCAGCACAGAAATACTGCAGTGCCTTTTCCTTCTGTTCCTGAAACTCAGTGCTCCAATTTATCTCTTATATTTTAAGACTACCACCAGCAGAACAAAATTTTCCTTTTGGTTTTCATGAACATTCCTAGAAAAATACAGCAACTGTGTAGATGAAAGCCATGGTTACAGGGTAAAAGCACACAGGCTTTTGAAAAGACTCTGTTTTGACTGTAGGTTATTTTATGGGTAAAGCCTGGCAAACTGAAAACATCTCATTGCAAGGTTAGTCCACAGAAATATTCCTTCACCAAACAGTGAGACTTCTCCTGTGCTTTGAGGTTCACAGTAGATACTCTCTCCATGAAGCCGCTTCTACAGCACTGATTTTTAAATAAAACCCTGAGAATGATTTTTGGCTCATATGATGAAGAGCTGTAGAATGTTCAGGAAGAGGCTGGTCCTTGCTTGACTTCAGTACTAAGATTTTATTCTCTTCTGCTTTGGTCCTTTGAAATGGGACATGTTGTGGCTTAGCCTGACAATGGTACAGCCTAGTGTGATTCTGATCCTCTTTGAGAACCTGTGCAGGTAGGAACTGATCATGAGAAAATGTTACACTCATGGGGAAGCTTCAGAGAAACAAAGAGAAAACAGAGATCTCTAGCTGGAGCTGTCACGCCACGCTTCTGGATTCTACAGCAGGAACACTCTGCCAAGTGTAGGGCAACTATTAGTCATCATTAGGTGGTGAAGGGTCTGGAGAAGTCTTATGATGAGAGGCTGAGGGAGTTTGAATAGTTTAGCCTGGAGAAGATGAGGCTTAGGGTTTAGAACAGAATCTTACTGTTCTCTAAAGCTCCCTGTAAAGAGAGTGTAGTGAGGTAGTTGTTGGTCTCTTCTCCCCTGGTATGAAGTGACAGTGAGAGGAAATGTTCCCAAACTGTGCCAGGGGAGGCTTAGGTTGAATATTAGGAAAAATTTCTGTACCAAAAGGCATGGGAACAGGCTCCCCAGGGAGGTGGTGGAATCACAGTCCCTGGAGGTGTTCAAAAAATATGTAGACATGGCGCTTTGGGACACAGTTCAATGCCTATGGTGACATTAGGTTGACAGTTGGACTTGATGACCTTAGAGGGCCTTTCAATCTAAGCAATTCTATGATTCTATCAAAACACATAGATTCTTCTGAAGCATTGTAAGAGTACCTAACCCTACATGCTCCAACACTACCAGGGCCAGTTTGCCTTCACACCATGGCACCATGTGAAATCCCTAAACTGCAGAACATTAAGCTGTAATTAGCAAAGCCTGTTTTCTACTAAGGGGTATAATAGTTTTTCTATTGAATTGCAGGACTCTTACTGAACCTAGTAATGAATTTTGAATTGTGGCAGAAATAACCATTAGAGAATAAAAGTAGTTATTTCTCCCTGGCAGTGTAATCAGCTCAGTCATAATTACAATATATTTGTCATTACTAGATTATTTACTAAAGCACACATTCATGCACAGACTGTGGTAAAATGAGCTGGTACTAACCTTTCTCTGAGGTGTTGTCAGAAGTGCAATACTTGTAGGCTGAGGCATGAGGCATGCTCCTCTTCCAATTCCATTTTTGCTTTAACTCCCTGCATTATTTTCAAGGACAGAGAACACTGTATGTGAAATCCAGAGGTCATTCAGCCTTATGGCTGCTCATATAGCCCTATGGCTACTCTGCTCTTGTGAAACTCCCACTTTGAATACTGCATCCAGGTCTAATGTCCCCATCATAAGAAGGACACAGCTGTTGGAGTGAATCAAGAGGAGGGCACAAACATGATCTAAGGCCTGGAACACATCTGCTATGAGGATGGCCTGAGCAAGCAGGGGTTGTTCAGCCTAAAGAAGACTTTGTTGGGGGGTGCACCTTAGAACTGCCTTCAGATATCTGAAGGGAACCTACAGGAAGGCTGGAGAGGGACTTTTCATAGGAGTGTCTAGCAATAGCAAAACAAGGAACGGTTTGAAGCTGAGGGAGACAAGGTTCAGACTGGATCCTAGGAAGAAATTCTTCAGTATGAGGTTGGCAAGACTCTGAAATACGTTGCCCAAGGAGACTGTGGATGTGTGTCCCCTGGGGGTGTTCACAGCCAGGTTGGATGAGGCCTTGTGCAGCCAAGTCTAGTTGAGTGACATCCCTATCCATGGTGAGAAAGGGATAGAGTAGGTGATCTCTGAGGTCACTTCCAACCTAAGCCATTCTGTGATCCTATGATTGTTTGGTTTTTTTTTTAATTCCTGCAGTAGGGCTGAACTGGGCACTATGTATGATTTTGTCCATTCAAAACACTGATTTAATTCAAGCCCTTGTATATGGAGTGCTATCTGATAAATTCTGTTCCTGAAGCTACTGTTCTGTATTTAATTTGCAGTGAGTAGGCAGATTATATTTTATTATTTACTCTGAGTCATAGATTTTTATTAGCAGATGCTAAAGAAACACTGGTTTGTTTTCTGCTTTACACAACTACTCAAACAATTCAACACAGAAACTCAATCAAAACACAATTTCACCATGATAATATCTCTAATGTTGTATTGAGCTTATATCTTTCAATGACACTGGGTTATATTTTTCAGTGATATTAGATTTAGATTGGATGTTCAGAATAAGTTCATTTTCATGAGGATGCTGGAACACTGGCACATGTTGCCCACTCAGGTAGTTGGGAGTCCCATCCCTGGAGATATTCAAGGTCAGGCTCGACAAGACTCTGAGCAACTCATTGACTGTAGGGGGATTGGGATAGATGACCTTTCAAGGTCACTTCTAACCCAAACCATTCTATGATTCTGTAAGTGTATTGCATACTACAAATAGCCAAGAGCACTAATAGCATTTCTGGGAACTCTTAGATATTCTGTACCTAATTCCAAACGTCTGTGAAATATTATGCATTGCAATGGACGTTAGACTTTCTAAAGAAAACAGTAATGAATTTGAACAGAAAAAAAAAAAAAAAGAGACAAAACATTAAATGCCACAGATTTGTTTTAAGTGTTCCTGGGAACTTATTTCTGCATAGCACTTCCAGTCAGGAGCCTAAGTATGCCAATTTAAGCTCAACAGAATGCTTAAGGAGTGACTATTAAATTGCAAACCTCTCATCAATCTGCTGTTCTTACTTTCCCACTGAAACTCTATTCCAAATTCTGCATATGCTCATAACTTAAAACAGACCTGGAAATGGTAAAATGCTACAAGTCCAATGATTAATATATTCCCGAGTGTGTTCAGATCATCTGAACATTTCTGTTTATGAAGCAGTCAGCATCATTGTTTAGCAAAATACAAATCGGCCTTCCTCTTCTCCTTGATAACTGCAAAAAGGCAAAAGCCTTTTATGTACAATCACCATAATCACAAGTTTATTACTTAGGGAAAATGAATCCTTGGCCTTTGCTTGGTGCTGATCCCTTTCCAAGGTGATAAAAGGTAAAGCTACTTAAGGGGTTGATCTGCCACATAGAAAATCAGCTCTTGCATGCACATCAGAAGTTCTGTTAGGAAAACTGCACATTCTAATTGGAGGCAATGATTCAGGATTAAAGCCAAATAAATAAAAGAGGATTCATTGTGGGAATGTTTTGCTTTACTTCAGAATAAAAGATAAACTGCTTAATTTATGGATTATCTAACCTTTCTGATAAGCCTTTTTTTAATGCAATTGTTGCCTATTTAAAAGTGGGGAAAAAAGATGTTTAAAAAAAAATCATAAATGTAAAACTAGAAATTCTCACATGAAAATTCATTTTCACATTTTTCCATCATTTAAATAGAACCTGCCTACTGAAGTTTTAAAAGTAGCATTTCTGCTGAACATGGAAGAGAATCATAGAATCATAGAATGGTTTGGCTTTGAAGAGACCTCCAAAGGTCATCTGCTCCAACTCCCCTGCAGTCAACAGGGACATCCTCAACTAGAGAACGTTGCTCAGAGCCTTGTCAAATCTCACTTTGAAGATTTGACGGGTGGGATCTCAGCTACCTCACTGGGCAACTTGCTCCAGTGTTCCACCATACTTGTGGTGTGAACTTGCTCCTAACATCCAATCTAAATCTCCTCTTCTCTAATTTCAAACCATTGCCCCTTGTCCTGTCAGTGGAGACCTTTGTAAACAGTCCCTCTGCAGTCTTCTTGTAGGCCCCCTTCAGGTACTGGAAGGCCTCTCTCTTAGGTCTCCTGTTGAATTCTGCATTAAGATGCAGAAGAAAAGAGTCTTCATTAACAAAGCTCCCACTGATTTAGGTTAGATGGCATTATATTGTATCAAGACCTCAGCTAGCCTGTTGTAGGACTTGAGAATTTACTAATAAAATGCAGATGGTAACAAATTTTATACCCAAGCAGGAGCAACAAGATCTGAGGGCTAAGTGTTCTACATTAAGTTGGATTTTTCAAAGTTCAGTGAGTTCAGATGAATTCTCTAATATTGAAAGATCTAAATGTTTGTTCATGCTCTATGTTAGAGGGAAAGAATCAATTTTTAAAATCCAGAATAATTCAGTTCATGAGGCATTGTTAACATTTATTAACATAAATTGCTTAACATTTAATAATATTAACTTTTCATGTATGGAATAATTAAATAAACATGCGTATTTAAAGTAGTGATATTTAACAGTTGTTAAATAACTTCTGAACAATTATTTGTACAGATGGTAGGTAGAGAGAGTTTCTTTAATAGCCTGAGAATTCTCCTGTGAAGGAGCAAGCCATGGAGCTTAGTGCATTATTGCTCCCACAGCAGGGACACACTGTAAAAAGTGCAGTTTATTGCTGCAAGAAATCTTATTGACCAAATGTAGAATTCAGGTTTCATTAAAGCCAGAAATGAAACTCCTAACAGCAGGTCCTGAGTAGCATCCTCTGTGAGTTTATATTGATCCTGGTTACCTTATAACTATCTACATCACTGGATAGACTGTAATGTACGAGTTGTTTTTTGTTACTGGGATCTAAATCAGTTCTGGGATCTAAATCAGTTCTGCAGGTAAATGAACTGAGAGCTAGCGATCTGGTTTATTTATTTGTCATCTAAAAGGGACAGGTGTCATTGGTAAAGACACTTCTGGATAAGGCACAAGATGGGCTCAAGGTGTTTCATCCATCCCAGTGGATAGGGAGTGTCATGAGTGAGTGGAGTGGGTACAGCATTTCAGGGGAGGAGACCCCAGAGGATTTCTCAGCTTGCAGAGCCTTGCCATTTCCCCATTTTCCTGAATCTAATGGGTGACATCCATGGACAGCTGTTCTGCTTTTCATAGCTATGTTTTTTTGTAAACTCTTTAGTAATCATTTACAGACACATTAAGGTTCAGAGACCACAATTAGAAAAAAACAAACCAACAACAAAACCCTGAGACTGATGCAGCCAACTGTTGAAAGCAAACTGGACTGGAGTAGGGTTAGAGATGCATCTGTAAACCTGAAATCCCTGCACAGGAGATGGGCATGATCCCAGACACCTAGCTGCTGAGACTCCTTAGGAGGGTCTTCAAGTATTACTTAACCTCTACCCTCCATCTGCCCCATTCCACATTTGCAGAATGTAGAAGCTCCCACAAGTTTGCATTCTAGAGGCTTGTCTGTCACCTAGGGTACACTGCTGTCAGCATGAGAAAATCAAATTACAGGCATGATAGGTGGGAAAAGAGATTTGGCAGAGGAGGAAAACTACATCTCTTCCCCTGCCAAAGCAGAGCATGCATTCACAGAAGATGGAGGAGTAAATCATAAGCTCTCAACAACACGTTCTGCTATCTGCATTGGCCATGTCTGGTACCTCAGGATCCTGCTCAGTGACTGCAGCAGTACAATGCTAATGAGAAAAAAAAAAAAAAAAAAAAAAGCTGTGAAGAAATGTGGATACTCAAAACACAAGTCAGATTGGATAATAGGAATGTATTCAGCTTATGTCTCCATGCAGGTTTTCTCAAAGGCTAAGTGGAGAAATAAAAATCAGCATATTTGTTTCTGTAGTATTGCAAATGCATCGCAACAGGTTTCTGCTTTATTGACTTGCTATTTCCAGCATCCAATGCAAATCAAGACTAATGGTTGTGCTAACAAACACTGAACTCAGAATAAGACAATATGGTCATTGGACGTCTACACAGTAATTAAATTGTGGTTTTTGATAACACACCATACATATTTAGCATCCTTAGCTGTTAGCCATCATTTAACTATACTATTTCTTTAATATGAGATTATCTGAATGTGACAGAAATTTTTCTTTATTTCACAGAATCCTAGAATGGCTTAGGTTGGAAGCAACTTTAGAGATCATCTACTCCAATCTCCCTGCCATGGGCAGGGAGGGCTCTCAACTAGATTTGGCGGCTCAAGGCCTCATCCAACCTGACCTTGAACACTCCCAGGGAGGGGGCATCCACAGCCTCCTGGGGCAGCCTATTCCAGAGTCTCACCACCCTCATACTGAAGAACTTCTTCCTAAGATCCAGTCTAAGCCTACTCTCCCTCAGCTGCAAGCCATTTCCCCCATGTCCTGCTACTAGATGGCTTTATATGAAAAGTTCCTTTCCAGCCTTCCCACAGGATGCCTTCAGGTATTGAAAGGCAGCTCTAAGTTCCCCCTATCAACCTAAACTATTTATTTTCTCCCCAGGTTGAGCCACTGAAGTATAAAATCCATTATTTTCAGATATCTAGTACTATAATGTGGCACAGGAAAAAGCAAAGAGAATATTTTTAAAATTCTCTCTGTGTCTGATGTCTTGAAAGCCAGGTGCTGGCAAGGAAATGAAACATGTCTCTTCCATCCTCTCTGCATCTTCCTGCCAGACTGCTTGATAAAGCATCAATATACATAATTGCCTTTGCACATCACTGGTACAAAGAACAAAAAAATTATGTGCCCAAGTGTGGCTCCCATCCTCCTGTGAGTTACTTTTGTGTTCTTCATCATTCTGTGTGCCAGATCATCAAGAGCTGTGTCTTGGAATTCACAGCAGCTCTCAGCTATGCGCTGAACATTTATGGGATTTATTGCCATTTTTTAAGATCTTCTAAGTAAATATAAACTGCAAAAATGTCATAAAACATAAAACTCATCAGTATATACTGGTTAGGGTGAATTATTATATAAACTTTATTTTTTCCATTTAAAATGTAGCTTTGCTGATTAATTAGAAAAGGCTTCGTATGGGAAAGGGATGACACAATAAATATCAAATAGAAAGGCAGAAAGAGGGGCACTGGGGGTTAACAAATGGCTGATACAGACCATGTAGATTGCTTCATCAGGATGATACTATCTTACCAGCTGTGATGTCTGCACCTGCAGTACACTACAGCCTCCCCACCAAGGGGTGGTAACAGTAATTCGTATTGTTCCTGTCCAGTGTGAGATGGTGGAAGTAAATCGATTCCTAAGATCCCAAGATCTGCGGACATCCTCTACACTGATTTCGTACAACTGCCAGAAGCTGAAGGATAGAGCAAGCCCTCACATAGTGCAGAAGGTCATGGAGACATTCAGAAGGCAGAATGGGAGATGCTTCTGAGAGTATCAGGTTTTGTGGCCAGGGACCAAGAAGCTTGTTTGAATGAATCCTACTAGCCCATAGATGTGTTTTGCAGTTGCATTTATCCACTGTGCTTTCTTCTTCTAAATATCAGTTTGAGGAAGAGATGTTGCTGCCAGGTGTCATGGTTTGAGGGGGGCCCAGATTTCCTAAAATAACTACAGAGATCAAGACCCATCCCAGGGGACAAACTGGATGTCCCCGGATATTGTAATTTGCTATTCAGTCCCAAAATCCTGCCAATAGTTGATAAGTGTGCAGCAAAATCACTTCATTCTCTTTTCTCCCTTTTCCTTTTAGCTCTCTGGAGGGATCCTTATCTAGGTAATGGTGTAGAAGTACCCTGTTGGCTGCAGCCTTCAAGGCCACTGATGCAGTGAACTTCCAGCTGCAAAATCAGGCCTGCTTGGGCCTAAAATGGGACACAATGTGTGGGTAGAAAATGAGCACGGGGGTTTTGGTGGTTTTACTTTGCCTGGGGGGGAAGGTTTTGGGGGAATTCTCACATATCCTGTATCTGTGTTAGGTGTTAAGAGTTCATGTATGCTGTATCTTTTCCCACACATCCTTAAATACAACTTTTCTATATTTTCCTCTCCAATTCAGCGAAAGCGTTATTATTTTACTGCCCTTTTTTACTTACAAAAAGAGTAAAGTAGAATAATCTCAGTCCACCCTACTCCTAAACTAAACAAAAAACCAAAAAACAAACAAACAAACAAAACAAAAACTATGTCAGAAACTTGTGGCCGGTACAGGGAAAACTACAACAGAACTTGGTGTCCTGTACTGGGACTGTTTAATTTTCAGTGCTGACCACACCTGTTTCATAACTTCACCTGCCAAACATGGGGACTGAAGAAGGCTGGCTGTAGATAAAAATGAGAAGCAGGGTTTGGGGACAGAATATTCGGGCAGCAAATTCCTGTTCCTTGAGCTTTGGCCCAGTGAGCTGAGCTACTGCAGGATGTGGACTGCTTCTGCAGTGAACTGCAAAAGAGGTAATGACTGTGTCACCAGAAAGAGCCTCTCTTTTTGTAGCTCATGTTGTAAGCTATGCCTGTTAGAGGCAGCGGGTTTGCTGCATTGAAAGCTACAGCTTCAGCCATAAAAAGGAACCTAATTGGTGTTGGGCACAAACCTTAAATACACAGAGAGTTAATTTCCTGCAGAATTAAATAATTGCCATGTGCAGTTCTACACTTACGGGGCCAGATTTTGCCATGTAAAATTAAACAGTTCAGAAGTGATTAGTTTTCTTCGAACACAGAGCAATTTGGCTGCAGCAGCAGAATGCAGAACCAGTAACACCATTGCAGCACTGGCAGCTGTAGTATTTCTCACTGGCCTGTATAAATCTATAGTTCAGAGCTTGATCCATAGCCATGTTTCTGTCACAGGTTCCGATAGGCACTGACTCAGGACCTAAAAAAGAAATCCATGGTGAAAAAAGCAGAGAGAGGAGCATATGTCCTACACAATAGAGCTGACTATTTCTATGCTCAGCAGCTGAGAGTGTAGGACTGCAGTATTGATTTGTGCTACTGTATTTTATAGCTAGTATGTTACGAGATTAATTTTTTGCTGCTCAGCATCTGCTTTCTCCTTGGAAAGTTTTGTAAAGAATTCTGCTGACTCTAAATAATAGACTTTCTCCTNTTTCTTTCTTTCTTTTGTGAAACAGCAAAAGGGATCCTTCCCAAAGTATAGCCTGACAGATATTAAGATAATCATACTATGTGCTTCTGTGGTCATGGCCTAACAGCTAAACACTTATTAGTACAGGTCAGCATCCTTGTCCAGCCTTTCTCCTTTGGCTTACATGCAGTCAACATTACTCTGGTAGATTATTATTGTGCTATGATAGGCTTTGACTCCAGAATGAGTCCAGAGGGCCACAAAGACAGACCAAGCACTGGAGCACCTCTGCTATGAGAATAGGCTGAAGGAGATGGGGTTGTTAAGCCTGGAGAAGAGGAGACTCCAGGGGTACCTTAGAGCTGCCTTCCAGTATCTGAAGGCACCCGACAAGAAGGTTGGAGAGGGAATTTTCCTAAGGGCATCTAGAAAAAGGATAAGGGGGAATGGATTGAAGCTGAGGAAGAGGAGTTTTAGACTGGATCTTAAGAAGTTCTTCAGTGTGAGGGTGGTGAGACTCTGTAATAGGCTGTCCCAGGAGGTTGTGGATGCCTCCTCCCTGGGGGTGTTCAGTGCCAGGTTGGATGAGGCCTTGAGCCGCCGAGTCTAGTTTAGATACATCCTTGCCCATGGCAGGGAAGTTGGAGTAAATATCTCTGAGATCGCATCCAACCTAGGCCATTCTGTAATACTATCCTAAAAATGCTATAATCTATTACTCTTTTACAGATTGGTATATTTTTCTTACATTTATTGATTCTTTGAAATGGGAAATAACAGGGGTTGGCTATGGGTAAAATAGTGGAGATTCAGCTCAATATATAAATGTATTATTGCAATAAAAATTACTAATTACATGGAAAATAATAATGAAAAAAATATTACCCAGAGGAAATTTACTTATATAGGTGTGATGGATTACAGAAAATGTAATGGTTCTTTAGAGAGCTTAACACTAGCTACTGCAATGGGCAAGTCTTTTTTTTTCAGAGAAGACGGTGAGAAGAATGTTGCTTTTTTTTTCAAGCCTGTTATAAATTATCTTCCTCTGGTTTAGAGGGGAGAATCTGTGACCTCCTTTGTTTCTGAACAGAGCAGTCCCATGCCTGCTTTGAATGAGGTCTCATTTTGCTGTGGCTTTCTATGCTTTCCTGTGTGTGCTATGCAGCAGGACATAAACTTTATCCTCTGCAGTTTAGCCACTGAACTAAAAGTAATAGAGATGTGAATAGTATGTGCCCAGTCAAAAGGGGAAAAACAAATTGGGGCATGGATGCTTCTCAAAGTTTAACCCAGGCTGTGTCTCAGAGGCAGGGGCAATGACAGAATTGTTTTAAAGAACCCCGAATGTATTTCTCATGACGGTCCTTACATAGGTAATTCCTCTACCTTACTTCAGGCTAGGACAGGATAAAAAATGTTTATTTAAAAGTCTGGAAGCATGCAGGTTGTAATCCTAAGAAAAGAGGATAACTGCTCTTTTCCATCAAAATCTGTGTCCTCACAGCATAGACTGTACACCATAGCACAGAGGACAACTCAATAAAGTTAGCAGCCTGTGAACAAAATTGTCAGGGTCCTCATTTCAAATGACCAAAATGTACACATAAGTGATCCTTTGGCCCTCCACGCTGTAAGTAAAAAAAGGTCAAGAAACCTTGGCAAACGATCTGTGGCAGCGCAGGATGATCTAGGTAAAGGCTGCTGTGAATCACTTTGTCTGACATTCGCCCACAAGCAAAAATGGTTTTAAATCACAAAGGCAAGAATCACCTCAGGAAAAGAGACAGCAAATGGTGGTAAGTCTTGCAAGAGGAGTAAAATATGTTTGTTACCACACCATAAAAGAACATAGTCCTCAGAGATAAACAGATTGGAAATCTGATTCTACTCTCAGCTAACAAGGTTCTTAGTGCTGAGCTACATCCACTATAGCTGGGATTTCTGCTTCAGAGGTAGTCTCTATTCATGCTGCCATCGTCAAAACTCTGCAGAAGAAGGAAAATCAGATCTATTTTCCAAGATATTTTCAGTGTTATTGTCTCATAACCACTTCACTTTCCAAATCATGCTGTCTATGCTTTGATGTCAAAAAGTTAGCATCTGAGTCTGAATGAGCCTCTCTGGGTTCCAGGATATGCCCTTCCAGAGGACAGTTCAACTGATGAATGTAGCTGAACTGACCCTTTTCTGCAGAACTCTTTTAATATGGGTCAGACTTTAGTCCCAATCAAGTCTTCTAAACTCAGGTGACTAAAATGCAAGTGTTTACATGTGAACCTTATCAGGTCTAATGCTAGTCCTTAGGAATGAAGTGAATTCATCTAGTGAAACCACAAGAGAGGTTCAGCTCACCCCAAAATAGACATCTTTTGATCAGATATCTAAGTAGTTTTCTAAGCCACATTGATTGAATTCATCCTCTTTCCACTGACTGCAGTGGAAACCTGGGAACTTAGCTCAGCCATGTACATCTAAAATGAAATTCAGGTGTTAAAAAATGGGCATCTGGTGTATCCTGAGGCGCCTGTCCAAAATTTCTATGTATGAATGACAGGAGGACATGTGGTCTAAAGAAAATGCATCCTTCTAGAAAGGCAGCAAGAAACCTTGTGGAATAGCCTCAGGCACTTTGGACAGCAGCAGATCCTAATGTTTAGGCAACGAAATTTTCCTCATTTGTGTAGACACCTCTCTTCATACAAACATAAACTGAATCCAATTGCTGACTTCTTTTGTCAGTGCAAATCAATTCCACCTGTTTCACATTTGTTTTCTGCTGTTTGTGATATCTAGAACTCTTAGATCTTGAAAAATCTAAGTCCTTTCTATGGTATTGGCCCAATTTCTGTATAATTTCCCATACTGGGTTTGGCTGAGCTGGAGTTTATTCTCCTCAGAGCATCTTTCTAGTGCTCTGTTTTGCAGTGCTGTAGCTGGGTGTTTACAATACACCAGTGTTTTGGCTACTGCTGAATGAGCACCTAGGCTGTGATTTTCCAACATTTCCCTGCCCCAAGATTACACTGAGGGGTGGGCAAGATCTTGGAAAGGGACACAGCTGACCCAAACTGGTCAAAGGAGTATTAAATGTCATATGACATCAGCTCAGATGTAAAACCTAAGTGAAAGAAGGAAGTGTGTGGGATATTCATCCATGGCATCTGTCCTCCAGAGAAACCACTATGCATATTAGATCTCTGCTTCCTGGGAGTGACTGACCACCGTGTGCTGATGGAAGTAGAGAATAACATCT
This sequence comes from Psilopogon haemacephalus, assembly GCA_013396835.1. Classification (NCBI taxonomy): domain Eukaryota; kingdom Metazoa; phylum Chordata; class Aves; order Piciformes; family Megalaimidae; genus Psilopogon; species Psilopogon haemacephalus. The sequence goes on along the minus strand of VWZI01011123.1, from coordinate 6,742 downwards.
GTCTTTGCTTTTGCTTCTGTGTGGTCTTTTGCTTGTGCTTAGTGTTATTAAATTGCTTCTACCTTACTAACAATATTTTGTTATATTTTGTCTTCTCCCCTGTCCATCTAAGAAGAGGAGTGATAGAGTGGCATTGCTGGGCTTTTGGCCCCCAGCTGGGGCCAAACCACCACATTTCCCTTTTAAAAATTCTAAAAGCCTATCAACTGGCACCAAAGGAAATCCATTGATTTTTCACGTGTGAGAGGCCAGGGCTAACTGCATTCTTCTTTGTCATTTATCATCAACAGAGTGATATGCATTTCTCTTAAATTCATTTTTTTAATGAACTTGTCTACAAGACTACAATTACTGCAGGCTCTGTTAGATATCATGCAAAATGAAATGATCTTCCCTAATCCATGCTGTGTTTTACCTCTTTGCTGCATTTATCATTCATTGCCCATACAAACCTCCTGCAGACATGTAAGGAACAAATATTCAGACTGTAAAAGAAGATAAGTTCCAATACATAATTTCCAAAAGTTAAAGCAGCAGAGTCTTCAAATTAACAAGAAAGAAGATTCACTGTCAGAACAAATGAGAACTGAAACGCATGAGGATGTGAAGCACACTTTTTATTGAGAGAGGCAATTCTGCCAATTTACTCTGCTCTGGTGAGACCTCACCTGGAGTACTGTGTCCATCTCTGGCACCCTCAGCACAGGAAGGACATGGACCTGATGGAGCAGGTGCAGACGATGGCCACAAAAGTGATTAGGGGGCTGGAACACCTCTGCTATGAGGACAGGCTGAGGAAGATAAGGTTGTTCATCCTGGAGAAGAGAAGGCTCCAGGGAACCCTAAAATCAGCTTTCCAGTACCTGAAGGGGGCTACATGATGGCTGCAGGGGGACTTTTTACAAAGGCCTGCAGTGAAAGTACAGGTGGAAATTATTTGAAATTAGAGAATAAGAGATTTAGACTGGATGTTAGGAAGAAGTTCTTTACCATGAAGATACTGGAACACTGGAACAGGTTACTCGGGGAGGTAGCTGAGGCCCCCTCCTTGGACATATTCAAGGTCAGGGTCAACAAGGCTCTGAGCAAGCTGATCCAGTAGAGGATGTCCCTGCTCACTGCAGGGTGTTCGACTAGATGACCTTTGGAGGTCCCTTCCAACACAAATATTTCTGTGGTTCTGATTCTATTGTTTGGGGGTTTTATAAAACACATTTGTTTGATAGTTCACAGATATGCTCTGAGTCAGGACTCTCACTATGCTTATCATTACAGAAAGAGGCTGAACAGCAGGGTACTGTTCAACATCATGTATTAACTTCTTCCACTCAAGTCAGCAGCAACCTTTGAAGGGATTGTACAGAAGATGAGGAAACCAAGAGCAAAAATCAGACCTACAAAGACGCCAATGGATGAACCTTGCAGGTGTCATCACTTTCGGGGAAGACTTAATTGACACTACTCTAATATGTCAAAAATACTAGACACCAGCCCTCAGATTGACTTGCAGTCTCAAAACAAAACTGGAGAACAGGTTCTTAAAGACCAGATCTCCCAGTAAATATTAATGTTGCATTCTGAAAGATGCATTTTTATTACATCACTAATTACCTGTAATTATGAAGGCCATAGCCACACAGTCAAGTACTGAAATGCATGTTCCATGTTCTGGTGAATTAATCTTTGAGGAAATCCTTTAGGTTCTTGTCCATAGACAATGAAGACAAACAGCTGCAAAATATCTTTTCATCTTACCTCTGGCTATTTCCTTTCATATCAATGTTATCAATTAATAATGAAACAGTTAATAATTACATTTTAAAATACAGGGTTTGATGTACAAAGGTGAGGGAAACTGATGCTAAAGGTCAAGCACTACTGGCAATTATATGCAATCTTATTTCAATCTTGATTCCAGCTATTATAAAAGGCACCATCAATCTGGAGACAATAAATCACTTATAGATAGTAGGAAGGTTCATTTATCTTTGCAGAGCTGATGCAAAGGAGCACAATGATAACATTGCAATGAAAAGTGGTTTTTGGGGCACTTGTGAAAGTAGATCTGCACATAATGTTTCCTTTCCAAGGTACTACTCTTTGCATGCCTTCATTTACAACTGCTCATTGGTTTTGAAGCAAATACTTATGTACTTAAAAAAATATATATATATATATATATAAGTGTACAATAGATGCAAGCATGTTGGTGCAGACAGAACATTCCTCCAAGAGGTGCAGTGCTTGCCCTATGCACCAGATAATTTTTGAATGAAAGAGATACTGAAAAATAGCTCTGACAGCAAACAATGCTTAATGTCAAACCTAATTTCCACTGGGCATAATGGTGTGGCCAGTTATAGTCCTAGAGTAGTAAAAGCTGGATATTGTGGAAAATGGAGTTGTCTAGCACATTTGATAAACCCTGTGAACCTCTTGCAGTACTTACCTTTATTTCTGCCTTTCTCACTCCCCCACCCTCCTGCCTCCATCTCCTCTTTGCTGGGCTCACCAAGGTTGTCCCCACCAATCCTGCCTACTGCCTCTCAGCCCCCATGCCAGAGTCAGCCACACATGCTCCTTACCCCATGACCTCTGATTTTATTTTCTCTCTGGGCATGTGAGGATCACTGAGGATGCATAGTATCCTCTGACATTTGCAGTCTCATCAGGCAATTAAAAGTATGGCGATTAGGCAGGCTGAATCCCATGGCAAAGTACCTCTAAGTTTTTTCAATGTCATTCAGTATTTTGGGATGAAGGATGCTTCCTTGACACTTTACATCCTACGGTTGGGTATCCTTTCTTTCTGTTTTCAGACTTGCTTTCTCTTCTCTCCAGTACTGATTTTCTTGGTAACCATCAAGGCTCATTTGCACCAGCATCTGGCTAACTGGTTCATTATCAGTGCCTAACATACCGTGTCCTGACTTGAGCTGCAGTCAAAAGGAATAATTAAAGAGTGCTTGAGACTGTTCCAAATTGCATTTGGGTCTGTGTCTATAGCTATGTGGAACACTTGACACCAGGATTCTTGTATCACTCATTGCTCACCCAAATTGCTCTCGCTGGCTAACAGGTAAGCATGCAGGCAGATGGTGAATTCACTGGCTGGTTTGTGATGCAGGGCAGAGTGGTGGCTGAAGCATGTCTGGCAAAGCTCAGCTTTTTTGCATTGCAATGCAAAACACAGCATTTTGCACATGGGAATTTCCCTGCTCTGAACATGAGTCTGGCATGTGCTGAGTGAACAGGTCTGGTTGCTTCTGTGCAACAGGTTTGTGGTTCCCGCTTGCACTTCGCTGGCTGATCTGTGTGTTTATATCTGCTGGGTCTTTGTTGTTCAGATGTTTGTTAATTGTAAGGATTTGTGTTTCAGTCATACTGCAGTAAAAGGGAAGCTCTCTAGTGGAACACAGCAGCTGTTTGACAGTATCAGCAGTACCAACCAGCAATGATGCAGGGTGAAGAACAACGCTCTGCCCAAAAAAATTGAGAGAACAGAAGAAACATTATCACTTGAGGCTGTAGAAATCCCAACTTTCTGATTTCAACTTTGAAGAACTTCTTCCGAAGATACACTCTAAACCTCTTTCCTTCAGCTTCAAACCATTCCTTCTTGACTTATTGCTAGACACCCTCATGAAAAGTCTCTCTCCAGCCTTCCTAGTCCCTTCAGATATTGGAAAGCATGTCTTAGGTCTGCCCAGAACCTTCTCTTCTCTAGATTGGACAACCCCCGCTCCTTCAGCCTAGCCTCATGCCAGAGGTGATCCAGCCCACAGATCATCTTTGTGGCCCTCCTTTGGACTTGGTCCAACATGTCTTTCTTATGCTGGGGACACTGGAACTAGATGCAGCATTCAAGGTGGGGTCTCACAAGAGCAGAGTAAAGAGACAGAATCCCCTCTCTTGCCCTGCTGGCCACAATCCTCTTGAGGCAACCCAGGACACAATTTGCCTTCTGGGCTGCACGAGGGCACTGCCAGCTCATGGTGAACTTCTCAGCCATAAATACCCCCAAGTCTCTTTCTTCAGAGCTACTGGAATAGGCTGCCCAGGGAAGTTGTGGATGACTCCTCCCTGGGGTGTTCAAGGCCAGGTTGGATGAGGCCTTGGGCAGACAAGTCTAGTTGAGAGGTGTACCTGCCCATGGTGGGGAGGTTGGAGTAAATGATCTCTGAGGTCCTTTTAAACTTAACCATTCCAGGATTCTGTGATTTCACAGAGGTAAGAGGTGGTGCCTCTTGGAAACCTGTGTCTCAGCACGGTGTATGGGGTTCAGAGTCTCAGGTCACAAAAAACAAGACTTATCAAGAATTGTCTCTTGAGAGCCTTCACTTGAGCATAGTAGGATCCTGCTTTGTTTGGGAACTGTCAAGGTCAGAGTTTGCAATGGTTTGCCTTCATTTCACCTGCACACTGTGTAATTGCTGAGATAACTGAGCTAGCTACAATTATTTGCTGTGCAATTTCATGCACCCGTGAAAATTTATTGAAGTACAAATCCTTGCATTTGCTCTAATTTGTGCTAATAAAAGAGCTTGGCACATTTGCTAGTAGGTCTTATGCAGAAGAAGATTCAGAGGGAATTCAGAAAGAATCACAGTAATGATTTCAAATTAGAATAGTAAATTGACTTCATCACATTAAAATTAATAAAATTCTTGCTAGTGATTTGATTTTCCACTGTTCTGCACCTAGTGTGGAATATGAAGATGGATCTTTTTTTACAAGAAGCTTCTGCCAATTTTTGACCAAAGGAAAGATGTAGATTTACATATCTATATTTCTTAAGAAATTTGACTGAATTAATTATTAGAAGCTAAGACAGTGTAGGTTACAGAAACAAAAAGCTTACCCAGCTTCAGAATTATAACAAAGTTTAATGAATATTTAGTTTGCAATTTAATTTATTCTATGATTAATGATACAGAGTTGTGACAAAGCACTGGAACAGGCTGCTCAAAGAGGTTGTGGAGTCTCCTTCTCTGAAGACTTTCCAAACCCACTTGGATTAATTTCTCCATGACCTGTCTTAGGTGATCCTGCTTTGGCAGGGAGAGTGGACCTGATGATCTCTGGAGATCCTTTTCAACCCCTAGCATTCTGTGATTCTGTGACACAAGGATCCATTCTTATCTACCCTGTATACTACTTACCTATCTGCTTGGTGGATTAAAAACAGAATATCTCCTGGGAAAGAAGGATTAGGGAGCAGAGAATAGGGAAGTTGCTAAGGTACTTTATAAGTAAATTTACCACCTAACTGCACTTTACTACTTGCATATTCCCTATTAGTTGCAAATTACTTTGCTACCAAAGAAATAATACCTATGTCCGTTCCACACCAAACTGTGTCCTGCTTGGTACTTTTGAAGGTAATGAGACTGCTTAAAACAATATAATCTGATTGCAAAATTAGGTTGAAATTAAATTAAATTGTTTCATGGTTTTAATTTGAAAACCTAGCCTAAGAATATTTTTTTCTGGTAACTGCATCTCAACAATCTCTTCCCACAAAATGGAGAGACTGTCCTTAGTTCATGCCAAACTTCAAAAAAGATTTATTTTACTCTATAGTACAACTTAACACTGGGCGTTATATCATCTCAAAAGTGTATACTTCTTCTTGGTATGGTTTACTCCCGATAAAGAAGAAAGAGGGAATAGGGAAGGGATTGCTCTTGGGGTACTCTTAATACAGTTCAGCCATAACCTGAGTCTTGACCTTCTGGCAGGAGACTGTGATGAGTTGACAGAAGGAGGTTGTCCCATTCTTCTGGACACACTGTGAGACTCATCCTCCACAGTTCATCTGCACAAGGGTCCCAAATCAGCCTGAACTGGCACCTATCAGACAGAATAAATCACTTTCCATTTTCATGGGTGTGTAAAGGGGAACTCTAACAGGCAGCTGAAAGACTTTCTGAGCTCTAACTTTCCAGGAGGTCCAGCTCTAATGATGTTGTTGCTGTAACTGTCTTATCCCATTTAATGTTTTCAAGAAAACTGAGCAATGATCACTTACAGTATCGAAAAGCAAATGTGTTTATGAAAATCAAATCAATGTGACTCAGAGACACCCAATCTCACATATTTCATTTGCAGATTGTTCCCTGAAATTTTTGTTTGGATTTCTAAAATTCAAAATCCCTCACTTTTACAGAAAATCAATTCTCTGTCATCTCTGTTGTCTGACAGCTCAGCACATTATCAATTTACTTTTGTAGTGCTCCCTATTAATAGGGATACCTATTAGAAATAGAATTAAAAATATGTTTGCTTTTTTTTTTTTTTTTTTTTTTTTTTTTAAGAAAATTTTTCAGGNAAAAATTTTTTTTGTTTTTTTTTTTTTTTTTTTTTTTTTCTGAAGAGAATCTTACAGGGGTTTGATGAAATTAGATTTAAAAGGAGCATTCTAGATTTTGCATTTATATCATTTATGTGTCCAGGCTGACAGATTAATCATAGGTGCATGTATAACAGAAAGTTCCGATTAAGATAAACGAAAAATAGCTTGTCAGAGTTGTTGTGGATGTGAGGAATTAGTTTAAGTAATAAAAGAAGTCTTTAAGCCAACTTTTTCTTATTTGCAACTTATTCCAACTCACGTTGGACAGGGCTCTGAGCAATGAGGCCTAGGTAAAGAGCACAGTGGCACTGCAAAGCTGGAAAGAGTGTGTTCAGCTGTGGTAGTGTGTGTTGGTTTGAGCTAATTGGAGAATTTGTGTGAGAAATT